>JAZDUH010000043.1:3957500-4480000 GCA_036419115.1 Scarus forsteni
AAGAATGTTGCTTTTGTCACAATTTACTTAATACCTGGAAACGGCCCCAAAGCTCTCTAAAAGGGTTTGTATTTTAGCTGAGGAACTGAATGGGTTTGTCAAGTAAAGAATTATGTCATCTGCAAGGAGATTAATTTTGTGAGTTATTGGACCAACTTTAAAGCCCTTAATATCTTTGTCTTAATGAAAGAAAGTGGCTCCATGGCTAGAATATGGAGCCCGGGTGAGGGGGAGGAACCCTGTCCACTGGATCTGCTCAGGTAAGGGGGCATGGATATCTGACCATGTGTACTCATTTTAGCTTGAGTTTTTTTTAAGTGTTTGAATCCAGTTTATGAAAAAAAGGCGTTAATCCAAATTACATAGTTCACTATACAATTTTGTCCACTCAATCCCATTAAAAGGCTTTTTCGGCATAAAGAGTAACAGCTATGCTAGTGGATGATATATTGAATAAGCTACAGATAATTAGCGCTTAAATCTCAACTGAATAAATCCTATTTGATCTAAATGTTCAAGTTCGAAAAATCTTTGCTTAGTCTGTTGGCTAAGACTTTTTAAATGATCTTATAATGTTGATTTAATCTGAATTTTGGTTGAAAGGAAGAACATTTCATGAGATTTTTGTTTCTTTGTTAAGAACTCTTACGAGGCCCATGGAAAATGAGTCAGGACTATTTTTTTCAATCTCTTTAAAAGTGAAAGAGAGAACAAGCTCATTGTGTTCCCTCTGATTTAATTCAGGCAGTTCAAACTTGGATAGGAATGCAACAATCGAGGTGAAGTCATCTGATAATTCAGAAAAATATATTTGCATAAATCTGTTTAAAGTGATCTTTTTACTTCTATTGAATTGCATGTTTTCTCACCAGTCTTGTTTTCAATCTTGCTGATAGTTCAAGAGCTGTCCTCAGACTCTGTAAGCTTTTTACCAAATTCCTGGAATTTCTGCTTTGCTCTCAGAACATTTTTTCAGTTTTGAAAGGACACTGAGTATTATACTTAAGTTTTTTTTTTATCAATCAGCATTCAGTATGCTGGAAGACTTCCTCCAGATGAAGCACCTCTTTTTTTAACACTTCCAAGTCTGCAAAGCAATTCGTTTTGCCTCAGTTAGCGTACTCTATTTTTCCTCTTAGAAAGATTTTTAATGTATCCCATATTTTAAAAAATGTAAGGAGAAGATGTACAATGACTTTTGTTGAAAAATGCTATTTGCTCTCTTATAAATTCACAAAAGTCTAGTTTTAATGAGAGCTGGATTTAGAGACCATCTATACAAGTTTGGAGTTTTTCCAGGCATTAGAATAGTGATGTAGAGCAGTGAGTGGTCAGACAGTCATCATGTTTCTTGAATTGATAAAATAAGAAAGATCTATTCAGAAATGAGAATTACGTTGAAAAAAGTAAAAGGAGTGACGGCTTATTTCTTGGTGTATTTTCCCCCAGATATCTGTTAAGTTCAAATAAATAAACGTCAAAGTGGATTTTGCTCCCTTTGACGTATTTGTCGTGGTAAGTGATTTGTCCGAGATAGGATCCAAACAGAAATTAAAGTCAACCTTGTGAGAAGTAAGTGATGGACTTCAGCAGCTTTAAAAAAGGTTTGGATAAAGGAGATGTCATCATAATTAAGGGCATAGAGATTTAAAAATGTCCAGAGTTGATTGTTCAATCTGACAACTTATCAGAACAAAACAACCAAGGGGATCACTAATTGCTTCATGAATAGAAGTGGGGGTATTCTGATTTATCAAAATGGCAACTCCCATGTTTTTTTAAATAAGAGATGAAGAGAAAACTTGTCCTACCCATTCTCTGCCTAATTTTCTTTGTTTATATTGAATAAGGTGAGTTTCCTGTAGAAAGGCTTTGTCTATTTTTCCTTGTTTTTTTATGTTAATATGTTAAAACCAACTTCCTCCGAACAGGCCCATTTAAACCATTGTCACTGAAGCTGACATATTTTACTACTTTATTCATCTATAAGGCAAATACTCTACTCGTCCATCATAAGTCTCATCAGAATACACACATTATAGATTAAGCTCATTACACATTACAGCACATAATTAAAACGAAAACACAAAATAACTCTCTATTCTCCCAAATGCCAAATACCCAAACAACTGGCATCATCCCAAATGGCTCCATAACTGGAGACATGTTAAATGCTCTTTCAATAGAATGTTGCTAATTTGTATATCTGTAAGTATATAGGTCAAATATGTATGGACTGAATATTTTAATTGTACACCAAATAAATACATTTCATCGGTTTGGCCTTCTCATGACTGTTTTTCCCTCCTGAGAAACAGAACTGATGCTGCAGTCCAGAAGCAGCTTGTGCAAGACTACACGATTATTGGCTGTTTCTGCATCGATGCATATTCATCTACATCATGATACATCAATTAAGATTATTTTTGACACCACTACAATTGTGTCACAAGAAATGAAACAGATTAAACTTTTACTCACTGTTTTCATTGTAAATATGATATGTTGTCATTGCATTTGAGCAAATGAGACAGTGTGCATGTGTGAAAATGTTGGTAAATAACAAATACGCCTTTGTATGTTTTGTCATAATGATCAACACTGAATGACTGTTCAATACACCATACTTATATTTTTTACATAGTTTCAGGAAACTATAATATCAAGTAGTGCAGATGCTTCAGAAATCTACATCTGTTTTTAAAGGCAAGTGCAGTGGAAAGCAATGAATGCATAAAAAACCTTTCTAACTGTTTTAACTGCACAAATACACCCTTAATTGACCCATAAATGTTCTGCTTGTGATTGTTTTACCTTAACGTCGCAAATCATTTCCTATAATGTTTAAAGTAATTCTTGGTTGGCATAAAAACATCATGACTTTAAATGAAATGTAGCTCTCTCTGTTTCACAAACTGTGACATTAACAGCTGAAAAACATAAAATCAGCAGGACATTTGTGCCATTAGTAAACCAATTTTCAGCCCCATATTACCAAGGAGACAAGTTGCTGCTGATAGAGGGAAAACGATCTCTGAAGGTTAACTTCATGAGTGTCTGCATTGTATGTTATGCCAGTGTGTCTCTGATTGATGAACCTGCAGTCTTTACATGCATACAGGAGACGTATACAGACTTTGATAATAATAGCCATACATTTAGTTGAGAAGTATAAATATGATCAGACCTTCAGTTTACTTCTTCTTTTTATTATTATTGTTGTTGTTGTTACTTGTTTCAGGTCACGTTACTTTATATGCAAGAAATTTTCATGCAAGTCATTTTAACAGCTAAAACACAGAGGAAACATTCCTGATACATCTGTCCATTTAGACAGTGTGAAGAAGGATTCAGGCATTCCCTTCACATCAGAATTTGGAAATTTTGACTTCCACGTCAGAAAACATCATCTGGAACACTCCTGAAATCTGGAGGTCCTACTGGAGGACAACCCTCAAGGAGCCGAATAAGTTTACAAACATGGCTGCTCAGTGCACAAATGGGAAGACTATGGCTGTGTCCGAAATGGCATACTAACGTCCTAAGCATACTAAGTGTGACGTCAAACTGAGTATGTTGTGTGTTCACATTAGATAGTATGAAAAGATTGAGTGTGCGAGAAATAACCAGATGTATACTATAGCGGAAAAAATGTTAAGTATGCGAGGTGGGCATACTAGTCACACTCAAACGCCCCATAATGCATTGCACCATGCAAGACCGACTGGCATTCAGCTAAAAATCGGCCACTAGCAAACTTCCCATTTAAAAAAAACCCACATCTTTTATTATCTCCTTTGATTTTTTTAACGCTTTTGTAAATGGGCTATTGTTTTGGAGCCGACCGGAAGTTTCTTCAATAGCATAATGGGGCGCATAGCGGAATGTCCGAAATGCCGAAATTAAATTTGTATCCATGCGTTTTATGACTCAAATGACCACATTCTGGTATTCTACGTGGTGATATTCTCGCCTACAATGCTCTCTGAACTTTCAAATGTGGCGAATCAACAGAGATATTTGATAGCCTGGTGTGCTTCTGATTTTTGTCGTCGGAGGTTTGAAATGCATCATGGGAAACTTTGTAGTATACTACAGTGGAAATGGTTGTCATCCTGATCATACTTATAGTATGTAGTATACAGTATATACACATGACTTTGTAGTATGTAGTACGTTAGTATGCCATTTCGGACACAGCCAAAGTGGTGCATTCTTATTCGAAATCCTCACATGGACAGCATTGTACACTGTCTACATGTGGACATAATGTGATGTTAACTTTTGGTCTAAACTGTCTTGTCGTGTGCTGTTAATGTCGGTTATGAGCTAACAATGCTAACTGTTGATGGAGCTCAACGGGTAGATGTTGATCAACTGAAAGTGCCACAAAATAAGAGAACTTTATTTAAGTCCCACTTGTATACAATCAGGGTGTCACAGTGGCAAGTAGGTTGCTGGTTTGAACCCCCTGTTGGTAAGGAGCATTTTGTATGGAGTTTGCATGTTCTACCCATGCATATGTGGCTTCCTCCCACGGGATAGGCCCCGTGACCCCAAAAGGTATAAGCAGTATAGATAATGAAAGGATGGATGGAGAGTATATGATCATAGGAATAAAAGTGTTTTAGCACTAAAGTTACACAAATACCTACTTTATAATATCAGTTTCATTAAAATGAAAGTGCTTTCCCACTTCTGCTCACAGGTGAAACTGAACCGTGCTTCCACTGGATATGTTATCATTCCCAGTTCCCCTGTTGGACCTGATGACACACATGAAGCCTAGCATGTCAGTAATTTTAATGATCAAAACCAGAAAAGTTGTCTATTCTAGGCTCCTGGGGCTTCTGTTTTGCTGTTGTAGTATCATAATAGGAGTTTGAGGTGTGTGAGTTCAGCTGATGTCAGGTCCAGTTTAATACCTGGTGATGAGACAACCCTAGTTTCCACCACCATGAGGTCTGTTGCTCTCAGCTGGCAGACTGGGAGCAAAAAAAGTCTCATGGTGACATTTTCAGCAGTCTGCAAGTGTCAACTTGGCAAATAAACTGTGTCGGATGTATATGACAAGCTTTTTGAGCATGTCTGATTCGTCTTGTATGAGGCACAAACTGCAAAATTTCTTAACTTGAATATAATAGATTGAAACAAGTCATAAATTGGGCTGCACTAAACAGTTTGTGGTGGGTCCTGGCCTGGGTATAAACCAGTTCTAAGATCACTGCTTCAAGTTATAGGTTGTCAAAGGAAAGATTGAAATGAAAATAATCTCAAATGAAAAACTTCTCATTTGTCTCTCAACACTCTCGACTTGGAGGGTGCTATTGGCAAATTCTTTCCAGAAAAATGTCCTGATATGGTCAGAAAATACTCCCTCTATATCTGTGCCTTGCGTAATTCAAGGACCCATTTTCCATCAGCAAACACCAGCACTGTGAAAGACCAGCATCCAGTGCTGTTGGATTCTGGCTGCCAGAGCAGATCACTGTGTGGCAGTGTCGAACCACTGATTTTCTTTTTCCAGATACTTAAAAAGATGAATTTGTGACTTAGAATATTCATGATAAAACATGCTGAATGGAAAAGAAAATCAAAATTTAGTGGTATAATCAGAGATGATGTTTCGTCTTACTTTTCATGTGTGATGTGTTCATTTATGGATCCCAGGAGGACAGGGCTGTTGGTGCCCTGCAGCAGCCTGCAGGTTGCCAGGTGCCGCTGGTACTCCTCCTTCAGACAGGCGTTCTCCGTGCACAAGTCGGACACTTGCTGCTCCAGCTCCTCTATCCTGCCCCTCTGTCTCTCCAACAACTCCTGCTGGGTCTCGATGATCTTGTTAAGCTCCTTCAGATATTCCACAGCCCTGGTTGGGTTCTCAGTCGGGCTTTCCATGTCGCCCCAAGCACCTCTTTCCCCCCTCCTCTCCTTCTTGTATGGTAGAAGCCTGGAGTAGTCCAGGCTGGGTTTACGCGCAGCAAATCTGTAGGTTGCGCCTTTTACGCCTCGCCATTGTTTTAAGTCGGTGTGGGTGATGATTCGGAATGAAATACACCAGTTAAGTAGTCTCAGGGCACGGAACAAGCTCCACGCTGAAATGCAGATCTCAGAAAGCCTACAAATCTCAGCCAAACAAACGTGACGGACTACATTATGACGGCGGTAGTTGTCTCCCCGTGAGGATCAGTTCTTCCGTCTGTTGGCAGCACGGAATGACATTTTCCGCTGAGCACCTTTCTCTCCATGCTGCTCCCGTGACTTTTCGTAAACAGACGCTGGCTGTCCTGTCAGGTGGGCGGGGCTTTCAAGTTTTATGAATCTGCAGGTCGCACTGAGCGCAGTAACGCTTTCTTTGCAGCTGCTGAGGGAGAGAGGGAGGCGAATGTGGAGTTTGTGTGTGCGTCTTTTCATCTTCTCTCATGCTCACACTGAATATCTCCATTTCTAGCTTCTGTATCCTCTTCTCTCTTGGCAAAATAAGCTCTGCACATTATTCTAACTTTGTCCTGTCAAGCTGCAGCACTGACTGGAGGTGCCGCAGACTTGTTTACTATGCTGCCTGTGTGGTGCCATTTCATCAGCCTGACTGTTACCCCCCTCTAGTGAAATGTTCCTGATAGGTGGGAGCAGCGTGCTTTAGGTTTTAATTCAAAGGACAACTTCAGAGTTTAATGTGGCAGGGTCAGATAAGAGCTGAAGATTTTATAAAGGCAGCAAGTGTCCCATGGGTGTCTTTATTAAAACTGATGCTACGGTTAAGTTTTGCGAATGTTTCATTTAACTCCCATCTGGCCTGCCTCAGGACTGATGCTTTAAGATGCTGCAATAAAAGCTGAAGACAGTCTGACTACTGGAATGTAGTTTGTCACACTTTTTGAAATTTGAAAACTTGATATTGAAAATAAGTTAGGCATCTCCACGGCCACCCATAAGGGGGGAATAAAGGAGAAGGGTCTGTCTGCGGCCCGCAAGACGGAGGCGTGTCATGTAGTGGGCGTGTCGCGTAATGACTTAATGACTACACAACACGCCCACTAGCTAAGACGGAAATCACGGAAAAGCACGCGAGACACTGTTCAAAGTTTATAAAAAGGAAAAAGACGAAAAATAAGAGGGAAAAGAACGTTTGGTCTGTGGTTTCTCTTACACAAATAAAACCTAACGTCACCCATCTGCTAACCCTTAACCTAACCATTACTCTTTTTGTGCCTAAATCTAAGTTTCCCCTTGAATATAAATATACATACATACACATACATACATATATATACATATATGTATGTATGTGTGTATTTTAGCTCATTAATTCTTGTCGAGTTGTTTAACTATTATTATTATTTCGTGGCAGAGTCAAACAATATTAACATTTCAATGCTTTTAAATCAATTCATTATAAGGCAACAAGCAAAACGGTATTTAGTGTAGAAACAGAACAGAACGTTCAAACTTTAAATGCTACCTGGGCTCATATCTCTTTAAGAACAGTATAGTGGGTTCTGTCACGTAGTGACGTCACTACACGACACGCCCACTACGCGACAGAACCCACTACATGGCACGCCCACTACAGGACACGCTACAGGACACGCCTCCGTCTTGCAAGCCGCAGACAGATACACTTGGAATAAAGGGGAAAGCTTTCTGGGGCCCAAGTCATGTAGGGGCCAGTATAGGCAATATACTGTTTTTGTGGTATTTAATGGAACCACTGAATTTAATAGGCCTAGTAGTACATTTGTGATAGGTGGTACAGTACCAGATTTTCAAATCAATACAAGTCTGATATTTTGATGGTATTTTCTGATACAACATCAAAAACAGTCATTTCCTGCAGTGCATTCATGATGTTTATACATTTTTTACATTTTTCATTGTAGTCCAGACTTAAAACCAGCAGATCTTGAAGTGAGTTCAGTTTAATTCTTCATGTATAAATAATTCTAGTAGGTATTTTACCATTAAAGACTCAATGACATATGTTTGTTTGGCTGACACGTTATTTATTACAATAATACAAATTTTAAAATATTATTTACATAAGCCCATGTTGCACTGATTTATAAATCTTTTTAAACCGAACATATTTCCATATTATTTAAAACGTGACATCAGGATATCCTTTTGAGAGTAGCAGTGCCTTAAATTTGGTTTTCTTTCTAACATTTCTACTATAATGCATCCAAATGGTATTTAAATGAGGTCCTCTGCTGTTGCTTCACATTAGTTTTATTAAATGTTCAAGTTACATTCAATTAAGATGAACTTCAACCACAATGGATTGGTTGACATTATCAAAGTGGTCTAGTCATCCATGTATCCTGCAAGTGGCCATCCACACGAGAGGGATCAGATACATTTTTTTAAAAATCTGTCCTATCCTTAAAGTCTTTGTCTATAAGATTATAATATAAAATACAACAGAGAACAAGAAATCAAGCATTCAACCTTCAAAATTGTCCAAGGGACCCCTAGACTGGCCAAACAAAGCATCTGAATTGGCCCAAATATCTGTCCATCTTGCAAATCTTCAGAGTGAACCAATCATTCCAAGTCAGAAACCTGGGGCCTGCTTTTTGTTTTCCTTTCAAGGACTAAGATACAAGTATATGCAAGACCATTCACAAGGGGAAAAAAGGGTGGAAGCTTTCTGAGGCCCAGCCCCATAGGGGGACCCTAACAGGTTAAAAGAGTGGTCCATCCTAAATTGAAGCAGTAATAACCAGCCTTTTCTTTCAATCCAAATACTCACATTTCCTATAAAAGATGCAGGTGCTTCACTAATATTCAGCTAATTTCACAACATAAAACCCTTCCTTTTGATAATGTTACAGGTCTTTGTGCCAATAATATTATCAATTTGCTCGGTAAATTGGACACAACCACTTTGCCCTCAGTGTTGGACTGTGTCACCATTTAAGGACCAGAATCAACCTTCGGATGGCAGCAAATTGGACAGTATAAAGGGGTAATCAAATCAGTAAGAGGATAGGACTTCAAGGGGTAAATGTTGGCCAGAGGATGTGGGTACCAGTGGTTCTGATCCAGCACATGGGTTAAATTTACACTAAGTCAGCTATTTGTAAAGGGCCCCCAACCTGACCCCTTCTAAACCAACCTGGTGCACCAGCTGGACAATTTACTTTACAAGTTCATCTGTGAAAGAGCCCATAGTAAATGTTTGGGAATGGGCAGACCCTTTCAAAGGCACATACAGCAGGTGATTGGACAAACATTCTGTCAGTCACATTCAATACAGACCTACCAGATAGTTGATAATAAATGAAAAATATCCTTTCCATTGATAAGTCTGTTGTGCTTTAATTGTTTTTTATTTGATTAAGTAATGCAGTCCTGATCTGACAAAACTGCTACTGACACTGTTAGCATCCATGTTAATCAGCAGTCACTTCCTGCTGTCGTCTCCCTTGTAGCTCCTACCTCTTTCTGCTCTGGAGAACTCTGATTGGGTTTTATTCCTCTTGGCTGCTCACACTGTTGTATATTGGAGCTTAGCGAGATGGATCTGCCAGTTTACAGACACTGAATAAAACATCTCTACTGCAAGGTTACCTCCAAGCCTGACTTGTTTGTAAAAGTTTCATGATAACTTTGTAGGCTAACATTTAGACTTTTAATTTGTGTCTTGTTTTGTTTTTGACACTTGTCAAAGTGTGTGTATAATAAAACTTTAATGATAGTTTTGATTGTTATTACTTCGACAACTTAAGTATTAAGATTATAGTGTTTGTTAAATGTGTTTAGAGGAGCCAGTGCAAAAAAAATAAGGTAAAAAGTTACCTCCGCTTGAATTCGGGGGGGAGGAGGGGTATATCTTTTTGGCAGAAATGATGGTGTACAGAGTCAGAAATCAGGAACAGAGAGACTTGGGAATGACTTTCATTAAAGAAGCTGCAGGCTTAATTTAAACATAGGCCATCCACTGTGTGTACTTCAGCCTTAGTGATGCATACATTTATAAGCACTAAGCCACAAGCTACTAAAAAGTACAATATTGAGGCAAACACAGCCTGCTCTAAGGAAAGAAGACCATATCTTTTGTACTCTTTAAGAAGAATCTTTCACAGGTTACTGCAGACATCTGTGTTGAAAGTGAGAAGTCAGTCAATAACTGAGAGAAAGCAGTTTGTGGTGTCTTGTGATTGCTCCAATTTTACAGGCTTTGTCATCAAAGCAGCACACAATCACACTTCAGACGAGTTTTCCCAAAAAATGTCAGCTCAAATATTTTCACATTTGCTTTTTTCATTTTTCTTTTGATCATTTTTCAAAGCTCAGTCAAGTTCTTGTACTCATAGATGCTTTTACAGTGAAAATAGAGTTTCAGTTCTTTCTTTCACTGAACAGCATAGCTCACTGTAGCCAATACAGGCGATGCTACAGGAGATAGGACAATCTAATCTTACTAGTTTTATGGCAGAGGCAGGACATACAGTACAGATTTAAGTTTTTCTCTGTGCCTCCTTACTCCAAATGGCAAATGGCCAGATGAAGAAGAGCAATGACACCTACCATCCAGGAGCATATATGTAAGTCAGAAAGCTGGTTTATTTGACAATCTGCATTTTCATTCCTCATTTTAGCAAAGATAGATCTGCAGATTTGACTGAAATATATATTAGAGGCCCAGCCATTTCTGTGGACAGCTCTGTCTGGGCACAGATTTAAAACAGTGTCAGCCCATTTGGAAATGCAGTGCTTATTTACAGCCACAAAAATAATTGGTGTCAAAAATGTAATAAAGCATGTACAGACCCCAACAATAATAGAGACAATGAAGAAATACAGTGTTGTGTTCATGCTGCAGAAGCCGCACTTGTTTGTTACGTTTGTTATTTGTTATTGCTTTAACAGCAAAATCTTCTGCAACTCAACAACCACCATGAGCAAAAACTGCCAGCCCATCAAATGCCAGTTTATCTAAATGTATCTTAATCTTAAATGTTAGATCTCTTTTAACCCTTCCTATACCAAGCAGTTTCTGGTCGATTTTTGCTTCTCTCACATTTTTACTCACTGTGGTCTCATTTTTCTTTGCAATATGAAGTTAAGCACCTCTTTATATTCAAGACAACCATAGCTATTGACTGATGTAACTTCTTTATATCTTTATACAGTGTCACAAATTGAAAAGCTAAAAATCATTAAAAAAAAGACAAATTAGCATACAATTTTCTAATTATTATTAATATGTACTTTGTATTACACTTATAATTTTAATCATATTAATATTATTTACAGTCTAGACTGCAGAGGTAATCTGCAAAGCAGTCTTTGCCTTGTAGCAGGTCTTCAAGGCACTGACAGCAGGTGTCGCTGCTCAGCAGTTATTAGTGCTGAACGGCTCTTAGCAAAAATTTGATGCTATCAAGACACTGCCTTGGGACAAAAATTCTAAGAAAATTCTAAGATTCCTTTGTTTTTGGCTGACCTCCCATTCTATGTTGGACAATCTACAGTGCTGAACGGCTCTTAGCAAAAATTTGATGCCATCAAGACACTGCCTTGGGATGAAAATTCTAAGATTTGTTGAACAGAAAAATCAGGAAGTATGTGAACCATTCAGGTCTTATTGAACGCTTTGTTCAGAATTTAGCCAGAGCCAACAGTTAATATTCTGCAAATTTTCAAAGAAGACATGAGAACTAAAGTGATGTTGATGAAATCTCTTGAAATTCCCCATATTCTCTGTTTCAATACATTGCCAACATTACTGGTGATGTAATCAGGTACGCTCGGCAACTTAAGAATCTAATGTTTACACCAGTGTTTTCTGTTTCCAGATAGGACAAATGGTTTGTTAATGCCAGTCATTTAAAATGACTGGCATCACTCCTTTGTTTTTGGCTGACCTCCCATTCTATGTTTGACAATCTACAGACCACCCAAATGTTGCTCCTCTTTATTAATGAATATTTGGAATTGCTCTCTTTTGTCCATTCAAAGTATGACAGAGTTATTATTTTAGGTGATTTTAGTCTGCATGTTAATAATCAATAAGAATCTAAAAGCACCACATTTTAAACCTTCTTAATTGTATGAATTTTATCCAACATGTATCACAGCCCACCCATAACATAAGTCACATTTTAGATTTAATCTTTACCTATGGCCTTTCATTATCTGAAGTGGCTGCAAGTTTTATTGACATTTTAACTGATACCCCCTCATATGTTTTACCTTCCCCCTGTGATTGTATTGTTTATGATTTTAACAGTAAACTTGGGTTCAGCTCAAGACACTGTGGCATCGATAAAAGTAAACAAATTATCAACAAAACCAAAGCCTCCCTTGCAAAACGATTACACCATCAACTCCAAAAGAAATTGTAGAAAAGCAGAACAATAGTGGCGAAAAAACAAAATTCAGATTGATTACATTTTCCAATATCATCTTGAGATTTACAACATAGCCATCAAGCAGACAAGTAGAAAATATTTTTAAACATTAATTCACAACAATAAAAACAATCCAAAAGTGCTCTTTGCAACAAAAGACCAATTAATTAACTCTGTTGTTGCTGTTAAAGAAACTAAGAACTCAGGGTGTCATGTGATGAATTTTCAGTCAACATCGCAGTGAAATAGATTTATCAGATCAAACCTTATTTATCCAAACTAATCTTAGCGCTGGAAAGTTTTATATGAATCTTGGGGACCACTCTTCAAAACATTATAGCATGAAGTGTGGTGTTCCCTAAGGCTCAATTTTAGGTTCTGCTCTTTTAATCTTTATGTTTCCATTAGGGTATGTCATCAGGAGACACAGCATCAATTTCCACAGCTATACTGACTACATTCAGTTTTTTGTTCATGTCTGTATTTGTTACACACTCTTAATTTATATTCTGGGTTGTTTTAACTACATAAATGAGTTATATACTCTACCCAACTGTTGGTATCGGTTGACAGAATTTCTATTCTGGTCTGTTTCAACTAGATATATTTGTTGTATACTCTACCCAGCTGTTGGGTCGAACAAAATTGTTGGTACCCTTCTGTAAAAGAAAGACAAACCCACATGGTCAATTCAACATTGCTTTTGAATTGTGGTTAAACAGAATCGTTAAAAAAAATTACACTGGCCTGGACAAAAATGATGATACCCTTAATTCAGTGTTTTATTGCAGAATCTTTTGAGGCAATCACTGCAATTAGGTAATTTCTGTAACTCACAATGAGACTGTTTGCATTGACAGGTATTTTTTGACCCACTCGTGAGCAAACTGCTCCAGCTGTCTCAGGTTTGAGGGGTGTCTTCTCCAGACTGCTTGTTTCAGCTCCTTCCACAAATGTTGAATAGGATTTAGATCAGGGCTCATAGAGGGCCACTTCAGAATAGCCGAATGTTTTGTTTTGAGCCATTCTTGGATGTTTTTAGCTGTGTGTTTTGGGTCATTATACTGCTAGAGGACCCATGACCTGCGGCTGACACCAAGCTTTCTGACACTGGGCAGCACATTTCACTCCAAAATGCCTTGATAGTTTCATGATGTCATTGTACCCTGCACAGATTCAAGACACCCTGTGTCAAATGCAGCAAAGCAGCCCCATAACAAAACTGAGCCTCCTCATGTTTTACAGTAAGTGCAGTGTCCTTTTCTTTGTATGCTTCATTTTTTGCACCTGTGAACAAAGAGCTGATGTGACTTACCAAAAAGCTCCCGTTTTGTCTCATCTGGGCATTTTCTCAGAAGCTTTGCAGTTTGTCAATATGAATTTTGGCAGATTCCAGTCTCACTTTGTTAGGATTTGCTTTCCTCCATTATGTTCAGTTCGGTTCAACCATAACAGATGGTGCGATCTGAGGCCCTGTTTACACAGAGACACTGTGACCTAAATGGCAAAGGTTTTTCCTTTTTCTTTCCTCCATTTAGGTTTACTTTCAAACTTTATCCATATTCAGACAGAGAGGCTAGAAACAAATGAAAGAGATGTAGTGTGCATGCCAGTCCAGTAGATGGTAATGCAGGTTTGTAGAGAAACTGCACTACTACAACACATGCATAAAGAAGAAAAACTTTTCACAAACAACAATGGTGAGTGGATGCACAAAGGTGCAGGAGTTTCTTGTCTGGACAACAAATCTGTTTGGAGGCCAAAATGCAATAAAAACTCTCCGGATTTGGCTGTATTCAGCCTCATGTAAACAGTCCCTTATACTGATGTACCTTGACCTTGGAGTTCACCTCTAATCTGATTGGAAGTTACCATTACCATTCGTGTAATCAGTATCTTCAATTCGTCATCAATTTTCCTCTTGTGACCCTGTCCAAGGAGGTTGGCTCCGGTCCTGTACACCTTAAACCTATGAATAATATGTGCAACTGTAGTCACAGAAACATCAAGCTGCTTGGAGATGGTCTTATAGCCTTTACCTTTAACATGCTTGTCTATAATTTTCTTTCTAATCTCCTGAGACAACTCTGTCCTTAGCTCTCTGTGGTCCATGTTCAGTGTGTTACACACCATGATATCAAACAGCACAGTGACTACTTTTCAACCTTCAAATAGGCAGACTAACTGATTAAAAGCTTAAAAGTCACCGGTGATATTAATTACAGGACACACATTCAACCTGCCCCTATGGGCACATCATTTTCAATCTTTTCTTGGGGTACCATCATTTTTGTCCAGTCCAGTTTTATTATTTTATTTTTTAAATACTTCTGTTGAGCCACAGTTCAAACGCAATGCTGATTTTCAGCTGTCAATTTTCAGTAAATGTTTGTGTATTGTTCCTTTCGACAGTTTCAAGTTATTTCAGTGACCACCTGGGATTTTCTTTCTTTAAAGGAAGGGTACCATCAATTTTCAACTGCATAAATAAGTTATATACTTTTTACTGTCAGGTCAAATTCATTTCAGTTCTGGGTTGTTTCAACCACAAATATTTGTAATATACTCCACCCAGTGGCTGGGTCAAAGTAATTTCAATTCCAGGTTTTTTCACCCACATACTGTATATACGTTATATACATCACCCAAAGGCTGGGTCGAATTAATTTCAATTCTGTGTTGCTTCTACAACATATATTAGTTAAATACTCTACCCAATGGATGGGTCAGTTTTTTTTATTTCTGGGTGGTTTCAACTACATGTATTAGTTACGTTCTCAATCTTATTACTGGGTTGAATTAAATTAAATTTTTGGTTGTTTCAACTACATCTGTTTCTTAGATGCTCTACCCAAATGCTAGAGCCACTTGCTGGCTTTAAAATTTTTTGAAAGATGACCAACAATTCAAAATATGATTCATTTTACTGGATGATTTAATAATTACTTCCAGTTATGCACTTCCTTTGGTCTCAGCTGGGCTGTGCCGTCCTTTCTCTTAACCTTATGGAGAACTGGGATACCCCTTCACTGAACATGAACACACAAAACCAAGGGCTAAGATCGTGTTCATGTACGCATGTGCTCCATTTCTTCTTTGGTTTTATTGTATGCAGCAGTGCTACAGTGCCACTTACAGGCCTGGAATTTGTACTACAGCATTTTCATGTGAATGGAAACATATTTCTTGAAATGATGCTGTGTTTACAGAAAATGTTTTCTTCCCTTTGTGGACAAAGCCTCTGCTTTGATAATGCCTTTCAGGTGTGATATTACCCCAGAACATGGTCCTTTAAGCACCCAAAATAAACAGCTTTATAGTTAAATGGACAGATATTTCAGCCGGGGGGCCCATTTAAAATCCATGTTTTGCAGCACATACTCATGTCGTCACACTTTCTTCAGTGAGACATTTGAATCCCCTCCAGCTTTGATTCTAGTGCTCCTCAGCTGACCGTGCATTTGGATTAATATAAAACAAGAAAAGTAGAATAATATAGAAACCACAAAAAGTCATAATGAAAGATGACATACTTTTACAAACAATATGAGCCACTTTCATATTTTCAAGTCAACAGTTAAACCATGTAGCACCATCAGCCACACATACCTCATACTTCTGGTGGAATCCATCATTTGCAGACAGGAACTGCCAGCTACCACAGGATATCACCCACTTGAAAACATACTGCCTGTCTTTATTACACTCTCGAGCACTCTCCTCTTCCTCCTTTCGCTGACCGGTCATATGCCTGTGCCAGTGTGGGTGCCAGCCAGCCACAGAGATTTATTTTTGTGGAATCACATACAGGACAGTTGCACTGAAGCAAAGGCATTCAGAAGGACGAAATCCAAGTTTGGCCCTACAAAACATTTGCCAGCTGTGATGGAAGAAAGACCCCAGCTGAAGGGAAACATTTCCCCTTTTTCTTACTTTCAGGGAATGAAAAAAGGCTCTGCTGAGTCAAAAAGCCATAAATGGATGTGCGTTTGTGTGATATGATAGACGTGAACTGGCACCCGCGGGAAAACTGTGTCTAATAAAGTAATTTACTCAGTCTAATATTTAAATAATACATAATTAAAGCTATAAATATCAAAAATAAATAGGTTAGGGAGTTTCCTAAGGGGTAGCTGCAGCAAGAAATCAAAACAGCACAAACACAGAGGGAATTTGAATTGCTTTGCAGTGACATTTGTGTCATTATTTATTTGGATTCTGCATCATATATTTAGCCCCTCTCCCTCGATTCAGCCAAATTTGTTTCTATCCCGAGGTAATGCTTACATAACCACCAGGAAATACTTGAACATCCATTACTAAACACAAAAATATCTTCCTCTTGGCTCAAATCAGCAACATTCTTCCTAACTAGAGATTGCTTTTTGCACAGACTCCCCCCTCAGCATCCTGAGGGAGCAGCAAGCCCCCCTTACCATTCCTGTCAGGTCTCATGCAATGCCCACCTCATTGATCCCCTCCACTGACAGCACAGTAAGCCATCTGGAACAGTGGCGGTTTCCCTCCACACAGGTCGCAGAGAGACGGCTAGGAGCTCGACAGGCTGACAGGTGGGGCGTCTGCAACCCGTGTGCCTTAATGGAGAGAATAAATTGAGTGTCATTTTAGCTTAGCACGGCTGACTGCCCTAATGAGCTATAGATATACTGTACAGTCACGTTCAAAAAACACACACCGCGCTCATCATTTGATGGCAGTAATTTAAAAATGGTCATCTCCACTTTTGAATTTCATTGCTGTTTAGATCGAGGCAGGCATTAAATCAGAACTGCTCTGTTCAACGCAGGTTCTGCAGCAGAGAACCAATCAGCTGCTTTCGTTTCTTATACGCCTCAACAATACCAGGGGTCACTGTGGGTTAGTGGTGGGATCTGCTGTCCCTGTAAAGTGGAAAGTCAGAGGTTTGATCAGCAGCTTTTGCAGCTACATTCAGCATAGTAAGGAATCCAGTCTTTCATTGTTTGTGTTGTTTATACTCTGCAGGATTGCAGGAGGGCTGGAGCCAATTCTAGATGTAAAAGTAGTGTCTCAAGTAACTTAACAAACCAGATGGACCAGTCAGTATATTTCATTTGTCCATCTGGGAAAGAGCCCATACAAAGTGTCTGGGAATGGGCATAGTGGAAGTGGAGCAAAAATATCACTTCTACAGAAAGTGTTGTTGTGTTTTTTTCATTGAATAAACAAATGTGGTTAGCATCTATGCTAATCTCTCTATCAGCAATCCCTTTCTGCTGGCATCTCACGTGTATCTCCATTTGGGCCGTCCTGTTTTGGGCCACTCACAGTCATTGTGTATTGGAGCAAGATGGGACTGTAAGATTTCAGATGTTAAACCAGGCTGATCCATCTGCACTCCAAGGTTAGGCCTCAAATGGGCACTCAGTTGACTGCAGCTTGTGGTACCTCAACTTTGGCTCTATTTTTCAGCTCCTTGGCCAAATCACAAAACCAGGTTTCTTTAATAAACCTGATCACAACTGGGATACTTACCAGTAAGTCAAAGATAACACAGTCAGTGAAAGGCTTTTTTTGTACCAGTTCAGTCTTGGAACAGTTTTTTTTTTTTAAATAAGTGCTGAAACAATCTAAACTTTCAATCAAGTACTGCTGTTAAGATCCAACAATCTTCACTTTAATACTTATATTTAATTTAGACAGGAAATGTCACAAATGCACATGTTGAGAATCCCATTTGCAATACTTTTCTGGACAAGACTTTCAGCAGTGCATTTAGAAAGTTAAGGACATTTAAAAGCAAAAAGATCTTGAAGTTATCAGAGAGCACAACCCTCCACCAAGACACTTCTGACAAGTTTTGCCCTATGTGGCATTGTTAATATTTCCTTCACAAAAAAATAAAAAATAAAAAAAAATCCTGGATCTGCATCAAGATCACCAATAACATCATAATAGTCACTTCTTCCTTGTGCAATAACTAACATTGCATCAAAGTGTCATCAAGGTCTGTTTTAAACTTTTTGAGTTTTCTTTCTAAAAGACAGACAAATGCTGGCAAAACAGACAACAACACAGTACAATCTATTCCAGGATCACAGAGCAGACAGTCATTAAAACATCTGATACCTGATGCATCTTGCTTCAATGCATGTATCTGCCTTTTAAAAGTTCCAAAGAGTCCAGCTCCTCAAACATAGCATAGTAGCATAGCATAGCATTCTAGGTTGCAGCAGCAGGGTATCTAAAACGTAAATATTAGTCCTACCTTTGTTTCATCTAAATATTTAGATTCCTTGACCATGAAAACATACCATTAGCAATTGGATTCAAAATGATATCTATTTTAGCTCAGCAGTTTTTCATGAAAATCACACTTTTCATCACGGAGGATCCAGAAAGTGATCCGGATCATTCCCAAAATCTAATAATTTGCTTGTTGTCCCAATCCAGACATTTCCTGAAAATTTCATTGAAATCCATCCATAACTTTTGAGTTATCTTGCTAACAGAGAAACAAACTAACAAAAAAGACGCCGGCAATAACATAACCTCCTGGCAGAGGTTCTTAAGCCTCATGACTGAGTGGAAGAGCAACGACTGTAGCTTTTAAGACTTACAAAATTTATAAAATAGCAGTTCAAATGTAACCACATGAATATTGACATACTTATGGTTTAATCTGTGCGTCAGGGAAGGCCAACCAGTAAAAAACAGTGCCTTAAGATCTTTATGCTCCATTATAAGCTATATCTAAAGATTTAAGGCACTGAGAGAATGCATGCACAAATCAATCGTTGACAAAATTGTTTGGAGAATAAAAATGGCATCAAAAGCACTTCCTTCAGCACCGATGGAGTTAAACTCATTTCTGAAACACTTCTCTAGATAGTCTTAAAAGGCAGCAAATCGTCAGTAAATGACTAAAGGAATTCTAAATAAGATATAGATCTGATCACATTGTCCTGAATTTACCACAGACGGCAGATTTTGTGGCTTTATCTTTGGGTGGTAAACATCATGAGGCTTGCTTTGTCAGGATTCAAACCCAATTTTGACTCACAAAGTGTTCTGCCCTGTATCAAAGGCCTCTTTTGAAGACAGAACCTGATGCTGTGCTGGAGCAACAGATGACAGTGTAATCGGCAAACAGAAACAGGCTGTCCAAAAGTGTTGGTCATAATTTATAAATGATGTCATTATTTATCAGCATCACTAAGTATGTTTTGTGGTAATAAACATTTTCACTGTTATCTAATTTCACATAAATCAGGGCAACATTTTCATAATTTCTTTTAAGTCTATTGTTTTACATACCAGGTAAAATACCAGCCTTTATCAAACTTAAGAATACCAGGGTCCATTTTGAAGCCAGAAATCCTTCTGGGGACCCTTAAACAACCACAGTAGAAGATTTAAAATAAAGCTCCTCATTTTTTCACAGATTTCTGTGGTATGAACGATAATATCAGCATGACAGCATCCTCTGCCCTCAATGTCTAAACTCGTAAGTGTGACCTGTGGAGTAAAAAGCTCAAAGATAACCAGATGACTTGAAATTTGCTATACAAGCCCAAAGCGATTTACCATTAACCATAACATGCCTCTTAATATGACTCCTCTTCCTCAGCCAGCCAACATCTTAAGGAGACCCCTGAGCCTGTGCTGTGGTCTCAGCGTGAGCCTCACAGCTGCTCCTCCTCATAAACACCTTTCAGGCATGAGCTGAGGCCCTGTCTACAAAACTCCCCCTCTGAGAAATAAAGAGCATGTGGGAAGTAATCCAAACACTCGAGGTGGTGCTCCATACATCCCATAGCAGATTATTTTCCATATGCAGTAGTGCACGGCAATGGGTTTTATGTGTCTGTAAATATAAGAGCCCTGTGTTCGTCTGCAGAAAGCACAGCAATGAAGCTGAATTCATTGTTGTTCTGTTGTCATAACAGTTATTAAACAGGTTCCAGGGCCAAGGACTGTCTGGTCAAACTGTTCCAAACTGGTGGGGTGAGACCCAAAAGCGGCTCAGAATTTTTTTTCAGTGGGTTGAAAATGTGTGCCTGCATAAAAAGACGTTGACATGCAGTAGCTCTAACTGAACAAATATCAATATATTTCCAGTTTTTCTGCTCCTTCTGCAGATAATAACACTAGTTTATGCGCTACGACAAGATCATTTTTCAGATCTCCAGAAAACAACAAAAATGTACATTTTATTACAGGAAAATGAAATAAAATAAAATGTAAACATGCAAGTCTTTAGACTCTTGTTGTGCACTTTATAACCATTGTTACTGTTAGGCTGAAACCTTATCTCCAAAAGTGTTATTATAAATTTTATTATGTTCAACTTGTTGATAATTTGCAGAAACATGTGAGCCAGTTTTCATTACTGAGGTAATGTCGACTCCTTTAGTTTTATAATAGTCATTTGTTCTATAAATTTAATGAAATTTTTACTTTTTTCAGCAACTTAGATGTGCACAGGTTTTACCTTTTTGGTCAGCCAAATAATGTACTGAGCTTGCCTACTGTACATTGATAACAGTAAATCAGAAATTTCTGACTTACCCAAGGCTTTGGGTTGATGCAGTTGATCTTAAGAAATATTGTAGTCCTGTGCTGGAGTTACCACTCTGACTTTATTTAATATCAGTGAAGGATGTATTAAGTGTTTTTGGGTCTTGGATGTGTTTATTTATAGTTCTTAGTTCATAGTTCAGTTTATTAATTTGTCCCTTGAAGGGTGATTTGGTTTGCAGCAGATTCACATTCATACATAAAAAACATACATGATAATATGAGCAGTATAGACAATGGCGCACAGTTAGTTCCAGTACAAAACAGTAGATTAACAAGGTGGACTTACCAAACCAAGCTGTGCTCCTGATCAAGGAGAAGGACGGCAAATGACAGACTGCTGGTCAGCAAATATACAGTAGCTGCGTTACCACGTGCACGGTTAACATTCCAAACAAGTAAAAGAGAAGGAACAGACTACTGGACTACTGGTCAGCAAATATACAGAAGCTGTTGTACCTCTTTGCTCTCTTTTTTTTTTAATTCTCTGGTCAACATTTTTTGGGCCCCATGTTATGCAAAAAAAGAAATTACACATTTAAAGTGTTTGGATCCATTTTCATAAGCTCTAGTCTACAAATATGAGTGCTCACAATTGTTTTACAATGCAGTTTATCCTCTACCCTTTAAACTGTGGCAGTAGCACCCACCTACGACATTATCCAATTGGCCTGTAATAGATTTGACTGACACACCAATCATCCAATCACCTGCCAGATATGCTTTAAAAGGTTCTGCCCATTCCCAAACACTTTCTATTGGCTGCTTTTTAGATGGACAAGTACAATATTCAGAAAAAACAGTCCATCTGGTGTGTCAGGTCAAAAAAACTGTGGAGCACAGTGAGGTAAAGTCGAAAGTAAAGACTGGAAGGATCTGCAAGTCTAGACCGATGGTACCGACTTCACCTTCAGACTGCTGCAACTAGTACCAGCCCCCTTATCCAGTACAAGCATTGAAGAGCGTTGGGGTCAAGTGCTTCACCCCAGAAACCAACTGGAAGGATGTAAGAGGTGAAATCACCACGCTTCCCGTTATCTCTGTACTGTACTGCAGACATCAGCTGTGCCAGCGCATGCCCACGGAGCTTCAGAATCCTCTAGAAGACATCTAAGATGAATGTCCTACTGACGTCAGTACAGACTGCAAGCACCCCTCTATTAAATTCCCAGTGATGTCACTTAGCATCAAGCGGTCTACACTGGACCTCCTGGGTGTGAAACCTGACAGCTCAGGCTGCTGGTGCTTGAGCAGCTGATTGTGAATCCAGCTCTGTCGGGATAATCCCTGTTCTCTATACAGAGCAGATGAGAGCGTGCAACCAAAGGAGGGAGGTCTCACTGCCCGCTTTGAGCATCTCGGACCTTTAGGTTGTTTGCCACCTCTGTAGTTCCCTCCTAGTTAGTGGATCACAGCTTACAGGTGGATCTGCAGCCATTACATCAAAAGCATCTAACTGGAGCTTGGAACAGGAGAATCTGTCTTTCAGGACAGGGCCATCACTGCAGAGCTGATGATTTTAAAATAGATTATTTGGTATGTTTGTGTGCAGTGTGGACATGTTTGGTGGTATTTTTATTTACATAACATATACACAGTATTTTTGTGTGGTTACCTATTTGAATTTCTCCATGTATGTACAAACTGAATTGTCTCTTACATATTAATTTCTTTTGAAACAGCCTTATCTATTCATTTAAAATAGGTGAAACATAAAAATGAACCCTCCAGTAATTGACATGAAATGAATAACTGCAGCCATAAACAGATCCCACAATTATGAAAAGTGTAAATGCTTGTAGAATTTTTGCACAGGAAATACATAACTCATACACTTATACAACTGAACAGATGTTTGAAACAACTGATGCTCTGCTGCTTAGCAAATAACTCCTCTGCTCACACATTTGTGTTCGCTCTCCCCAGTTTGTGTAGCTGTTGCTGACATGCAGGTGGCTGCTGATGGCAAACAAATGAGCAGAGTGATGGGGACCCACCGCAGCAGTCCCTGACAGATGGGAAATATTTGATCAATGATCACAGATTTTTGCTCCATCCTTCAGAGAGCCTGAGGAAGACAGTCTCTTAATCTGCCTGGTTTGTGTTGACCATAAAAGTGGTCACGAGTCTATTGGTTGTGAAGAGAATTCAGCTGCAGCTAAAGCACAAACTAGGTCACATTGTGAAATGAAACTTTATATTCATGCATGCTATTTCTTATGGCTTATTATAAATGCTATTGTTTGGCACTATAAATTTCTGTTGAAGCATTTAAATAATACCTTTAACAGGATGGTTAATTCTGCGTTTTCCAAACAAAACAGAAGGAAACCCAACAATATCACTGTCAAACTGTATACATTAGCAAACATTTAGTGTAAAGTGTAATAGATGGAAGTGCACAGATGCAGAAAACAAACTCACATGGATGTTACAGAGTAAAATGAAAAGCTGTGTAGGTGTGACTGACAGAACAAGCTGCTGTGCTCATTTCTACATCTGTATTCAGTTTTCTCGCAGGAGGATAGGTGCTTTCTGTGGTAATACAAAGGTACATGTCTGATAGATTGGCTGTCTCCATTTATTGTCTATTTTTTCCAGAGCTTCTTTAGCAGCTTAGAGTTTGTCAACTTTAGAGTTTCCCTGTGATTACAGCAGATCTTGTTATGTGCTACACATTTTTAAGACGGATTATTGATCCAAATATGTTAACTTTGCAGAGCAGCTGGATCCACCTGTTTCAAAGACCTTGTAATGCTCCAAACGAGACTTAATGAGCTTGGTCTACAGGGGGGCTGCCCAACCAGCAATCTTAAAGGAGAAAGAACTTGTCACAGTGAGAGGCTACTGCAAGCCTGTAAATAGATCTAAACAAGACAGCAACTGCAATATGTTCAGTTGGATGTACAGTACAGGCCAAAAGTTTGGACACACCTTCCTTCTTGAAAATTTGATGTGTTTTCTTTATTTTTATCACTATTTACACTGTAGATTCTCACTGAAGGAAAGTATCCACCCTTTGCTCTGATTACTGCTTTGCAGACTTTTGGCATTCTCTTTATTAGCTTCAACAGGTAGCCATCCGAAATGGTTTTCACTTCTCAGGTGTGCCTTGTCAGGGTTAATTAATAGAATTTCTTGCCTTTTTAATGGGGTTGGGACCATCACTTATGTTGTTCAGAAAGTCAGGCTGATGCACAGCCGACAGCCCTATTAGACACTTTAGCATTAATATTATGGCAAGAACCAATAAGCTAAGTTCATAGAAACAAGTGGCCATCATTACTTCAGCGAGAATCTAAAATGTAATTAGTGATAATTATTAAGAAAACGCATTGAATGAGAAGGTGTGTCCAAAGTTTTGGCCTGTACTGTAGGACGTCTGCACCATACTGGATGGGTCAAAACTGCCCCATAAGCCCAAAGTAAGTTTTTAGGAAAACTGCTGATTTTCTGAATTAAAGTACTAATTTTAACATTGCACTAACTTAGACTAAACTGTCCATTATTCAGTGGTTAACAGGCATGCGAGTATCCTTTAATGTGTATATCTATCTATCTATGTGTATATATATATCTATCTATCTATCTATGTGTATATATATATATATATATATATATATATATATATATATATATATATATATATACATAGATATATATATATATATATATATATATATATATATATATATATATATATATACACTCCTAATTTCATAAATGCAACCCTAAAATTACCAAGAAAAGAGCATAACTTTTCCTGATCACTATCCGCTTGTTCACATATGACCTCTACAGCAGGAAGTTTTCCACCAGTTTAAAATGTGACTTACAGAGGGGGTGAGGGGAAATACTACAGGGCCTGGAGTGTTATTTCAGGGTGACATTGCCTGCACTTGTGTTTACATATGTAGCTCATCTATGTAAATTCCAGAAATTCCAGGATTGTACAGCATGTGTGAATGAGGTATTGTTAACATCTTTAATTAAACAACAAATAATGAGTTATATCTTGGGTTTGAAAATTCACTCACACTGGGAAACAATAACAAAGTGGCACTCATGTTGATTTGATTATTTTTCAGTTACCACCACAGCCTAAATATTCCGCAATTTCCATGATGCTAACATGTGATCCCCTTCAGAAAATCTGTGTTTCAGGGTAAAGCCTGGGTGAAAAACCTGCTGTGTACATTCACACATGCAACTCACCCTGTTAATTTCAGGGCAATTTCAGGGTTTTTCTGTGAGTGTTAACAGAGTTTTAGACATTTCTTTACTTGATGAATAAATACAAGACAAACACTGAACACAAAAAGTAAAAACTTTTATTAGCAAAAGCAAGAGCATTCTCACAAACTCACGCCTGTATTAAGTGCTGTACACATCTGATTGTAAGGCGAGAGCATTAATATTTAACACAAAAACAGCACTGAGGCCATGTGACTCCTCATACAGTAAAACTGAATTTCACTAGCTAACATAAATACGTGTCCTTGTCAACATGTTTCCTTGAATACAAAAATATCTCCTTTAAAACAGTCACACTATTATGTTCTTGTATTTCCACAGCGCTACAGTAAGGTCACATTTGATTGATTCTGAACTAAAAACAGGATGAAAACTCAAATGTGTTCACATTCCTTAACTCTTTCACATTTATGAAGAAGTGGGGAGCTACATGCACAACGGCTCACAAACTTATAAATGTTCAATACAAGGAAGCTCCCAAAAATGCCCAAAAGACCAGTGATATTGCCTGTGAGGCTTCTGCACATCTGAAGGGTTCCAAACACGAAGAGGACGGTCTCAGTGACAGCACATTCACAAAAAGATGAGCTACAACGTAAAATGAAATGCACCTTAGCAGAGAATATTATTACCTTAACATTTCCTCAGTCATACAAAAACAAGGTTCATCCTGAGATATTAGTTTTCACGTGTCAAATATAATACATCCCACACAAAACAGGGCAAACAAACAGTGAGTAGAGAACACAAACAAGTTATTTGGTTTTGAAGCACTCTGCAAACTCTGAGAGATATTAGTCAGTAAATAAGTGGTTTTGTTTGTTTAAAACTTCTTCAAAGACAAACTGAAAAAAAGCAGATTGACTTGTTTCCACAAAAACAAACGCATACAAAAAAATCACACAGGTAATAGCTCGATGGTTATCTTATGGCTCTTAAATGATCAATCAAAAAAGCATTTGTACCAACAGTTGAGAAAAAAACTGTTTGCAGTCACATCCCTCGGTCATACACAGGGACAGAGGCACATTCAATATGCATTAACGGCCTGTGGTGTTCTTTGTTTTGAAGAGCAGGGAACCTGTCAGGGCTTTATCAGGACCTGTAGCTTGGAGAGTAGAGACGTGGCCTGGGGTTGCTGTTTGGGTACACTCGCGGTATTGTGCGACTGGAAAAATCCCCGTCTGGAGAGCCTAAACCAGAAAACAAAGAGGAAAATGCAGCACTGAGGACATACTGTATCTGTTGTAGACTAGACATCTGCTTTAAGGAAAGAAATTAGCAGAGAATGAGGCTGGCTTTTGAAGCAGGAAGAGTAAAAGTTAAAAGAAAACACAATTTGGCTTAAAGGCACAAATGGATGTCTTATTTGTATTGGACACAGTAACCTCTCCCCAGCATATCGTGGCAGCAAGACCAGACTGTTTCACTTCTAACATCACACAAAAGGACTATTCTTAATGAAATGGAAACTTTTCTCAACTAATACAACTTTAATTTAACTCTGTATTAAAAAGACCTTTAAATTTACAGTGAGGGGATGGCATTTCTTCATAAATACTAGGGGTGGGAGAAAAAAATCGAATCACATGGGTATCGGGATTTTTTATTTGACGATTTTTAAATCGATTTTTCTGTTCACAAATCAATTTTTTTCCAAATTTAAATGCTTTGTTTTAGTCTGTGTTAATAAGACACTTTTTTATGTGTTTCTTGGGCATTTTATGCCTGTATTAATAGGAGAGAGACAGTGGATAGGCTTGTGAAAGGGGGTGAGAGAGTCGAGGAAGACACTCTGCAACGTTGTCACAGGTTGGATTTGAACCTGGACCGGCAGACGTATGTACATGGGACGTGGTTGCTAACCACTCCCTGAACCAGCACCTCAATAAGCCACTTTTAAATGCAATCCAGGCTTTTGAAGAGAGAGTATAACAGCTGGTTTAAATATACTGCTGAATAAATCCTAAAAATGGACTCACATGTGATGTGCATTTTTCCTGATATAGTCTGTAGGCATCATCATTGTTCACCTTTTTTTGCTGGTGTTAAAAAAGCTAACTATAGATTGCAAAAATCGGCAATATCGTAGAATCGCAATTTAAATCGAATCTGCACCTTAAAAAAAAAAATCGTAAAAAAATTGAATCGTGAGAAAAGCTGATCGTCCCTGCCCTAATAAACACATTGACAAACAAACCATGGATAAATATGTAACAATACAGTCTTCATACAGAATATTCTGGCATGGGAATTTTGCAACTATTTTAATAAGCAAACATCCACAAAACAATGACTCAGTTATATTACGCAAATGATGCAGTTGTTGGAGTTCAGTGCAGTTCAGATTCAAATCAAATGAATCTCACCTGTAAACAGCTGCATTTATTCAGAACCTAAGCTAAAACCTGGTTTTCCTGTTTTCTAAGAAACATATGAACACAACGTGGATGAAGCTTTGTCCGATAGTCATTATAAAAAGCCAACAAAGCACATTATAATCTACCAAAAGAACCTTTAAAGGATAGTTCAATATTTTTGAAGTGAGGCTGTTTGCAGTTCATTTTAATAGTAAATACACAGTGATATCAATCAGCTCTGGTGCTGTAAGGAGGGAACAAGCACAGATCTTGGGTTATGCATTTAGGAAGAGCTACATGTGATGAACAGAATTTTAGGTGAGAGCAAACAACATAAAAAAATAGTGTTGGGGATATCGCTCACTGTACATATGACATTTCCAGTGCATTACTTTTCTGCTAGCAAGCCCCTTTGTTTTAGCTCTACTTAACACCATTCCAGAGGATATGAAGGCTCTGCAGTGTGCCAAAGCTGCACCAAAACTTAGGGGATGCTGGCATAAAAGTAGAGCTTCGTAGATTTTTTCAGTAGAGTATGAACACCTGAACTGTAAGTTTTTTTATTTGCTCCACCTAAATGTCAGTCAGTCTTGTGAAGCTCTTGGTCCCACCTGCAGCTTTAAATAGCCTTTCTTATGTTCACTTTTTACTTTAAAAAGGAGAACTGATAAAACCACTGAAGAATGAACCTCATACATCCTCATTACAAAAAAGCCATGTCCTTGAAACACATCACACGTTCTTGTTAAGACAGCTTAACGGCTTTGTTCCTGCACAGATTTTAATACTCGAGTAATAGATTTACTAACAGGGCTGTGGATAAAGTGTTGGGGTTGACCATGGCTTCTTTAAGTGGATAACAGCGGCAGAGGCAGATGACGCAGACAAGAGGTTGAGTTTGTTTTGCATACTGAGGGTGCTCTATGGAGTATTGATCACAGATGATCTAATGGGCAACTACAGGCATCAACACTGATTGATCAACCATCTAATAAAAATAAATATCAGCTGATAAGATAAACATGTTTTTTTATTAAGAAACATGCAGGAGTGCTTGTACAAAATTACTCACTGAAGTCCAATGGACTCTTGTTGATGCAACATTTACACTTCTTAAAATGCAAGTCAAGTGCTTTATATATTTACATTATTAAGCTAAGATGAGAAGAACTAAGAGATTTTCTCAAGAAACATTTTTCTGTAGTCCTTGTAGTCTTCTTAGTTTGTAATTTGTACTGCCTACAGCGCAGAATACTGTATTCCCTGTTCAAATACAACTTGCATTTATTTGAAAGAAAATGAAAAGTTAACAGCAGTAGCACAATCTGGACTTTGCAGCAAGCTGCAACCAGCTGAAGATGATGGTTAAAAATATCATAACTTAAAACTACTTATGCCAAGAGGCGCATAAATAATGAGTCGCTCTCTGGCCAGTCTTAAAGGTTTGTTAAGAGAAACAGACATTCAGAGGAGCAGTGGTGTCCTTATTTTCCATTATTGTGAAATCAGGGAGACGCTAAGAACAGTAGCATCCTGCTGTTCCCTGACTAAGGAAGCTTTCCAATAATGCTACTACAATGATGAAGTAACAACACAATTAATTAGTGCTGTCGAGAGATTTAAATCTTTAATAGCAATTAACCTCCAACTTTTGATAATTAATTCAAAACTGACCACATTTAATCACACATTCAGAATATTTGTACTTTGTTTTTATGTTATATGGTTGAGTGCATATTGATAAATTACAGCAAATCTTAGTTTGTTGATTTATTACTCAGTAGAAGGCACATTATTGTATTTTATGGTGTTTATTATTAGATTTTTCTATATTTGAATGATGCTTCAATGAATCAGAAATGTATCTGACATACTGATGAAAAGGTAGAGGGAAGTTTTAGAGTCCTTACTCTGTCAAACACAATTGCACTGCTATTCATTCAAAAGTGAGCAAAAGTGCTCTTCCACAATGACTCAGTGACATCCAATGATTCTCTGTTTTTGAGACAGAAATGACACTTTTCAGGAGTTCCAGCAATGTGAGAGTAAACCAGTATAAAGTTAATTATTAAGACCCAGATGTTACTTTGATTTTTTTTTTCTTTACGGTTTTATTCTGTAATATGTATCGGCTTTAACAAAGGCAACTTTACTTTCTGTCAAAAGAAACCTGTTTTTATTATGAAAGGTAAAGTAAAAAACAACAGTAGTTCGTGACCTTAGCTAACCTGCACATAAATACCACTCAAACATTGATGACAACAGTGAGGGAGAGAAGAATTTGATTAGGGCTGAAACGATTCCTCGAATATTCGCGAGTACTCGATTACAAAATATCCTCGAATTAAATTTTGTGCCTCGACGCCTCGTTTAATATATAATTATACATATAAAATATATATCTGGACTACTATACAGTGCACGGTGTTTGACACGGACAGTCATTTCTGTGGCACAACGCGCCTACTACCTCCGCTGCTGCGGGGCTTGTAAACTAATGAAGGAAGAGAAAAGAGAGGGACAGAAAGGAGAGAGTCCGCAGAAGAAATGGCAGAGAGTGTCCCAAGTGTGTGGTCACTACAAGAAGGGACAAAAAGAAAACACAGTGCAGTGTGTCTGATGTCAAACTGAGTGAGCTTAGCATGTAGCTTAGCATGATAGCACGTTGTTAGGGTTGCAACTATTACTATTACAGCATTTTAAATATGCTCATCACAGACATGCGTCCTCTTTCCATGGTGGAGGACACAGGATTTAAGAACATGATCAAGGATTTCAATCCAAACTACACAATGCCCTTCAGAACACACTTCACAAATATAATTGCAGAATTATATTACTGCTTTGTAAATCAGTATTGTCTTGGCTTTGTTGTAAGCCAGTACTGGTTTAAACTTTGAAAGTTGTTAAAATAAAAACCCTTTTCTGAGGAATAAACGGCATTTGGTTGCTCATTTTGAAAGCCCTAACATGTTGCATTGTGTACAATTGATTTATTTGTTTAAAACAAAAAGTATATTTTGTTAGAGTACTCGATTACTCGAAGAAATAATTGACAGAGTACTCGATTCCAAAAATACTCGATAGTTGCAGCTCTAAATTTGATGAAACGATTAATTTAAACTTGACACTCATCCATTGAACTTTCTGTGATGTTTTTAGGTTAAAAAGGAGTGTCCTCAACATCACAGGTAAGCGTTGTGTAACTACTTCATGTTTCTCTTTCAAACTTAAAAAAAAGTTGCAAACTAAACAGGTGTAAAAGATACTGCTTCATGATTGTAAATGGATCATGCTCTTGGTAAGGGGAGAGGGGCTCTCTACTCAGTCAGTTAGTGGCACATATGAATCACACGGAGAGTGAACACAGAAACTCTGGTCGTTATCGAGAGTTTTGAAGCAGATATCTCTTATACGAGATCACGTTCTCATTGCTGCGCACTACCTTTGACATTAATGTTGCTTCCCTTACTCCCCATCGAATTATATATTTCATTACTTTAACTTTGGACCTTTATCTTATCACAGTTAATGAGTTAACAATTACAGTGATGGCCCTTATTCTACTGTGAGCAGACTGTCTCTTATGCTCCTGAAGTGGTTTTAGATCATTCTCTCCTGGTCTTTGTTGACTTGTTTCATCACAGACAAAACAATAAACATTTTATTGCAAACTAAAGCTAGAAATGCCTTGGCTTAGAAAAGACTAATATTTAGAGTTCTGCCCCTGGGATGTGTCATGGTATCCTACCTGAGTCTGGTGGTGGCGTCCTGGTGTTGAAAACATGTTGATAAGACTTCTCCCTGGGAGAGAACACTGTGTGGAGGACTGCAGGGAATAAAACACATTAAAAAGCATCAGCACAGTGTTTACAGAGCTCAGAGTCAGAAAACCTCTGGGGAACCAAACAATTCCTCCAAAACTCTGAGTGCTTTTATTTGTCAAATGTGACAAAAAAAGAGATTGACAAAATAAAACAGTACTTCTCCTTTGAAGGGAGTAGTTATATTCTTTTTGAGCAGGTTGGAGGGAACGAGTGATGCTTAACATGCCACAGAGTTTTTAAACTAAAGTAACTGTTTCATCTGACCTTTTCTTAACAAGATAAAAACAAAACAAAACAATACAAAATAACTCAAAGTGACAAACCAGTTGCACAAAAATAACACGGCTACTTGAAACATGACAGAATAACAGTAAGGAAAACATGTAACCTAAAAACAAACACCACTGAACTAACATGCCAAATAATTCTATTGAACCATTCAGGTGTTCAAACTCTCTCAGAACAGGATGTTTTCTTTTCTACAGGAAAGATGACCCACCAATAATAATGATGGCTGCGCCAGCCAGCAGAGAGAACAGGGAGAAGAAGATCATCTGGTAGCTGTCGAAGAGGTTCTGCAGAGAGTGTCCCCCCATCTTGCCACCCACCAGAGGAGCTACTGCTGAGAGAGAGACACAACAAGCTGTTACAAACATTCTGAAACTGGGAGTGCTTTGAGAGCACAAACTCCTGCTGAGGGATTTCAGACATTATTAGCCACCAAAATCTAATCATTTCTTTCTTGTGCCATGGAAAAAATTTCAGCAAAAGCCATAATATCTTTTTGAGTCTCTTGCTAATAATCAAAAGGCAGCAAAAACATTAGTTACTTGTTAGAGGTAATAAATAGTAATTGTGGTGGTGATGAATGATAGTATGTTTTAGTTAAAATAAAAAGTGGGCAGGAAAACTGGAAAGTGCTTTCTGAAGTTAAGACAGTCCACAGAACTTAATTTTTCCAACATGTCATGACTACTTCAGACTTACTTTAAAAAGGTTGCTGAACAACTGTGAAGACAATCACATTTTTACTCTGTATATTTCAGTGAAATGTTAAGTTTAGTGGTTATGACTTGATGAGGCAACTGCTGTCCTCCTTACTCTAGTAAAATAGTTCCCTAATAGTATTTTGGGGAATGGTGGCGTGCCTAAAAGAGCCCATAGTTGGAATTAAATCAAGTTCAATATACAATTTCAATGGCTACTAGAGTATATTCATAATTGCTAATGGTAAAGCAATCTCATTTTCAGAAATACTTCCCTGATCCAGCTGTATTCTTAAGGTGCTTACACACCAGACGCTACTTGTACTACCTCGGCAATCACTCTCCATGCAAAGTCAATGTACAGCCGCGATGGGGCGGGGCTAACCCTCCCGCGATGCATTTGCTGTGACAAGACGATCACTTCAATCGTCGCACGATGTCAAAGTAAAAAAAAAGTTGATCTTTTCAGACGATGCCGTGTGCGACTGTGCGGCAACAGCCAATCAGCGGTGTGTGCGTGTGTGACAGTATCTGTGAAAGACAGTTTTTCATCCGGACTACAGAGGAACAAATTTATGTCCGTGTGGGAAACATTAGTCAGTGCGTACATTAGTTCCGCCTAGACGGACCGCAGAAAACTCACAGATGATGCTGCTGCAGGGCATCAGCTGCAGTGTTTTGTGGTTGATAAGTGAGTGAAAAGGATACAGTTGGAATAATGTCCGCTTATACATCCTATTATATATTATATGATCTTTCATATGATCGCGGTGAAACTCGAGTGGACGTGCCGTCCCCAAGCGACGGCCCACGGCAACGGTGACCAAAATGAGGTATTTGTTGACGCGCTACGTGACTACATTGGGCGGCGCGATTTTGAACACAAAGTTGCTTGCGGTATGAACGCAGCATAAGTCTGTATGAGATGCTCTGTTGTTACCCCTGCCCCTTTAAGGCCGCCTCACCCTTGTGGGCTAGTACAGCACTGCTCAACACCATGCTACCCACTGCACTCATTTTACAGTCTTTTCTCTGCACTAGGCTTGACACCTGTCAATGGACTCAAACTGCTGATGAAACAATGGGAGAACGGGACACCAGTGGGTTGATTTGGAGATGGGGAAGGGAACAAACCATTTTAGGCAGCTACTGGCACTGTAAAGAGAGGAAGAGGGGGGAGTCCTGATGGTGCAATTTTATTTTGTCTTGAACTCAGAAGAACTCCATTTTATTGAGGAGACATGTAAAACTCACTGGGGAGCATACAAAGCTTAAAAAAAGGCAAAATATGGGCTCTTTAAGACAAATCAGTGTGTGCCTTTAGAGTGTATATAACCATGTGCAGTAATTGCAGCTATACAACAACTCTGCACAAGTCCTTCATCTATTCCATCATTACCTCAAGTAATATGACTTCATATATAAGCACAAAAGTCTGGTTGCATAAAAGAATCATTCTAAAATCAACCAAGTTATATTGCCTATCCCAGTTAACAAAATAAATGTTGAGGGGTTAACCATTTCCTAGTCTGACATTCAAGAGTACAACTAATCTTTAAAATCCTGATCTGTCAAGTTCAAGTAAGTGTCGTTGGATATACAGTGCTTAACAAATTTATTAGACCAACTGTTATAGATACGACAAAACATAAACACAGAAATCTTGAAAAAACTTGTCTAAAACTAAAAACTAGAGTCATTTGACATACAGTTAGAACAGGAATGAGGAAATTCAAACCAAACTTTCATGCCCAAATTTGCCCGGCTCACTGGACTTCTCTGAGAACTCTGAAATTAGTCGAGCGTCACATTCTACAACTCAAACTGTTCTTTCTGATCAGGAGTTGAAGTAAATAACTATAATTTTATATCTTTATCAATAAATACTAATTTACTTTACTATTTTTGTGAAACACTACATTTTAAAACTCAAGGATATCAGTAATAATTACATTTAGAACATCTTTGGAAAGAACCTCTCATTGGGTGGTCGACTAATAAATTTGTTAAGCTCTGCATATAAGTGACTAAAGTTTCAAATTGATTTATGAATAATTTGTCAGTTTACCAAAACCAAATATTTTTTTTCTAAATTTAATCAGGCAGTGGTAGATGACAACAAATAAGTAAAAACTAACAACATGCTGTAACCCATGTAAAAAATGCTTGTTTTTATAGTGTCTTGTGATTCTGACTCAATTTCAGGCATGCTTTGGGTAGAAAAAACACTGCTATAATAAACAGGCATTGGGGGATCCTATGGTGCAGTAGGTGGCAATATATCTTCTTACAGCCAGTACTGTGGGTCATTTACCTGCTGGCTATTTGGCAAAGAGCAGAAAAAGTAGAACAAATCTAAGACCCTGTTTATTTCATATACAATTGCTTCCCAAAAAAGGTGGGTAAAAAGAAATCAATCAATAAAAAACATACACACAATTAAAACCTCTTTTGAAATGACTATGAGATATGTGCTTCCATGTTTTGTAATGTTAGGATTCTTTAAAAAATTAGACTTATCACCTGATACTTCAGCAGTAAAATAAAGCCTGCTTTATTGTTGTTATTGCTGTTCTGACTTTAATCAAGCGGCCACAGTGCAGAGAAACAGCATAAAACAAAGCAATCTCAATTTTACATTAAATAAAAAAGGCAATGGTGCTTCATCCAAACAAAAATAACTAGTTTGAATCTGCAAAAGCCTTTTTTCACCTGAGAGCCCCACTAACTCCTTGTCTCTTTAATCATGACACTCCAGGCAATGTGACCTTGTGTCTGGAGGCATTGTGACTTTTCATTTGTGCTGGAAGGAAATCTGACCTTCTTTGACAGAGTAAGCATCACCCGAAGGAACTAATGTGACTGGGATGACGAGACTTTGGCCGTAGGAAGAGCTGCTCGCAGAAATAGAAGCAGAGACTGCTGCCTGAGGGTCCACAGCGCTGACGGTGTACTTTGAGAAACTGGGATAGTTATGGTGTGCCACCTTCTCCTGGACAGCAATGTTTGAAGAAGTGGACACCACCTAAATATAAAAAAAGAGCACATGGTTTGTTCAGTAATAAAATAGGGTTCATACTGATAGTAAAAATGTAATTATGGAGGACTTAATTGAAGGTTCTGCAGGGATCAATGTTTATCCTAACCTCTATGTCAGACAGGGCTGCTGGGGGGCCGTAGATGGTGAGCTCAGCTGTGGGGTGCAGAGTTGAGAGCAGCAGCTCAGTCGGGTCAGAGTAAAGGCCCAGATCTATGGGCAGGATGGCACTGACTTGCTCCCCAGAGAAGGTGCTGCCCTCAAGGCCAGCCTTCACCAGCAGGTTGCTTGTGGACAGTTTGTGCTGCTCCGTCACTGGCTGCAGGGATATGGAACATACATAGAGGCCTGGGGAGAAAAATCACAAGATAAATCAGAGATGTGTGATTTTGAGACAAGAAATCTTAATGCATGGATATCAATGTGGATGAATTAGTTAGCTAATGAGCGCTTTTACAACCAAAACATTAAAAAGTCAGACAATAGCTCTTAATGGCCAAAAAGCCAAATTTGTGCTCACAACCAAGTAAAGCAGGTAAAAGCTGACAGATGTACTCTCTAATACTTATTTTTGGCAAAGAACCATGACGCCATTTTTAAAATACAAATATTCAATAAATGAAGGCTTCTCTTTTACATTTGGGAAAACACTGACTAAGGCTGTAACTTTTCCCAAAGCTGTTTTCTTGTATACATGCTAGATCATTTTACTATCTGTCTGTAATGTCCGCCCTATGCTGGGTCAGGTGGTCACCGCTCCAGGTGTCCTAATGGGGTGCTGAGCTGTTTATTTAAATTCAAACGTTTATTTACTACTCAAGTATGGATTTTTATCCCCATGCTCGGACTGGTATTCGAAAATCTAGTGTAAAGTGACAGCCCCAACACAGAGGTCGAAAACATACTGCACTCTTCCCAAACACTTAAGGTGCTCTAGTTCTTCCATTCCTAAACCCAAACACTCCATCTAGTACGTCCAGCATTTAACTTGTGCACACATGTTAAATGCTGGACGTATGAGATATAACACACTCATCATGCCTGAACAAAAAAAAGGAGCTAGAATAAATAAGATCTAACATAAATATGTTTGACTAATGAGCCTTTTATACTAGACTCATGAAGGGTTATATTATGGGAAGCTAAAATATTTGCAATGATGTCTGCATGCCCCATGTACAAAACAAGGAATGTCGAAGTTTGAATCCACCCACAGGCCTCATTCCCATATGTCATGCTTCAACCCTAACCACACTTTCCAAGGCCAACCACCATCCTTTCTCTTCAAATAGGGCTATAAAAAAAGCATAAAATATCCCAAAAAAGACCCCAAATTATCCTTCCATAAAATGCATAAAAAATACTCAACTGATTACAAGTAAACAGCAAACTGTTGGAACATCACTTATCTCTCATGTGACGGGTCCATGTGGACCTAAATTGGCTCTATGATAGTATCTCAGCTTCAGAGTTATTTAACTGGGGTGCTGGTTTGGCGGAGTGGTTAGCAACCAGGCATGTTCCATATGCATACTTCTGCTGGCCCGGGTTCAAATCCAGCCTGTGGCCAGTTTGCAGAGTGTCTTCCCCTACTCTCTCACCCCCTTTCACAAGCCTATCCACTGCCATTCTCTCCTTTCAATAAAGGCACAAAATACATAGTTCAGTTTGGAGAGCAGAGGAATGATTTTAGTATTATATCATCACACGAGAGATTTACGGGAGAATACTAATACAGGAGGACGTCGTGAAAGTGGATAAAATACGTAAAATACGGTAGTTTGACCAAAACGGGAGACTTGACAGCTGTGTGGAGAATGGCAGAGGAACTAACTATACCCCGATAAACATCGGGCTGTGAGTGTTAACTAACTTTCCATGTTTGTTTGTTTCAACTTTTCTATGATAATGTTTTGGTGCCTTGAGGAGATGCTACATTTAAATTCATGCTAGTTTTCCAAAATTACCAACCCCAGCTTTAATGCAGTCATTGTGTCTATATGTCTAGTGATTGTCCAGAGGTAGATATGGCCAGAATTCTATTCTAATTTTCATCATCCACCAAAAATCCCTCACTTTGTGATGTAGACTCGTATGAGCCCACCCTCTTGTCTGAGCCTGGGTGGGATGAAGCTGAGAGACTACAGCCTTGTACTCACACAGTGGATCCCCTCAGTGATAAGTCAACAACTGGGGTGAAGTCCCAAACCTCAAACATAATTAGAGCAGAGCTTTCAAGAGGCTGGGACTCTCCTCGGCTCAATACATCACACAGACACCTTTTATGGTCCCTTCTAAATTCATTCCTCGTGCAATGCAGGTATTGATTATGCCATTGTAAACAGTATTTTCCTGCCAGTCATGCAGGGCACATGCATAAATACTCTGCCAAGGTTAGGTTTTAAAGGAAGTCTACTTTGAAAGGGGCTTGTGAAGAGGCAGAGCATTGATGAAAATTATCAGTATCAGAAAGATGTTAAAATATGTTTTGATTTAAATGTGTGTCATCAAAAAAGTACTATCTGTAAGAAAATAGGGTTTGAGCTATATCTGAGAAAAACGATTTAATTTGACTAAAATGCACTAGATTTTTGTGAAAATATTACCGGTACATGCACTGTGTTATTGTCTGGATGGAACTGGGAGCAGCCTTACCAGAGCTGCTGTCGAAGCTGATGTGCTTTGTAAACACATCATCAGCAGGGAAGTCCACGACATCACTGGTGAAGCTGAGATGGCAGCTGACGGAGGTTTGAGGCTGCAGCTGAGAAATAGCTTCAATCTGGGTGGAGGAGCAGCTTCCTGCAGGGCACAGCACACTGGCATGAGATACAAAAGCTGAGTGCTTGCTAACACACTTTGTTGTTGAATCCAAGAAATGACAACATCATTAATAAGCCCACTGATTTATTTATCAAGTCTTTTCGTATGGTAATAAAGTGAGGCGATGATTGATTTTCACTTCCATGTCTGTTCGTAAAATAAGAAGAGAAAAACATCAGAATTTGCACAAACTTCGCTCAAAGACAAGTAACAGGGGATAACTGATAGCATAACTCTATCCCAAGTCAATTATTCTTCAATAAAGACACCACAAGCTAGATAAGACAGATTTGATCAAATGTATGTTAAACTAAGACAAAATCACTCAGAGGCCCAACGTCAGAAAAATCCAAACTTTTTGATGAAATGTCAGTTTATAGCAGTGTTATTAATACAGTAACCACAAATTAGCTTCAAAAGATTCCCTCAGTGACCAAATGGAATATGTCCACTACTTTTGTTTGTCCTTTTACGACTTCTATAAGAAGTAGGGTGCAAAAACAGATGCTATTTTTAAGCTCTTGGAGTTTATGGGCTGCACCATTTCTTGGTTATGCACATGTGGCAGAAAACAAATATGGAACAAAAAAGGTTACAGTTTATACTAGAGCTGAATGATTTGAGAAAATAATCTAATTGCGATATTTTTCCCCAATATTGCAATTGCGATTTACTCTGCGATTGTTTTAATGTTCCTCATCTTATGTATTCTTAAACAAACATAAGCAGTAGATTGTTCTATAATATAACCAATATGACATTAAATCAATCTAAGGATAAAAGATTTGAGAAAAAGTGGAGAAGTGAAGAACAGAAGCAGAATAGGTATGAAATTGTAAAAACTGGGTAAAAAAATGGTACGAAAGCGGAAAAAAAGTGAATAGGTGCAAAATAGGTATGAAATTGCAAAAAAAAAAAAAAAGGCAAAAAATTCAAAAGTGACTAAGGAAAATTGATTATAGCAGCAAAATTGGGATTAAATTTCAAAAACCATGTAAAAATTCCAAACATGGTCTGACAGTGGCAAAAAAAAAATAAGATGAATGGGAGCAAGATAGGTATAAAGTTGTAAAAACTGGGTTAAAAAAGGTTAAAATAGGCATGAAATTGCAAGAAACTACATCACAATGCCAAAATGTTCGACACATTTTGGGTTAAAATATTGCACTGTCTGCAATTTGAAAATTGCAACAAGCCATATTGCGATTTAATCTAATTTGCAATTAATTGTTCAGCCCTAGTTTATACCCGTGCAGTAGTAGCCTAAAAGTACTGATACTGCAATGTATCATCACCCACTTTTCACTGATTTGTGTTGCAATACAGATTTTACACTATAGATGAGGCTCCAAATGCCCTAACAACAGTTAGCATATTCTGTAATAGGAGAGTCCATGTGTACAATATGTGTGCTGTGATACATTTTATTTATCAGGGGTCCCACTCTTTTCTAGAAATCATTTTCCAGGACTTTTCCAGGACATTTTCCAGGACTTTTTCCAGTGTCACATAACCAACTGAAGTTACATTGTTTCTGTGGGCAGTTTCTAATTCTAGTTAGCCTTCTAAAAACAAGATTAGAGAACAATATCTCTAGCTATTGATCATATTGATCTTAGAATTTCTTTGTTTCTAACTCTCCAACACGATACCTATACGTATTTTTTAATCTTTATTTACTCTGTTTTTTTATGAACAACCAATCTATCAGTCTGTTGAACTTAAGGAATCAATAATACTTGTAGTTTTTCCCTGCATTGCACTCTGTTTTTTATATTTTCCTCCTCATCTCAAACAATACTTCATTAGTATAAATGTGAGAAAATCCAGGAACAGAAACCAAGATCACACAAACATATCCACAGACAAAGTAAACCATGTAACCAGCTCCAAGTCGCCAATGTACACGGTGCATGGTAAAATAGTGCACCACTTATTTCCTCGTCCCCCAATGTATAAATGAGAATATATCTGTCATAATGGACTGTCATGTTTGCGTATTTGCAGTCTTACACATGACTCAGATGTTGATCATCATGGTCTTGTTTATCACTTTGTCTGAAAATCTTTCTATTGTTTCTATGGCTGTGATCAATCTGTAATCTTTCCTCTGCCTCTACACAGATCATTACACTGTAGGCTACAGCTCACATCTGCATCATTAGTTCTGGACAACGTGCACAACCGATGTGCTGAATCGACAGAAAGGACGAGTGGCGGCCATCATGTGTACACGTCTGCATAGTTTAAAGCAAGTATATCTCTGGCTTAACAACTCCCTTATAAGTGAAATCCACTTAGTTCTGCAGTCTAATGACACAGTAAGACACCAAGGGTGCAATCAATGTCTGTAGCAGTGTAATTTCAAGCAAGGATGGAAACTTCAGCAATATACTGAAACATTTGATGCTACAGTAGAACACATTTTTGACACAGAAAATCTTTGTAAGACTAATTCCGCCACACAATCACCAAGATTCATAAGAAAATCCACAAGCATAGTCTATTCTCTTGTATGTAAACTTTATCAGTCAGTCAATTAAACTGAATGTCTAAAGCACTTTCAGACAAATTCAATGGCATTTCAGAGTGTTTTCCTAGAGGTAAGAAAGGCTAATGCACACCACAATAAATTCAACATAGTAAACAGGGAGGGAGGTTGTGATCTAAGTCAGGGGTGGGCAACTTTAATTACCAAGAGGGCCACATCAAACCATTTTTCCCAGCCTGATGGCCACATTGTTACAAATTTTCAGAAACTCTCGATAATGAAAAAGAATGTTGGATAAACGACATATGAGAATATACATTTGTCATAAAATAACTATACCAACATTCATATATTACAACATAAATACAAGTTTTTATGCATAATCAAATGAACTTGACATAGAATTCAAGCAAATTTAGCTCATATACATGGAATTAAAGCCAATGAAGCTACTTTCAAACCAATACATATGTGTTTTTCCCATTTTTAGAGCTCAAATATTTTGCTACTGCCATTTTTTAAATATAGTATTGAGTAATACTTGATATAATGTTAACAGCTTCATGAAAGAGATTAAGAGACACTATAATAGCAAAGTAAGGTTGTAAATAACTTACATACAATTATATATAATTATTTCTATTGAATATCTGAGTTTTCTTCATATTTACAGCTGCCGGTTTTTGGGAATGAATAGCGCGCCACGTTAAGTGATGTGGAGGGCCGCACTTGGCCCCCGGGCCGCCACTTGCCCACCCCTGATCTAAGGGGAAACCTATATTTTAAAAAACAAAAGGTTAACATAAATCTAATACAAAAAGAGATAGAAAAAAGGAGATAGATAGAAAAGAGATTCAAGAAACTGGTTCTAAACAAGTATAAGGAAGAGGAGGTGTGTGAGAGTGGTGAGGTAAATAAATAAATAAATCATAAAAATTATGTTGAAATTGATTAGTATTTTGCTATAAAGGGCATGTATATTGATATAGATATAATATTTGTTTGGACAGTTGTGTATTATGTATACACATGTAAGTATGTCTGTATGTGTGTGCATAGGTGCAAATTATATTTACATAGATGTTTATGTAGTAAAGGTACATGTCTATTTTGATACTTATATGTTAGATACATATGTGTATGTATATATATGTGGATATGTGTGTATACATATGAATGCATGGATGCGTGTATGTATGTAAGTATGTATGTATGAGTATATATATATAAGTATATATGTAGATATATATGTATGTGTATATGTGTGTATATGTACATACATATGTATATATGTTTGTTTGTATATGTATATATATGTATATTGATTTTATATTACATTTGTTTTGTATACGTAGTTAAAAATATTTATATAGATTACATGTTTGTAATATACATGTGTTTGATATATTTGCATCAAAAGCAGAATTTTTTTTTTTTAATGAGACTCATGAGAAAGAGTAATAAGGGGCAGGAACTTCAAAAGTTTTTTACTTTTTCCTACTCCCTTTCGAGTGTGTTTAATGTTTCAATTCTTTTTTCATGTATGTGAATGGAAATTCATTATTTTTATCTCTTTGAATACATATTTGAAATTAAAAGAAATAAAATAAATAAATATCATCAACACAAATGATTAAGGATAAGACACTAGAGGGGAAGCTATGAAATTATTAGTAATTAACAGGAAACACTCAAAAGCACATTTTTTGTTTTTTTTCCAGCCATATCATAAAGATTAATTTAGTGCTAAAAAAATACAAATCAGGAATACATGAAAAGAAACAAGCATAAATGCTTTAATTATTAATGTTTATCTAAAGCTGAACTCACAGGCCCCTCACTGTTGCTTCCTTCCTTTAGATAAATGCCAGGGCAGGCTGAATTAACTCATCTCTGTCAGGAAAAGACAGTGAACCAAGTGCTTTTCTCTACCTGTGCTGCATTACATACCAATGAGGTGTGTTCCTCTCTCTTTGGTGGTGAGCAGGACTTTAGTTTCCTTCCCGATCCTGACGGGTGCAGGCTGTGCCATGGCTGCTGTCCTTGTGGGTGCCTTCACTACCACCTAAGGAGCAGACGGAGCGTAAACACCAAATAAATCCTGATCACATTCAGGTGTGTGCTCGGATTACTCACAGCGCAAATAACATCCACGATTAATTGTTTACATCAATCAGGGCAGGCTGTCAGTGAAACAGCACTAATTATAACAGAACTGAGTCTTTAATACACCATTACTGCTTACCTCTTTCATCGCCTACTCGCACATCTTCTTTCCTTTCATTTTATTTGAATGCATCTTTCAGTTTCCAGATAAAAAGCCTCCCTCTAAATCTCATCATTTCCTGCTTTGCTAATAGGAAAAATTCTGATAAAACTGGAGGACACATTCAGCTCACGAGCATAAAGGAGCGGCACAAGGTGGCACTCAGAAAGACCAATTAATCCTCTCCACACTCCACCATGTATGAGGAGCTAAGAGGTAATGTCGTACACACAGATTAGGCAGAGACGAGACATGCTGAAAGGTGATGATGAAGAAGCCAAACATGTCTTCCATTTATTACTGATGCAGCGTGATGCACTTGAAGAGGCTATCATATTTGTGGGAGAATTAAGATGTCGAGAGTAGAAATAAAGACACAGTGAGCTGTGCTGTTTGCATTATGGTAACGTTCTGAACCCGTTTTTGGTAGCTCATCCATCACAGCCATGTCAAAATGCATCCCAGTGTACATTTCATGCTTTATCACACAGTTGCTCAGTGGATAAATGCAACTAGGAAAGCCATTTCAATGCTCAGGTAACGTACCTCTATGTATGTTTTCAGAAAGCCGGCTATCGAATAGTACACAGTGGCTGTCCCGGCACCTCTGGCTACAGCTGCACCACTTTTAGGATCAACATCAAGAAACCCATCAGCTGAAGAACTCCAAACACCATCACCACCTGTAGAGCAGAATCAGTAGAAACGTCTTGTTTGAAAAACACTTGGAAGTTGAACTGGTAGCTGCAGAGATGCAAGCTAACTCAGAGTAGAGAGGTGCTTTCAAATGATCAGTACTCCAAATTGAGCAATTCAGGGAACTAAACAAGTTTTAGAATCAGTCTATGTTGTGAGTCCTGAGATGGTGCACTGTAGAGGTTAGGGCTGTCACCTCATACTCTATATTAAAAAAATCCCTGCACACATGGGCGTAAAAAATCTACTCTCTAAATGTGAATAAACTTTCAAACATATAAATGTCATTACAAATACTAACAACAGCTGCAATAAAATGCATTACAATGAAATGGTTAAAACTTGATTTGCTATCCTACAATATGTGGATCGAAAAGGTTCAGGAAATCCAGGACATGGATCAAAAGATGTATGCTTTGAGATTACAAAGAGAAACTTTTGTTGCAAGGTGGAAACTTGTTGAACCCATATTAAAGCAATGAACTCTTAGAAGCACAGTTTACATATACATTACATATACACCCCCTTTTTCCTTCTTCTTCTTCTTCTTCCAATATATACATTTATAAATTTACTCATCAAAAATTTTCCAGTGTGTATATCAGTAATCACCAACTGACGGCCCAGGGGCCACATCAGGCCCCTCAAAGCTTTCCATCTGGCCACCTGATTATTATGATAATCTATTTAAGGATGAAACATTTTTTTATACCTGAAAAAAATCAGAATCTTAAAAAAACTTCAGAGGTCTTCAATTAAATTTTAAATCTCAAATAAAATTAATTACTAATTCTCAGACTTCTACATTTCCTCCACTTTTTTTTCTTAAAATTCTAAATTTAATCTCTGAATTTGGACTTTTTTCAGACTTTGGCTCTTATGGTCTTCCATGTAACCGAAATGAAAACTTGCACAGGCCAGAAAATGTGTTGATTTAACTATTCGAGAACTATTTTTGCTTCAAGTGGGTGAATGGGGCTGACAACAAATTATACCGTAAGTGGACAAAAATGTTTAATTTTAATTGTTTTGTAATTATTATCACTGTTTTATGGCCCCCATAGCATATGCCTCGAAACAAGCTGGCCCTTGTAAAAATGTGGTGGATGATCCCTGCTGTAGGTCCTTGGATTTTTCTTTATTGTATACATCATATACTCTATTGTCTTTGCCTTTTCTTGTTCTTCGTTTTAGTTTTTTTCTTTCAAAGAGAAAAAAAGAACAATCATGGAAAAATGTACATCATTATTGTATTTGATGTTTTTTTTAAATAAAAAACAATTTAAACAATATATAAATGTCTTCAGTTGTTAATGTGTATGCTGAAGAACTAGTTGAGTTTGATTTTTGGGAAAAGTGACAGCCCTAGTAAAGATGGTGATATATCTTTAAAGTAAAATACCAACATTAGGCACACACTTTTCAATTTCTGTCAATGTTAGGAGGACAATAAATAACCATATCTACATGTTTTTCCATCACATATAAGATTTATAGATTGGATTAAAGGACATAAAAATCTCTTACCATCCAAGCCGACCACAGGGGTATTAAAGCAGACAACATCCCCAACCACTAGACCATGGATCTCATCAGCCCCATGTGGGGGGATAGCACGGATAGCATGCTCAACAGGTATCGGTACGTAGTCTGCCACACCCGTGTTTCCGCTGTCCCACACTGCAAGAAGAGTAAGGCCCACGTTGATGGTCCTCACTGTCAGAGTGTTGTTGGCTGGACCCATCCCTACCTGCACCAGGTCATCTCTGCAGGACAGAACGGAGGCAAGAGTTCAATTGCGGACCAAACAGTTTTTTGTGACACATCAGCTAAGCTCGGTCAGCTTCCTGACCAAACAACTAACACTGCAATCCTACAGTGTGACCATGACATGATCCAAAGGAGATGGATGACTGTGCAAAGTTTTTTACATCAAAAACTGACCAAAGCAAACAAACTGTAGGTTTGAAAGCCTGCCAAAATATTCTGTACCATGGGGTTGGCGAGGGTCACTGGGCCAAACCTGGCATGCTTAGTGATAATTTCAGTGATGCGGGATCAAACGTGATGTTACAAAAATGAAGAAGAAGAAGCATAGCCATAAACACTGTCTATAGCAACAACTTGAAAATACAACACACAACATGAGAGAGGACATTCGAGAAGAGGGAATGAGGGTGGTCCTTGGACTATTTTTGATAGAAAATCGGGAACTAAATAAAAGAAAAGACTGTGGAGAATGGTGGAGGCGGTCCTCCGTTTCTCAGGTCCACCAAACTTTATGTTTATGTCCCAGCCTGTTGGGTGTGCTTGTTTTTATTCACACCTGCTTCCTTGCTCCTCAGTCAGCACACTTTTTTGATTGGTTACATTCAGTTCCACATCACAATTCATAGAGTCATGACTCGGGAGCCATCGGATTTCCCCACACACATGAAGATTTTTGGTCGTAAAGACTGAACAAGTTGAACATTTACAATTGTTTGACCCAACTTGTTTTGGAGCCAAACATGGGGACAAATTCACTCTTAACACACCTCAGACCACAGGTTAATATTACAGCATAATCTTGTTAGACAGAAGATAATCTGGCATTATCCGTCCTTGGTTGGGAAGGGAGAAAGTCGGGACAAAAACAGCTCGATCATCTTTATGTGTGCAACCCGCTTTACTTGTCTGATCAGAGTGCTTCCTGTGATGAGAAAGTTTTAGGCAGAGATGATGAGGGGCAAAAAAAGTTCTCTCTATAATGGCACAAAACTCTTCTTTCTCAAGAAGTTAATTTAGTTTCATAAATGATGACATGCAGCCTTATTTGAAATTAAGATGAGCAGCAGACAGCTCAGTATGTATGATTAAACCGAATCATACATTTCTTTTGCAAAACCAGAGCAGTTCTCAAACAAACAGGATTTTACTTCAATGAAACACTGGACACTGTCATCTTCTTTTGCCTCAGACTAATACAGCTAGTCCCTGCTCTGGGTCATTCAGCCCTCTGATATCGCTTCTTTGCCTACGGCCCACATGCAGCACCTGATGACTACAGGAGCTCACCTTGAGCCTGACCTTATTTAGATTATTATAGGTGAATTTTGATTCTCATGAATGAAGAGTCAGCCGCTCCTTCCTGCCAACAACCAAAGATGAGAGATTGCTACACTAAAGAAGAGAAATAAAATGGCATGGGGCAATAACGCACAGAATAGGGAAAAACAGGGACAAAAACTTTGATTTATCATCTGTTCTAGTGTGCCTTAGTTTGTAAGAGAAGAGATGAAACACGTGCAGACTTTTCATGTTTTCTCATTGAGACATATGGCACTTTGCATTGTGCTTGGATGAGATGGTTGGCAGTAGATCTTTAGTAATCTGTTAGTAGGGCTGGAAAATATATCGATTAAATCAATTAATTCGAATTATTTTCTGCATAAGTTGTAAAAATCAAAAATTTAGATTCTTTTCATTCACTTACTTAGATTGTAAGTGGTTGCAAAGGTTGAAAAAATACACTGAAATTTTACAGTTTTTATGATGGTGGCACTGTCAGGTTTTGCACAAGCACTTTTATAGGCTTGTATTTTGTTTTTTAAATTAGAATAAATATTGATCAGAGAAAAACATGATAACAAGCTTTGAAAATCCCTCAGCTCTCAGTGTTTATGAAGGCAAACCTGCCTGCGTTAGAACTACATAATCAGCATTTTATAACACACTTTAATGTTAAGAGGGAAATTCTGATTGATTTAGGAATATATTTTGACAACATAAAGGTAAAACTTGATTCAGGTCATTTTTGTGTCACTTGGGAGTTTCTTTTTTTGCTATGAGAGGGAAAAAAAATCGATTAAAATTGAAAAAAGAGTTTCGTGGGGAAAAAAATCAGGGATTTTATTTTCAGGCCATATCGCCCAGCCCTATCTGTTAGTAATAAAAAGCTCAGGGACAGCTCTGTGTAAACCTTGACAGTGTCTAAGGATGTGCAGTGGTCAGAACCTGTCCCTCTTCACCTTTCTGGTTTCTTGCTGAGGTCTTTCTCAACAATCCAGCCAGGCCTCTCCCCTCTGATGCTGCTGTGGGGGTGTTTGTCTTCCCTGCCTCCCTTTCAGGAGACTTTTTTTATGCACTTCTGCAGTCAGGGTGACCGTCCTCAACATCCTTGAGCTTTCAAAGGCCAAATATCCCAAACTGTGTATGCAGGCCTGCGTCTGAGGGGCTGTTGCTGCTTTGTTGAGGAGCAGACACAGAGTTCTGGATTTTCCAGGCAATGACAAAGTGAAGTCATCAAACACAGCTTTAGCAGTATTTAAAACATGAAAAGGTTTTACTAACCGCCGGAAATTTTATTTTATTGGTGACCATTACATCCCAAACTGTGACTTGGTTGTCTTGGTTTGTTTATAGCCGGCCTAAATTTCCCCAATACTCCGATAAATTAATAACAACATAATTTTATGCATCCTGAAAACTGTGATTTCTGCCTGATAAATACCACTGAGATGTTGTGGCAGTAAACTCTTTAATGAGCTATCATGAAACAAAGAAAAGGCAGATGATTTATGTGTTTGAAGAGAAGTTTTTGTATCATACTGTGTGTGTAATGGTAACCCTAGTTTTCACTGTCTCAGCATTCTCACATCCTTTCTTCACTCTTGCTCCTTCTCTTTTCTGTTTTAATTATTATTAAAACATTATTAATTATTTAATGGTTGTGAGGACAAAATCAACTAAAACTCTTTATTCTAGGAAATAGAGGTCGCAAACTATCAGTAATAATCTTATAAATTAACATCTGATTGCATTCTGGCTAGCTGTATAGCGACTTAGAAAAATTTAGCCCAAGGCCAAGTTTAATTGCTGTCCCTTGGGCTAGAGGATGATGCAATACAGGGGTCATTAGCATAGAAATGTTTGGAAACCCCGCTGTAAAATGTGTCTGAATACAAGTCAGAATTCATCACAAAACCGAGTGAAAGTATTTTTCTTAGTAAAAGCACTCTTCCCATTTCCAATTTTGTGTTTTTTTGGATTTTCCTCTACAAATATAAACATCATGCTTGATTTATATTTATTCCCCTGAAAACAACTTCTATTTCCCTTCACTGCTAAAGCTTAACTGTGAACAAACACTACAGAGTGCTTCTACCTCAAACCACAGCTACATTTCAACTGCTCCTTGGAGACGCAATAGGATCCAATCAAGGACCAGCACTACTCCTGAGACTATATAGGCCCTTTACCTCTCTGATTTTGATACCTTTCCCTCTAAAATTGTCTGTCAGTACCTGGAGGAAAATGTAATAGAATCAATTTATTGTGCAGACAGATGAGGGAGTCCCTCATTGGGAGAACGGCAACATTTCTCCCGACTCAACACTCCCCATTAATTTAGCTCACTCACTCAGGTGAAAACAACTTCTGAAATGAGGTTGAGAGGAACAGCTGAGTGAATTAATGCAATGAACTTCTCATAAATCCTTCTTTCGAACCATTCCATGACCTCAGATGCTCCGGTTTAACTTGACAGATATTAATGCACACAGACTGACCAAGGGGGAATATTTTGCTCTATCACAATCCTGGTTCTGGTCTTGTAAGGCTCCATATTAAGGATATATACCATGTGTCAAATGCATTTACTTTCAGATAAGCCATGCTTGCTACACTTAACATTACGTTAGGTTGGCACAGACATAGTAATCTGTGAGCTAACATGACTTGTCTGGCAGAATATGAGAAGAAATAAGTCACATGGGGATGGGTAAGGCTGCACAACAGCCCATTCAAAAGAGGCCTTGGTACTCCACTCTATAAATAGCCACTGACAGCAGAATAATAGCCTTTCAACCTTGGGGGCTCTATGGAAACTGAAAAACATACCCACTTCTCCCTCTGCCAGTGTAAAAGTCATGCTTTACTCAGTATAACTAAATAAATTATGATTATTAACACCTGAAACAAAAAGGAAAGATAAAGTTCTCATTGACCTGTTTGTGGCAAACGTGAGTTGTGTGTTGGAGCTGTGAAGGGTCTCTCCGGTGCTGGCATGGAAGTGAACGCTGAAGGTGAGCACTATTCCAAGTGGAAAGGCTTTCAGGCTCTCTTTGGAGTGTGTGTTCAGGACTGGAGCGGTGCTGAATCGCACGTATGACACAGGTAGCACCTGGGGAAGGAAGAGGAGAACAAGTGCGGTACTGAGTGACCACAAGGACAATTTAAAGTGCTACTTTAATGGTAAATACTGTTGGCTTGATACTGACAACAACACCTACTCAAAAAGAAAGAGGCTTTCTTCAAGCGCAAGCTGGCAGCCAAATAGTTCACTTCTCACTTGGCTACAGTCAACGAGCCTTGCAGAGCAGACGGACCTGCCTGATTCTGAAATCATGCATCTCCGTCTTGCCAGTCTCCACTGTCCAATGGTTTCACCTGGCTAAATGCTTAACGGCCCAGTCAAGGAAGAGAGGCGGGAGCAGCGGTAGCTGCAGGCGTGACGACAACAGGAAGTGACTTGACAGGAAGTGAAGTCACTTTCTGTTGTACAAATAATGGCAGCTAATGCCCGTTAGCCTGTGGTCATCAATATGCTCTCCTCATAAGTTTACTTCGTAGGGATTGTCTTTGACGAGGTTCATGTCACATATAAGTGTTAAATGATACATCTGTGTGGTATAATTTAATGTAAAACGATATACTTAAGGTAGTTAAGCTATCAGCTAACGGCTAACGAGGGCAAACCATGGCCATTAACTGCTGTTTGTCCTTGTAAGCCATTAGCTGTTAGCCACTATGTTTAGCCACTACATGTGCTACGTCATAGCAGCGCTGCTTGATGTGGATTGGTCTGTGATGAGCTGAACGATCGTCCATTCACAATCTGCTGTTGTTTTTGAAGGTTCTGCCCCTGAAAACATTTTCACACGACTCCTCCCCAGATGGATTAATGAAATATTTCCAATATGGAACTATCCATCTGGCATGTCAGGGTAACAGTCAACTACTACTTCCAGGAAACCACTTGTTCTTTAATAAGGTGACATTTTTGAATATTTTTGAAAATAATTCAGTTTCAGTTTCAAATTCATATAGACTAAACACTGAATTTGATTTTTTTTTTCCAAGAAATACAGTTGCAGGTAGTTTCTACCATAGGTAAATTGCTTGTTTATGAATAGTATACGTGTTCAAAAGATCTTTTTTTTTCTTAGTGGTGGGGGTGGAGGGCTTTTTGCCTTCGTGGTAGTACAAAGATAGTGGATATACAGTAACTGTAAAGTAGATGAGAGTGTATGGAAATTCACACAGGAAATTGGTCAAGGGCAAGACTCAAGCTGGGCATCCCACACAAGGCGATGTTCTCAATGTCTTATTAGTAAGTACACAGATGTAACCCACTCAGCAACAGGCACCCCAATTTCTAGATTTTCATGTATGTTTTCTTCACCATATACCAACATTTTAAACATTTGATGAACTCATGGTGAGAAAGAGAGAGTGAAATATCTTAACAGTCTAGAATGTGTGATCATTTCAGACAAAACAGACTCAGTCAAGGATCGAAGCCTGTGGAGAATAAATATAACAGAATAACTGAAGACATATTTTGCTGGTTTGATGTGCTACCCTAAGTCTGATATCTTGACAAATATAAAGTTAAATGGGAAATATGCTTGTTTCTCCTTTTCACTATGCCAGACTAGGATGCCTGTAAAGCATTTCCGCCCTCAGTACAAGTCATTTAGTTCCTTCATTGCCCCACAATAGCGTTCTCAAAATCCTCATTTTAGGCCATTATGAAGCTCTCGTTGAAACACGAGCATCTCAGGATGACCTACAGTTACCTTGCAACGTCACAGCCCTTTGTGCTCTGATTGGTCAATTCTATCGGGGGCTGAGCCAGCCTGTCCTTCTTCTTCTACTGTATTTTCCGGCAGGCTCAAAGCAGCGACTGCGTATTGAGTCCCCTACAGGCCAGAGCTGGTAATGAGTGAGTGTGAGCTAGGGATCTATATACCCGTGCTGGACGAATGTGTTCCTCGGTGACGGTTTTGTGGCTAACGGACATTACAGAGGAGGAGCTGTTTTATCAGATTACTCCAATAAAAACAAAGGTACCTCGTGTCGTCACGACGATTTAAATCTCGCGGACATCTCGCAATCACCTATTTTCAGAGGCATCAAATCTCGTTCTAGGATATCAGAAAAAATACAATATCTCATTTTTGAAAATTAAGGGGGTGTAAGGTCTTGTTTTCAAATTTATTATATTATATGTAAGTATCAAATCATGCATCAGCATGATATGTCTCCTTTAAATACCTTTTCCATCAGAACATATCCAGAACCACTGGCTTTTGTCTTTTTCATGATGCAAAGTGAAGCAAAAACTAATATACATTTATTAATGAGGTTTATAAAGAATCCTTTCTTCAGTCTGGCCTTTGTGGAGTGCTTAATAATCATCTACACAGGCTCAGTTTGTTATCACAGGTTATACAATTATTTCCATTTTTAATTATTGTGCTCAATCTCTGCTTAACATTGCTTTCTCTGTTATTACATTTTAATAAGACAAATATGCTTATCTGTAGAATCTTACACAGGGCATTGAATCTCTTAGGTTAATCGGGAGTTATCAGGTGTTTTTTGTGGGTTGCTTTGCCTTCTGTCTTTTCACGTAAAGCTCTCACCTGTAGTCATAGCAATGCTGACGTAAAGACATAGGGCAGCCAACTTTAAAATACTGCCTTATATACTTCAGTGAAAAGAAGTGATCCAAAGGACACAGTTATGCAAATCTAAGGCATTTTTTCACCTGAACTGAACAAAGTAAGTAGGCTGTAGATGTGAAAACCACTGCAGATTTTCTGTTTATACTCTTGTTATTACTTAACTTGCCGTTGTATTTTAATAAATCTTTTCAAAAAGGACATATTCTCTACAGGTGGGGTGATGGCATTTGGAGTTCTTCAGCTAATGTGTTCTTCAAGTTTATCACAAGGTTTCAGATTTTCTATTGTGTAAGAATCTGTCAAACTCTTGAACATCATTGGGAGGCTTAAAGTCAAGTTCAAAATCACAGGCAGCTGGTTCATGGTCATGGGGTTAACTTGCTATTTAGCTGAATTTTTAGAGTGCTAAAGAAATAGTTTTGGGGTTTTTGAAGTAAGGTCACTCGAGGCCAATGGCACTAGTAAATATTGCTGCCACTGAAGCACCCAGCCAGCTTTGTCCCTGTGAAGAGCTATTCAGGTACTGCTGCAAGACAGTCAGGTCAGGTAGTGATCATCGGAACACAAACTGATAAAAGTCTGACTCTCCTGAATATTAAAAATACTGGTCGCTCCTGTATCTATCCCAGATAGAAGAGCAGTTAAAACATTTGGTCAGAATTTTGTTTCAATGCATTCTCTTGCGTGGTGTGGGTTTTTGCCAACTTTGGTATGTTGTTTTAAAACTAGACATCAGGACTAACACTTCTGTAACAACAGCACATTGTGTTTGCAGTGCTCATTTTACCCCGCAGTGTTTCAGAGTCTCAATTTTGACATTTGGCCTCTGGGTTCAAGGGCATGGACTCATAGTTCTAGCACTGGCACCACCGGATAACTTTTTACTGGCTCCTCACTTTCCACAACAGTTTCTCCCAAATCTCTTTCTACCCATGACTCCATCTGCCTGAGTATTTCCTCTGTGTACCCTGGTTCATTAAGATATCCTCTCATGCCCATGACAAATGGCATGTCATCATTCATGAGAAAATCGTTTATTTTCAGTGTACTTTAGGGAAGTTAGCATTTGCTTTGCCCAAAGACTGACGAAACGAGAGGAAAACAATGAACTTACGGTGGAGGAATACATTAACATTCACATCCCAACACAAGCTCGAAACACAGGGGTTTTGTCAGGAAAAGGAAATGCTGTAAAGAACCTTGCTGTAGTATTCAGACAAGCCATGACAATTTTCTTTTAACCTAAAGTGGAGTAATTACAAAGCTTTTGGTGGCAATGTTGACTGCTGTACAGTGTCACCACCTGACTATCTCCCCTCTGGGACAAAGCAGGCCAGGTGCTTTTATCCCCAAACATATTTACGTGTGACACAGATCTCAAGTAACCCCACTCTAAGCAGAATGAAACCTAACTCGTGTAAAAGTTGGATTAAGAGCCACTGAAACTGATTCCACTGTTGATTTCCAGAAGACACTTTTTTCACAATCAAACACCTGAAACACCTTTCATGCAGCGGTTTATAAACTGACCTTCACAGCAAGGATAAGGGTTTGATTGACACCAAAAGTCTCTTGCGACGAGATCAGCAAAGACGAGGTGCCGGTGAGCGAGCCAGAAGAGAGAAAGCCCTTATCATCCACTTGAGCGACAACAACCTGGTCGGGGCAGTCCAGCATTCGGTAAGAGACTACACCCACACCATCCCTGTTAGAAAAAGAGACATGCCAGTTTCAGAAAGTTTATTCAGGCTCTTTACACACTTCACTTCACAAAGACACATATCACAATGTGGGAACTCTTTCCTCACCTGTTGGTTTGGAGTTTAAGGGCCGAGTTTGGAGCCAACAGCAGCTCCTCAGACGCTACTCCAGGATTTAGCATTCGCAGCTTGTCGTAGACCTTGATCAAAGAAAAACGTTGGACCCCAATTATTTGAAGGCTTAATCATTTTTTTGAGGCTTGTGCAAAAGAGACATGTTATAATTCAATGCAGTTTGAAGCTAGGTGCATTCAATTCAAAATAATCTGTAGTCTTATCACATTCAAAAGTTAAAAGCATCGGATGTTTCAAGCTCAGCATGGTCTGTGCTCTGCTGCCGAAAATGTCCTGACCCTATTCAAAGGGAGCAGCAGGGGAACAATTCTATCGTTTCCATAACCATCCACAAGATGATGTATACAAACTACTGCAAATACTACAACAAATATTTAAAGGTGTGACATTACAAATTATTTCCACCAAGATAATTAGGAAAGCACCACTACCACCTTTGTTCATACAAAGTACAGAAAAACATTACAAGAGCCAATAAAATAACAGTTGTTAAAACTTAAAAATACATTTAAACTCAATCTAAAGAAAGGTTGTCATTACAACAAACATGTTTTATTAAAGGTGCTATGAGGAGAATCTATTTTCGGTGACATAAAGACTCTGCTACCCATGAGCACGCGCGGCGACTGTTGTAAAGACGTGACCCAAGCTAAAGCATGTGTATGTTGTGATGCTAATGAATGCAGCTCGGACCTTGCTCAGAACTCTGCATTGCTTTACAACTTCTTTTTTCAACAACTTACAGGATGCAAAGCGACGAAGTAGTGTATCTCTTTCCAGTTATGTAGCGGTAGTTTTTGATGTGTGACAAGCAATTTTTGGAAAACAGTATCGTAGTTTTGGAAAACTTAGTATTGTAGTTTTGTAGCCAGCTATATATCGCTACTTACAGCCCAGTGCTCTAAGACGTGTCCAAATAATATAAATTTGCTCTAGTTTTAATTGTCTTGTTCCCAAAGTTGAGCATCCAGGCCAGTCCAGCCCTGTCTGACCCGACTGCGAAGCTAAGGACTAGCATGCTATAAAACCCATCTTAAAGTGTGTATTTTGATCAGGCATATATCTAAAAGTGAGACTTTCTTGTAATTACTTAGAAACTTCTCATACCATCTTTAAGCAAAACCATCAAAAATACAATACAAATATTGTTCCGTATAATAACAGTTTTTGGGCTTTGAATAAAGTATACTGACTGACACTTTCTTCATGAATGCCTTGGAAACATTGGGTTTTTTTTATAGGGGTTAGCATAAGAGCTGTTACTTTTCTTACATTTAATTCTTTAAGATCTTTGGATGAATTAACTTGGATCATTAAACAAAACAAAGGTTTTATTTTTCACCTGTAGACAACATACAGCGTATTTTAACTCCCATGCATGTGCAATGTAGTGTGCTCTTTCAACAAAAATGTAATATCCTTTTTTATTTGAGTATTTGTTTTCAAATGTCAAATACTACTGAACTAAAGCAATAACTTTGATTCTGTTTTCTCTCAGCAATTAAAAAAGATCCAAGTGTGGAACTTGGTGTCATGGATTTTTTAATTTTTCTTGTAAATGGCATTGTCTTTTTATTAATTATTCCTCCTGCACACATTTAACATGAAATCTGAGATTTTTCAGACTTTTTATGACTTAAAATGATGGAAATTTACAAAAGTTTAATTCACCATGCTCTATAGAAAGGTAACTGTCATAAGAACATAAAATACACAAAAATACATAGGACAACTAGATATTCAGTTTTGTTAAAGAAGATGTCGTAGTTACAGTACCATCCAAAAGTTAAGGCCTCTCATAAGTAAAAATCTGGTTTTAAGGCTATTAATAGCCATAAATTGTGATATTCTATTTTAGAACTGTCAGACCTTTTTTCATTTGCAGGAACTCTGACTTAAGAAGAATACAGATTTGGAAACAGCATGATGCTTACTTTTCTCTGGATTTTGTCCCAGACATGAATCTCATTGTAAATTATTAACATAAAGCCAATATTACATCTAACAAAACAACTAATTTGTACAAAACAGACATTAAATAAATCACAATCAAAACTATTTTCACCTGGGTTGCCACAGTGCTTTACCTGAATCTGAATCTCATCGGTGAGCTCCTTCAGATTTCCCATGAGCTGCCCAGCTTTGGAGTCTGTAACCCTAAGCACTACCTTCAGACCCGTCCGCCCTCTTGTTCTTCCAGTTATCCTCATGCCAAAGTTATGCTCAGACGGGAGCTCCACATTAGCCTGGAGGATGCAGACAGTATTATCTGACTGGCAAAAATAGCAGGCCCAAATCAAATTAAAAAAATCAACAGTGAGGAGAAAGCAGGGACAAGTCAGAGGCTGACAAGGAAGCAGAGACAAGGCAGATGCACTTCTTTAATTCAGTCTGTGATACAGAGACAGCGCATCAAAAGACAATCTGATCAAGACTTTGAGGGGACAACAGGAGACAGAAATAGAAATGGTTCTGTGGCAGAAAGCGAAATATCCAAAGCACGCAGAAATGCCGGCTACCTCAGTGTGTCTTGGCTGAACATCCAGGATGTCTCTCTTGGTGGTGGACCAGCGGAAGGTGAGGCTGGGTATAGCGTTTCCAAAGGAGAAGGGGGTTTGGCTGTTGGTCAGACCCATCACATACACAGGCATCTACAAAGACAAAGGACCAATTTTTCATTTCCTGTTAATGTCAGGAATTTGGGGAAGTCTTGTTTTGAGTCATTTTGGTCTCTCATACCTGGGCTCCAGTCTCCATTCTCGTGATAGGTGCTCTGATTCGAATGGCAGTCAGCTGCACAACTTCAACACCAACTTGATCCTGAGGAAATAGGAGAACAGGTTTTTTTCATATGATTCTAGCGACAGGTTAACATAGTCTACATGCTGTAATACTTGACTGATAAAATGTTATTCTAACATCCATAAAGCTGGGCTGTATCCTACACTCTGGTGTAAAGGGTTAGAGTTAGAGTCTTATGACCTTATTTACTGCCACTACCAACTCAACCAAATGTAAATGACCTGACATGAACCAAAAGTTTCCTCCCTTTCTTTCCTTCCTTTCCTCCCTACCTCCCACTAATCTGTGAAACAAACCACGCAGGCCAGACCAGCTTTTATAAATAAAAAATAAAATAATGGGCACTTTCATAGAAAATAACTATTTAGTTGCACTCAGTGTTCATAAACTAAAATAACACAACAGATTCATGTAAAGGTCTTTTAGACAAGTGTACAAAGCAGCTTCATGTGTAGGTTTACAGTTTCTCAATTTCAAGTTTGGATGAACTTGTTGAAAAGAAGACTTCATTTTCTTTCCACTTTTTATGTTATATTTTAAACATTTTCCTAAGAGGTTGTTTGGCATTGTATCTGAGTACTTTTTTGATACCAGGACAACAAAACTTAGAACTAAAACAAAAATGAAACAGATTTGACCTACACTAAAGGACCTCCTTGGGAGCTTTGATATCCAACCTACGTTAAAAAGACTCATTGAGTTCATCAGTATAAGACATAAATTATGATGTTACAAGTAGGGTACAAAAAAAAGGATTTTCTTAAAAAAAATTAAGTATATGAAACTTTCAATACAAAGAAAAGTCTCAAACATGTGAATGAAAAGAAGCAGAATGAAGAAAAATCTTATAGAGTCACAAGATATTAATTCACTAAACACATAATACAAATAAACAAGAGCTTCAGGCCAACATGCCTTTTTACAGATCATTTATTTCCTATTATCAAAAACACCCGACAAAACAAACAAACAAACAAAAAGGACCACATGTTAACTCACATCTTTCCACAAAACAAACATAGCAAGACTTTAGTTAACACATTTCCCTGTATTTACTCAACATACTGGCTCTGACACTTTTTTGAAGCTAAGATTTGTTTGAGCTTCTTTGGTTTCTTTGTTCAGATTGTTCATTAAACTGATTCCTCTCACTGTAACACAGTGCTCCTTCAGTCTAGTTCTGAATCTTGTTTTTTCAATTATTTCCAATCCTTTTAAATTATAACAACTTCCTCTTCAGTCACTGGACTCTAAATCTCTCAATTTCTATTATTTCTCTTGGTTGGACTCACACGGTTCATAAACGTTGCAGGGACCATGCTGCACCATAACAATGATTAGAAACAGTATTTTTAATGCATACACTAATGTCGGCTCTCAGGGTGCAAAACACTGTGATGTTTTGCCCTGTTCCTAGTATTGTGATATAATGTGATATGATGTATTGCCCCAGTTAAGGCAGTTAGTAGTACAGCTGAAAAAGGGTTGCCTCCGCAGCCTTGGGGTGTGCGGTTTGTACCCTTGCACTCAAACTACATCACAATTAGCCCCGTTTCCACCAAGTGGTCCAGTATGGATCGGCACCGTTTGGCTCAGGCCAGCTCAGTAAAGCCTGATCCTGGTTGTGCTTCCACAGCCAACCGAACCCTACTTGGTAGGCGGTGTATAAGCTGGATGTGGATAGCATGACGTCATAGCAGCCCGACACAGTGTACCCAACTGTTAAATACAATGAAGAAGAAAATGCGATATAGTAAACAAATTGTAACGATGGAAGACATCCAGCAAATTTTTTTTTTGTGGTCAGCATGTGGCTTTTTGTTAGGAAGCGCAACCAAGCTTTGTTTCATAGAAGGCTGTGTGCCGCTAGAATTATCTTCACGAAGACGAGTGGAGATTTAAACATGGTGTGATTATGTGTTGTTCTGCTGTTGCACAGGAAGTGACGTCTCCTTTGACCAATCAACGGACTGCAGTGTTTCTAGCTCCACCTTCTGGGGTCAGATCGGTATGCTTGGCACTCCAACAGAAGGATCCCAAAAAGTAGGATGGTACTGCTCGCTTATAAGGGGTCCTGTCCCAGTTTTAGGCTATGGAAATGCCACAAAAAGCGAGCCGTACAGGGACTAACCGAACTGAACCCTCTGGTGGAAACAAGGCTTTAAACACCTAAGAATGAAGTATCATCACCGTTGTACTGAAATATTTGTATTATCTAAACAAACACACCTCTGATGGACAAACCATGCAGAAATGCAGACAGACAAACGACCTTTCTTTCTCTCGGGCAGACACCATGAAAACAGACAGTTTGGTATACTGGTGAGACATATTTTCAAGATTCACCTGAGACACAATGACCAGCTTCCCAGTCTCTGCATCCACAGCTTGGACCAATCCAGTGACGGTAATATTCCCGATGGCCACACCCCTCACTTGACCCATGCTGTCAACAGTAGCTATCGCCTCATCGGAAATGGAGAAAAGGATATTGGACTGAGGCTGAGGGCCACCTTCAGATGTGATCTGTAAATGGCAGCAGAAATGAATAGAGGAGGGGGAGTTTGACAGGGAGAACCAGGGGAAGATGAAAACACATGAGTGATCTTGACAGCACCGACAGCTCAGTCAATAGCTTTGATCAACTCAAGGTCCCATGATTATTTGCAGAAAGCTATCATCCTTAATACATTAAATGACTCAAGATTAAAACACTGAGCTTCTACACAAATAATGTGCAGAGCATGTGTATTATTGATTTTATTGTTCAGCAATTAGGCGGCCTCTTGGATTGATGGTTAAGGCTTTCTAATTAAAGCCTGAGCAGCGGCAAATGAGGGGTGAGCTGGACGCTGAGACCAAGAGCAATTAGGCTAACGTCATCCTCAGGAGAAGTCTTGGCAGATAAACTGAGGGCCAGATGATCTCTTTTGGCTAGATAAAGTAGTCCAGCTGTTTCCAGACATATGTTAGGAATTGACTTCATACCAACCTGCATCATTGCCCCTATTAACAGAGTCACTTTCCTTGGGATTAGTTTGAACGGTGGAAATACCTAGAAGATAAAAAGAAACACGTGCTGTGACACACATGTTGGAGCTGAATTCAGAATACACAGCCATGAAAACAGCGAAGATTCTTACCTCAATTTGCTGAGGCGGTGACGCAATTCTTTTCCCATTTTTATCCACAACAAAAGCTGACACTGTGGTCTGACCAATAGAAACGCCCTTCACCTGGAAAACAGCTGTATCTTTCTCGGTCGCATCTGCTAATGATCTGACAAAAGAAGCAAAAACAATTATGAAGCCATCAGAGTTGCACCATGACCCTTAAAAAAGCAAAGTTCAAAGTCCTTACTTTAGAGAGACTACTGATGAGGCAGCTTTGAGTTTAAGATTCATAAAAGTGAAATAGCTGGATGGGAAGGGCTTCTTATTATCATCCAAGACTCTGACATAAGCGGTCACAGATTTGCCTATCTCCACCTACAACAGGGATTAATAACATCCATTATCAAAGACAGGAATATTTTGTTTTACTTGTGAACACTGTTATGCTATTCACAACAGTAAGAAGATTTGGGTGGGGACGCTGGAAAGAAAAGACAACCACATGTAGTGCTTAAGACATCATCAAAGCATTTGAGGAATGTGTGATGATGATAACAGGGATCACAGAGTCAAACAGAGTCAGGACACTGTGAACTGACCTTATCCACCACTCTGACAGAAACCTCCAGGATGCCTGAAACGTGTATGGTGGCCTTGGCCGGGGCTGGGAAGGCCAGACAAAGATCATGAACCATCACGTTAACCTCCCCTGATTGGATGGGAGACACCTAGACAGTGATGATATCATCATTTAAAGAAAAAGTTACACACACATGTATAGATACTGGTATTGATTTAAGTCATAACAGAAACAGTTTATAACATTGTGAGGTATTCGAGCTGAGTGCTGTAACGGAGATGGGCCAGTACAGAGGCCTGGGTGGTTTATGTGGTATAGTGGTTTGTAGAGATTTTCAAGGAAGGAGGCAGCAATAGACTAGAAAAGCGCAGACCTCCGCCAGCACCACAGTCCCCTCCCATATTGTGATTTTCACCATAAATATTAGCCCTTCCTTTATTTCATGTAAATATTTAGATTCCTTGACCATGAAAACATACCATTCGCAATTGGATTCATAATGATATCTATTTTAGTTCAGCAGTTATTCACAAAAATCACATTTTTCGTCATGGTGGATCCAGACGTTGATCCGGATCAACACCAAAATCGAACCAGTTCTTTCTTTTCCCATGCTGAACAATTCCTGAAAATTTCATCAAAATCCATCCATTACTTTTTGAGTTATTTTGTTCACAAACAGACGGACAGACTCTCCAGAAAACATAACCTCCTGGTGGAAAAAAAAAGTGGAAATTTGTGCAAAGTTTGATGGAATCTTCAGAAAACTCCTGATGTATCTCATTCACAGGAAACAGATGAGGTTCAAAGACCATGAAGCTAATAATTCTACCATGTGGTCAGAAATGATATTTGTGCAATGTTTGACTGAAATTTCTCAAACCAGTGAGGATATATCTGTGTCATAGGTGAGGGATAATCGTAAGGTAAAAACTCACCTAACCTTTACCTCGAAAAGCTAACTGAATCCTTCTTGAGTCAGGCTGGACAAATGGTGTCTAAAATCTTATCCACAAGCCATGGAAGATTGTAATGCTCTATTATCTGAACAGAGTGCCTCCATAATTCAATAACCTATCATCTTTGCATGATACAACAATGGTAATAGAGTAAAATCAGGTTTTAAAGTGTTGAACTTTGATCTCCTCTAATGGGTTTATTTAAATTCCAAGTGATTACTTGTGCAATCTTTTAAAATATAATACTATACAAAGCAGTCAAACGTTAGAAGTCCATGCAGGTCCTTTTTCCTACTGGGCAGCCAAAAAGCACATTTGTCTACACATGCAAGTGTAGAAAGATTAAGCACAATTGCACATCCTATGTAGGATGCTGGATCCAAAAGATTGCATGAAAAAGTACAAGCCAATCCGCACACCAAAAAGAGCTCCCTTGAAAATTTTATTTAAACCAACAGTGAAATTTCGAACCGTACGGCTCTTCCTCAGGCACTGACTTGGTGCTTCTTGAGCCATTTAAATTTAGGTAGGTGCACACATTATCAAACTCAGCTGGAATACATCAACAATCAAGAGGTACCAAATACATGAGAAGCAAGGAAAGGTATATTTATAATTAGTACAACTATCCAACTTCTGTATATGTACACACACACACACACACTATAACATATACATATATACATGCATTCACATACACATGTAAACAGACACATATATTATAACCATTATAAGACTATTCACAGTTTTCCATTATTATGAGCATGTAAACACACTTAGCATCACATCTTTCAGTATTTTTCTTACCTGAGCTGTTCTTTGAGCCTCCTGGAATACCACATTCACTGTTTCTTTGACACTGGTATTAACAAAGAAATATCCTGAGCCTTCTTGCAGGGCCAAGTTTGCCTGCAGTAGAAAATAAAAAGCATGTTATGACAATGTTGAAAATGACTACAAGACTAAATTAACAATGGTGGTGTTGCGTGACTATACAGAAACTGTGCCAATTCACAGTCATATTTTCTGACAGCACACTGGCCTTGCACGTGACACCAAAGGCGACCTCTGACCACCCTAACTCTCTAAAATCCTCTTTCACAGGTCACTAGTTGTTATTTAACCCCCACACCTGCCAAACACAGCTCTCATATCACACAGGATTAAAAGGCAGGGTCCCACAGAGGGATATAAGTTTCCACTGTGTCTGGAGCCACAATTTGTCAAGTTTAATGAAATTCATGTTGATCATCTTTTACATGAAAAGAGACTGAATCATACCCATAACAACAATCGTGCAAACAAGGTTTTGCTATTATAGCAAAACGAGCCATAAAAGGCAAGCATGTCTGTGAGTGTTTAGCCTTGGAGCTGTAACGAGATAAGCCTGCACTAATGAGCCTGTCACTTACCCGAACATCTGGGTGGTTGTATATGGTCACAGCATCAGGAGAAATCTTCACATCTTCTACTAACAGGAGCTCCAGAGTGGCTGAGACAGCAGTCAGGGTTTTATACTGCCAAGAAGGAGAGGAAACACTTAAAAGCAATATTTTTCATGACTGAAAATGACAAAAGAAATCACACAAAACACTTTAATCTAAACCCTCTTTCAAAAGCATATTTACTTGAACAAATATTTACTATCAAAAACAGATTGTTCAATTAACCAAACAAACTTAATTTGTGCAGCACTTTTTATACAACATCTTGTAGCACAATAAAAACTAAGACATACAATAAAATAAATAAAAAGCCAAAAATTGAATACAATGAAAAATACAAATCCCCATCCACCCTCACAATCCACATGCAGCACACACACAAACACACACGAAAAAAAATTAAGAGGAGATTCTTACAGAAAACAGAATTAGAAGAGTGAGGAAACACTATCTTGAATTACAAATGTGGAAACACAGGAGCCAAAACTAAAATGATGACAAACATCATCATAACAAAATTAATTAAAAAAAATATATAATTTATTTACTGAGGAAATAGGAAATTGATGAATAGAGATTAAATTCTGAACAATAAATCTGAGCTGAAATTGAGAATTAAAACAGACAAAGAAAGTTTACATAAATAAACAACACCCAACAACGATAGTAAATATAATCAACCAAAAGTCAGACTAAAAAGGTCGGTCTTGAGTTTGCTTTAAAAACATGAACAGTAGGTGCTGCCCTCGGGCCGTTCCACAGACGGGGGCCAAAATGACAAAAAGAAGAATTGATGTATCATAACACAATGTTTGATACCTGCATTGTCATCTAAAAAGTTTGCTGCATTCAAGTTATAGAGTGGAGCAGAGATGACATATCTTTGCAGGCCAATGCAGAAGTTAGTATTCCATTGATTCTCTCGACTTAAAGCCTATAGGATTTTCCACTGTGTTCTTGGATCATTGTTTACAATGACAAAGAGCAATGTAACTGACTTGATCTGTTCATGGGATTAGAGATAATCTTGAGGAACTAACCTAACTTTCATTATTTATTAGTATTTAATGTAATTGATGAGAGTAAAAAGCTATTATAAAGCAACTCTGGAACTACAATATGGCAGTTTCGACTTAGAACAGTTACAATATTTCCAATACTTAACATCAAGCTGTGACCTCCCGTTTGAGAATTTATCCTGAACCCAATAACCTGATCAAGTTGGTCCTTATAGCTGTGGCTTTGGTCTATAAATAATTGTTTATTTTAAATTTATTTATTTAAAATCCCAAGGGTATTCTTAAGCCCCATATACGTCTAAACCTTGACAACTGGGCAGTGCAAAGTGCTAACTCACTTCTGCATTTTTGGACTCCTTCTAGCACCACTCCCTAACGGTGCTGCCTGAATGATAGTGCTGACACATGAGCCACTGCTAGCACAGCCCCTACCATCAGCAAGCATACATGCGACCCAGCACAAATAAAAAATTTCCCCTATTTAGTGTTTTCATTTCATTCATGCATTGAAATCTTTGGAGAACCCTCATTTACAAAGGTGCTGAGGTATAAACAGCAACAGAGCACAAATAAAACCGGACAGACAGAAAGTAAAAGAGGGCAGTAAAATAAAAGGGATTAAATGAAACAGAAAACTCATCTAAAAAGAAAAGGACATGTATTTCATGAGACTGCTAGAAAGAGGCTGCAAGAGTAAAAAACAAAACAAAACAAAAAGCAGTGACCAAGATCAGACTACATGATTCTTAATGATAGGCAGGATACCAGATAATGTAAACTCAAAGTCATAAACCCATGCAGTGACCTGCACAACTAATTACACAACACAACTGAAACCTACTGCATGTAACAACTGATGTGATGGCAGTGGAAGGAGAAGGAGCAACATCGAAGACCACAAACACATTATACCGTACGTGGTATGTTACATTTCTCTGTTTACAGTCTGTAGTAGCTCATCTACAACACACTCTAAGGCCAGGGATGCTTTTTTCAGAGCTTTGCGAACCTTCTCTATCTCTCAATCTTGGTTTGTTTACAACCAGCTGCACAGCTCCCCAGTTATGGAACATAGGGGTGTGGAAAAATATCGCTAACGCAATATATCACGATATTTTGACTCCCAATATAATATTGATATTTCAAATCTTAGTATCCATATTTTTGTAATAATAAAAACTCATATTTTATCATATTTTATCAGAGTTGGAAATAAAATACAACTTATAAAGATGTATGCACAGGTTTTTTTGCACTATTCAGTTCAGACAGTGACAAGAGAAATATGTGACTTTTTTTTTTAACTTACTGTTGTGTTATCAGTAACTCAAAGCACTTTGTTCCTCATGTGTTCAGTTACAGTTTGAGCTGCACTACAGGTTAGGATGATTTCAATACTTTGTTCAAGGAAAAACAAGACTTTTTTCTTTGCAACATAAGTTTAATTGACTTGATGCAATTAGGGCTGTAATCAACCAAAGGAATTGTTGGTCGACCAAAACACAGCAATTGTCACCAAAAATCGACCAATCGCGTGGGGGGGGCTGGGTCTCAGCGGGCCGCGGCTCAGTAAAACTTATATCAGCACCTGCTTCTGTTTCTGTTTTAGCCCAGTTTTGGCTTTGTGCCCCTTATTAAAATGCGCCAGAACATGACGCGCTGCAGCCACGGCGAGACTGTTTGAGCGCCACAGTAATACCGAGTTGCAAAGTGTGCCCGGCGCACCTCCAAATGCCCTGCATCATAAACCATTCATGGGACTCCTTAAGTGTTTCCATACAGAGTTCCATATTAGCCACGTTGTTCACTACAACAGACACTTTTTTTTCCTGCTCGACCTTTGAGGCATCGGCAAGTTCATATAATCCGCAGCGATGTTTCTTCCCGTGTCCGCCTCTCCTGTTTTACCTCTCTCAAGCAGAAGACTCTTTGCTTTCCAGTTTTCATCAATGAAATGGGCAGTCACTGTCATATAGGACTCCATTTGAAGAGACGTACACATCTGTTATCTTTATCTATTAACTCAGAAACTTTCTCTTTTTTACTCCCTCGTATTTTGCCGTATGTGCGTGCGTAATTGTGAGGCGCGCTGGCACTGAATATCCAGGTTCCAATGTTTTTCTTGGCCTTCCATGACACCAATGGGCCTCATACCCTCAGAAATAAAATTGACAATTCCATCTGTGATGTCATTTTTGCATTTGGATATTTATATGAGGCAAACAATTCAGCACGGACTGGGTGAGGGATCCCACCGCTGCAGTGGGCAGAGCGCATGCAGCAGCGGCATGCAGCTATAAAACAAATAAAGGATTATTAGACTAGAATATTGAAAATTTCTTAATATAATATTGATATTGAAATGAATGATAAATACATTAAAAGACAGGCTGTTACCTGTGAAACGGTTCACTTGATACATTTCTCCTGATAAAATGAACCATATACTGCAGGGGAAAATATAAATTGATACATTTGGTCGACCAATTAGAATTTTGGTTGACTGAGCACGCATCGACCAATAAGTCGACCAGTCGACTTGGACTTTACAGCCCTAGATGCAATCTGTGTTAAGTGTAAGTATGTAACGCTGCATTTGACATATTTCAATAACAATAAAATGGAAAAGTTACATATTCACTGTCTCCAGGTTTTTCCTAGTTTACTGTAGAAAAGCGCAATATATCACAATATTGTGATATCGTGATATATCGTGATATTATCGTATCGTGACCAAAGTATCGTGATACATATCGAATCGTGAGGCTCTTGCCAATACACACCCCTAATGGAACTCACTCCCCCCTGACCTCTGCAACACTGAGTCTTTACTCCACTCTAAACCAGACTCAAAACTCATCTGTTCACACTCTCCTACTTCCTCCTGATCTTTCACACCGTCTTTGTATTATACTGTTTTTATGCCTGTTTCAATGGACTTTTTATTTATACTTTCTTGACTGTCATGAAATAAAATGTATTATTGCCACTATTATAATTATTATTATTATAAAGGAAATACTACTTTTCTAAATGTTTTCATGGCACATTTTCAAACGTTTTCTTCAGGCTCAAAATGTATTGACATTTCAAATAGACCTGTGCGGTACACTGAGTGAGGGGAGTTTGGCTTGTGGCCCCCAGCTGCCAAATGGCCACCCCTGCCACAGCCTGAGAACTCAACCACTGCACTGGAGGCCAGCAGGAAAAAAACACTAATGAAAATAGATAAAACTTGAAATGGTGACAGAGGGGCATGGAAAATGGATGTTGTAGATATTGAATGTGATGGAAATTGTTATGATAAAAAACAATATTAGCCTATTTCTTTCCTTGAACCCCCCCAACACACACACACAGACACACACACACACAGACACACACACACACACACACACATTCCTGTACTTGCTGCATAGTGAGGACCGAGTGAAAAGGCCTACAAAGTGAGGACCACCATTTCTACTTAACCTAGGAACACAAAAAAACTATTTTTGAACTCAGGGTGGCGCCATTACCCAATACACCGCCTTAGATTTCATTTAACACCAAGAATTAGATAAAAGTTTTTTACCAGCCAAGTGAGGACCAGACACCAGGTTTGGATTTTTAATGTTTTGAGTAGGTCTACTAGGATGCTGTTTCCATTAATGAATATTTTTAATGTAAATCTGAAATGACAAATGTTTCATTTACAAAATATGTTATCACCAGTAATGCAGCAGTATCATTTATTGAAATTGTATTTATTAAAGAGCAAATTTGTTATTTCTGGAGGGTAAAGTGTTTGTTTTATTGCCAGTTTAACTGTCAAAAGATAAAGCATAGAATATAATTTTTAAGACATTACAATAACAATTAATCCTTATATTATTAGTTAAATTTGCAAAAAGCACAATTTGTATAGGTCATGTAAATTCTGTGTGACTTTATTCTACATAAAGTTTAACTGGAATAATAGTCAAAACCAGTTGTGAGTAGCCAGTCAACAAAACTTGACATTGGTTGATCATGCAATTTTATGAAAATTTAATATGTTAAAGATCTTTTGTGGTTGAGCACACCTTTTATAATCAATCTAGTGTCAGCATCAGAAGTGTATACTTCTGTCATAAAATCCTGTTCCACAGTGTTAAACAAAAAAATTGCAGACTCCATCCATAATGAACAGAACAGTAACAGTAAATAAATTTACAGTAATAATTAATTATTACTCAGTCTTGTTAACCAAATATCCCTTTGCAACACTCCTTAGTCATGCAAAGTATAGTAGATATCCATGTAAATTTGACAGCACTTTTTGATTTAGTTTTAATTATAATCTTCTGCCTACATTTATTTGAAGTTTTTATGTTTTATTTACTGTAATCTACTGTAAATTTAGTTGACTAAAATATGAGGTGTAAGTGGCAAGGTATTTTTTTCCTTGTTTTTTTCCCTTGAATTTCTGAAGTCATGTTTTACACTTGAATCAAATGAACCATCGAAAAACCTTTACCGAATGTTAGTAAAGTCTGAATACTTTAGTCTACTTACCTACATACCTACCTACCTAACATCTACTTACCCTTTATTGAATGTTGGTGAAGTCTGAATGTCTAAATGAACAGAAACAAATGTTCCTTTGTGTGAAATGCAGTCACCTTTATTTAGGCTACCTGGCAGAGCATCTCAGTTACAACACCAGAACTGACAACAAACAGTGAATCTGCTCTACATGAATATATCAATTCATAAAGAGAGCAGCTCTGATTGGATCACTCCACAACTTATCCCACCACCACCAAGCTAAGGCAGCTGTGATTGGATGTTTCTCTTAACTCATCCAACCCTTCAACACAACCAAAGTCATTGCTTACATTCTTAATTTGTCCCTACTTTCTTACTGAACCTCCTTAGGTTCGATGAACTTGGTAAGGCTTGTTTGACTGCAGTCCTCTCCTGGTCAGCCCAAGGTCTTTTACCTTTTCTCCTGACTTCAATTTCTGGTGCATCTATAAAACAAAAACAAAGGAGTTTATTAGAGGCTGAGTTGATTTTAAACTGAGATCTTATTAGAACCATCTGATCCCTGCCTTGAATAAAGAATAATAGTAACATAATAAGAAATATAATAGTTGCATTTATTCACTAAAAGTATGTTATAAGCCCCCACCTTAAAAGAACTTTGTTAACTTAAAGGACACCTTAGTAACAACAAGTACACTGAAGAGATGATTTATGTGTTTTGTGCATCTCACATTTAAACTTTTTAATTTTCTGTTTACTTAAAATTCCTGATTTTGTATTTTTTCTTCTAAAGTGCATTTAACTTTTTATCTCCTTGTCTGACCCAAATACTGATGTGCTTTTTGATCCCAAATCATCTATATTAGGATTAAAATAATTTTTAATTGCATAATGTGGCACTAAAAAAAAGCCAGCAGCAATTATACCAGACAGAAGAAGACTGCACATCTGTGAGGCCACTTGACCTCCTGACCTTTCCTCAGTTAATTTAGGCAGAAAGGTTGCACTCAGTGTTTTTTTTTTTTTTTTCAAAAATGGTAGGAGGAGATTTTCTTCATCTGCATATGATTTGTAACTGAGTGGTGAGATTACTTTATGCACTTTCACTTATCAGTGTTAAATCACCACCATTTCATCCCTGTCAGCTGTTTCAGAGCTGCTGAAACAAACCCATGATGTTACTGCTATGAAAAGCTTTAACTCTGTAAACCAGAGGAAGGCTTTTACTGTGAAGCAGATACAGGAAATACTACGTGTTTGCAAGCAAATAAAAACAGCTGGTTAAGTGACCAAATATTCTGGGCAGTTCACTTAGGACCAACTGTCAACATTAACTTTAAAGATACTGAATTAAAGCACCCGTAAGTGGCGGTAGGCTTGAGGTAATGTTACCACCTCATATTCTAAAGTTGTGTGAGCCTGATGGCAGTCGACGCATTTACGATGTGTCCTTAAAAGAGAGTGAAAAAATAAACGCTGTCTACAGCAGGAGCAAAACAGGGAAAATATCGACCAATCCTCTAAATTTTCAAACAGATTTATTCCTGTACTGCCATTCTGCCCACCTTCTGCACAGGGAGGTTTAAAATTTGTTTAAACATTTCTACATGCTTTATTTTGACTATTTGCCAGTAGCTGTAAGTTTTCTGCTTTCAGAAAATCCTCTGAAAGCATCCTCATTGTCAATCCAGGTTTATGTTATTTATGTGAAAAAGATGTGAATACAAACCAAATCTCTCATTGGAAAAGATTTGAAAGTTTCTAGGCAGAGGTAGCTGACCTTTTTGAATTTATGTTTAGATGGTAATAGATTACTGTTCTACAAGCTATTAAAATTCAAGAATCCCTTCAGTTGTCTTCTAAGAACTTTGGCTCTATGTGGTCTTACTGTTGTACATAAAATGTACAATCTGAATCAGAGACATTTTGACCAAAGACAAGGAACATACACTAACTGTTAGGTTTATTGGAATGTGCAAGAGATTAGAAATAATCTCGTTAAAGATGCAAACCTTCACAGAATGAGATTTTTACTTGTCTCCCCGATCCTCATCATCACCATCATCTTGTCTTATATATAACAATATAACAATATGTCTTTTGTTATAAAGGACCTAAAGACACTCTTGTTTGTTATTCATAATAAATGGAGATATTCAGACATGCTGTGAAGAATGAGACAGCTGATGAGTTGGAGAGGGGCTGATGGAAGGACTGGTACCAACATAAGGTTTAGACTGTACAGTGTTTAATACTCTGGGTGGATATGCTCTGATGATGCACACTGGTATTTTGGCTGCTGATATTTTGGAATGTCATAAAACAGGACTTGAATTTTAATTACTAACTAAACTCAGATTTATTACACTTCACTCATGTAAATGTTACAAACTCACCCAAACCATCACCTTCATGTTTTTCTGTAGCTGTCTTTCTGCTTAACAGGTGGTCTTCCACCTGTCTCCTGGTGCAGCCCTCCATCTATAAAATAATATTTTTGACAGAGTTTAAGTACTTACATCTGCATCTCAGAAATGTACCAAAACTGCAGTGAAATGGGAACAAGGTCAGACAAAAACATTACCTGTTTCAGGCCTTAGATACAAACAATAATAAACCTTAACTGATCCAAATCTGAATCCAGCACAATTACCTCAAAACTAAACTGTTTCTATCTCACCATGACAGCCTGGCTCAAACAGGAGACTGTTACTCTTATGTGAACATTGATAATGCAGTTTATGTGTAGACATTCTGACCCAGAAATGATAAAGAAATGAAAAGTAAAACAGAGGAAAGGAGGAGAGAGCTGCTTCACAGCCCTCAGGTTCAGCAGTAAACTTAAACTTGACCTGATGACATTGTACAGTGTTTCATCGACTGTCTGCTCTGTTTAGTTTTTCTAAGGGCTGTAACTGGTCAAGTCACTGTCATCGCCAGCCGTGTCTGTCCGTGAAACCAATGCAGATTTTCTCTCTAATCCATTTTGGGTGTCAGGTTTTTCAGGTAGTAGTCCTCAGTCTACCTTGGCACATCAGACTGGAGCAAACATGCTCATAATTTTGCAGCATCAGCATAACCACCACCACTTTCTGCTAACTCACCTACTAACTACAATCCTTAACTAATCATTAGTTATTAATCCAAAATTTTAGTGAAATTTCAGTCATTTTTTCTGGCTTTCTCCCATTCAGTAAGACCTATAATAATCTAAGTAATCAAATTTTTTTGTAATTTTTCTAGAACATGTCGGACGGTTTGATCAGACTGTTTTAGGTTGTACATGCCTACCTACTATATTTCCATCAAAATCACACTGGCTATTGAACACCTAATATTTTATTATGCCAACATAATCAGAAATCAGACTAAAAACTCTTCCAAACTTCTGTGTACTCTATGGGTAGTATGTGCTATGTGAGGTGTAGAGTTATAAATAACTTTTTTTTCTGTCGTTCTGAATCAATCATTATTACAAATAAATAAATAAAGGTGCAGACTGTGAATGTTACAGTCTAACAGCAGGACAGAAGTGTTATAACATTTTTAGTAATACTGCATTTCAGCTGACAGTCTGATGTAACAGCTCAGGAACAGCTAATGTTAGCCTGCGGTCTTCTTAATTTATTATTTATTAACACAAACTGAAACCTTTTTCATGGGAGAAACTGGTCTCTACCTAATGACTATCTCATAATTTTCAATCAATCAATCAATCAATCAATCAATCAATCAATCAATCAATCAATATTTATTTCTAAAGCCCTTTACAGTAACCCAAAAGTCCCCCAAAGTGCTTTACAGTAGTGTCAGAAAATAAATAAGAACACTATGGATAAAAAACAACATAAAACAATACTGTAAGAACGATACATAAAAGCAAAAGTTACATAAGAATACAACGGGAGGTGTGACACAGCAGCAGGGTGCATAAAAGCCATTCGGAAAGATAAAACAAATAATGACTATCTCATAATTTTGCTTTCTTGCCTCAAAATTATGTCTTTCTATCTCAAATTTTTGACTTATCTCATAACTTTGAGCTTTTTTAGCTTCAAAATTATATCTTTTATCTCAAAATTTTGACAATTTATCTCAGAATTTCAATTTTTAATCTTATGCTGTTGACTTTTTATCTCATTTCAAAATTTTATCTCAGAATTTTGACTTTTTATCTCAAAATTTTGACAATTTATCTCATAATTTCAATTTTTATCTTATACTGTTGACTTTTTATCTTATTATTTCAAAATTTTATCTCAGAATTTTGACTTTTATCTCAAAATTTTAACAATTTCTCTCATAATTGTTAATAATTATGATAATTATAAATAAACTTGCCTTGCCTTCAGGAGTAACAGTAGTTTGAATCATGCACATCTTGTTCTGTCACTGGTGACAACTTAGTAGAACAAGCTCAGCAAAACCTGGACATTTTAAGGGATTTTATAAAATCCCCCAGCATAATTTTAAGACTAAAAAGGGCACATTTGAGCAAAGAGGTCGTATGGTCACGTCACTATGATTCATTAAACCACACAAAGCAGCCTTAAGATCATTTTAAGTGCAGAGAAAAAAATTACTCACCCAAGCATTTTTAAATTCCTCTTCACATTTTCTGCGGTGAATCCTTAAAGTTCTGAGTCTTCTTTTAAATCCCTCCATTTTGAAATTGTGCTGTTGAAGTGTGAGAAGAGGAGGAACACAGACGAGGTGCAGCAGCAGGCAGGACACAGCGAGCTGAACTCTTCACCTGGCATCACCAGCTCTGAGTGGATAATTGGATCAGGGGCTTCAGAGCTGTGGGGGATGGGCACACAGGAGCAGCTCTGGCCTCTCTTCTCATGAGAACTCATTCTAAAACTTCATTAACCCTTTCATGGTCCTCACTTTCTAAATTTCACCTAAAATAGCATTAGAAAGTCCTTAAACTATATAGAGGACAGCTAAGTAAACAACTAATATCAAAACATTTAACTTCTTGATTTTTTTTATTGAGGAAATTTAATTTAGTTTTTTTATAGATTTGAGACAAATAAAAGAAAGGAGTGGAGAAACAGATTAAATGCAGATTATTTAATACATCTGAAAAATAACATGAATGAACTTTGTACAGATTTTCCAGTCCTCAAAGTCTCAATCTGTTACACCTCTTAGAGATTGTGGGCCTCGTAGTGCTGCATCACCATAACACTAAATGATGTTAAAAATACCTGTTAAAATTCATTCAGTGGTTTCTGTAACTGTCTCTGATAATCTGCTCTCCTGTGATGTCTGTCTGAGTCCACTGTTCTGTCTGTCTGATACACTCCCACCTATATTCACCCTGAGACTCTCTCAGTAAATAAGTCAGTCAAGTTAGTTAAATTAAGCTTTTTGTTACTGAGGACAAATCTTAAGGAGACAGTTTATCTGTCCTGTAGAGTTATAATATACTGTGAAGCTGTTCTGAAGGCCCTGGGCTGCTGCATACAACCCCCAAAATCAAAGTGGGCTTATTTCCATCAGGTCTATCAGGTTTTTGGTCCAGGGGATTCAGGGACATGCATCAGTATCATGATATAAGTTGAAAATTAAAATGCATGGAGACCAAAAAAATTTTTTCATTAAAACAAAGTACTAAATTGCTAAGGCTTGGCCCGTGGACATGGTGGACATGGGGGTTCTCAGTGGATTAGAGGTCTGAATGTTTTCTTTGGACTATTCAGGGCAGTGAGATGAACCACTGGATCAGTTTTTAAGGGTCTAGCCACATAAGACCCCCCTGTTCCATGTGTGAGGCCTACTAGTAGTGATGAAGCCTGAGCCTGTTAAGCATGCATAAATGAGTCTTGCTCCCTGGTTTTTGAGTATATGTTGACATCAAAAGATTCACAGGTATTAGGTCTCCCCCTGAGTTTGGATGTGCAATATCAGATCCCTAACTCTAAAGAGGCCTTTGCAGGGGCCTGTTTCTCAGTTGAAAATTAACCCTTTAGAGTACAAAATGGCTAAAATGGCCAAAATCTCAGAGATTCATTTACTGATGTGGACCAAAACTTACAGGCTTGATACTGAGTCCAATGTGAATACTCAAGTACATTTTCAGACCTCCAGGGCCCTCGAGGCACAAACAGGGGCCAAAAACACGTTTCTTGACAACTGGTGCTCTTTTGCTCTCATTTGACCTCTGTGGCACTTAGAGATGAAACCTGGACTGTGGGACCTCTGAAAATTATAAAATCAAATGGTGGTAGAACTGTTTTGCTAGCCCCTCCCAAACAGGAAGTAGCTTCAGGGACCACCTAGAGACATGCCCTTGAGATCATTGGTTTATGGAGGTGACCTGAATAACCTCCAAAAGTTTCAGCTCATTTTAAGCAAATATGGCTGATTTATGGGACTTCAAAGTCCAGACTTGTGCAAGTTTCCCATGGCACCAGGGGGCACAGGAAAGTCGTAGAGTCACCAAACCACCACAGTTCTGCTCCAAATGGAGTCTAGTATAACATATTAAAAATCAGCCCCAGGGTCCCAGTAATAATATTTTGACCCCAGTCCATTTCTGAGAAATCAGGTCTTGTTATCCTCTTACATCCAGAGACCATCATGCCAGATGAATGAGACCCACTCCCTCATTTATTGGCCGATGGACACCAAAACTTATATGCAACTTCTAGAGGCACCTCTGAATCTGGATTTTTAATATCAGCCTCCTAGCATCACAGAGGCCCAGATGCCAGCCTATTAAAGTTTGGAGGATTAACCCTTTCATGTCCAGCAGGCCACATTAACCAAAAAAGCTCAAAATCTCAGAGATTCATTTACTGATTTGGACCAAAACTTACAGGCTTGATATTTAGTCAATGTGAATACTCAAAAATATTTTCAGACCTCCAGGGCCCTCGAGGCAAAAACAGGGGCCAAAAAGACACACGTTTCTTGACAACTGGTGCTCTTTTGCTCTCATTTGACCTCTGTGGCACTTAGAGAGATGAAACCTGGACTGTGGGACCTCTGAAAATTATAAAATCAAATGGTGGTAGAAACGTTTTGCTAGCCCCTCCCAAACAGGAAGTAGCTTCAGGGACCACCTAGAGACATGCCCTTGAGATCATTGGTTTATGGAGGTGACCTGAATAACCTCCAAAAGTTTCAGCTCATTTTAAGCAAATATGGCTGATTTATGGGACTTCAAAGTCCAGACTTGTGCAAGTTTCCCATGGCACCAGGGGGCACAGGAAAGTCGTAGAGTCACCAAACCACCACAGTTCTGCTCCAAATGGAGTCTAGTATGACATATTAAAAAATCAGCCCCAGGGTCCCAGTAATAATATTTTGACCCCAGTCCATTTCTGAGAAATCAGGTCTTGTTATCCTCTTACATCCAGAGACCATCATGCAAGATGAATGAGACCCACTCCCTCATTTATTGGCCGATGGACACCAAAACTTATATGCAACTTCTAGAGGCACCTCTGAATCTGGATTTTTAATATCAGCCTCCTAGCATCACAGAGGCCCAGATGCCAGCCTATTAAAGTTTGGAGGATTAACCCTTTCATGTCCAGCAGGCCACATTAACCAAAAAAGCTCAAAATCTCAGAGATTCATTTACTGATTTGGACCAAAACTTACAGGCTTGATATTTAGTCCAATGTGAATACTCAAAAATATTTTCAGACCTCCAGGGCCCTCGAGGCAAAAACAGGGGCAAAAAAGACATGTTTTTTGAACACTGTTGCTCTTTTGCTCTCATTTGACCTCTGTGGCACTTAGAGATGAAACCTGGACTGTGGGACCTCTGAAAATTATAAAATCAAATGGTGATAGAACCGTTTTGCTAGCCCTCCCAAACAGAAAGTAGCTCCAGGAACCACCTAGAGACACACCCTTGAGATCATTGGTTTATGGAGGTGACCTGAATAACCTCCAAAAGTTTCAGCTCATTTTAAGCAAATATGGCTGATTTATGGGACTTCAAAGTCCAGACTTGTGCAAGTTTCCCATGGAGCCAGGGGGCACAGGAAAGTCGTAGAGTCACCAAACCACCACAATTCTGCTCCAAATGGAGTCTAGTATAACATATTAAAAAATCAGCCCCAGGGTCCCAGTAAAAAATTCTTCACCCCAGTCCATTTCTGAGAAATCAGGTCTTGTGATCCTCTTACATCCAGAGACCATCATGCCAGAAGAATGAGGCCCACTCCCTAATTTATTCATTCATTGTAATTTTTCATGACTGATGTATTTTTTCAGGGGCTTCATGGCCTGAGCACAGTGCAAAAAGACACATTTATTTCTTTACTCTGATGATCGGGTCACAGGGGAAGCAGCCTAAGCAGGGAAGCACAGACTTCCCTCCCCCTGGCCACTTTATCCAGCTTGTCCTGTGTGACCCCAAGGTGTTCCCAGGCCAGCTGAGAGACATAGTCCCTCCAGCGTGTCCTGGGTCTTCCCCGGCTGCCTGATGGTGGGAGGTGGCTCTTAACACCTCACCATGGAGCTGTCAGGAGGCATCCTTACCAGATGTCCAAGTCCCCTCAGGTGGCTTTTCTGATTGTGGAGGAGAAGCAACTCTACTCCAAGCGCCTCCTGGATGACCGAGCTTCAGACCCTGTCCCTAAGGGAGAGCTTGGACACCCTGAGAAGGAACTCATTTCAGCCACTTGTACTCAGCATCTTGTTTTTTGAATTATAGAATCAGAAGAGATTTTTTTTAAATGGGCCTAAAACCTGAAATGGATTCTTTAAGGCCTATATTAAGGCCCAATCTCTGATTATCAAATATATATACATTAATTTAAAAATTGTCTTACATCTTTAATTTGATTCAGTAATTATTTCTGTCTCTTTCTTATTTAGCCTTTTAACATGTTAAACATGTTACATAAAGCCTACTAAGCATGATGCCCTATTTTGGGACCTAATCCAAAAATGACCAGCCCATCTTTAAGTCAGTCTATCTCAGCCTAAAGGTTACTTTGGACAAAGGAAGACTTAAAATCAAGAGAAGACCTGTGAGATTTTTCTAGATATGTAGTTATACGGATATATGGTACTGAGGCCCAGTATATGAGGTTGGAAACCAGCAGATGTGAAATTGTTCATTCTTGCCTAGTGAGAAATACAGTCCCAAAGTAAAAAAAATCCATTGAATCAATAATGCTGGGAAAATCAATGCCTTTAATGAGAATTAGTGAAAAATTACAGAGATCTAAATGTCCTAAATGTCCAGGCACAGGAGTGAGACCTCCTGTTCTTTTCTCCTATCTTTGCTTGGCCTGTGTGATTACAGAGCAGCTGCAAAATTTACCACATGTATCCTTTGTTTAGTCATATCTGCGGAAGAGATTGGACAATATGGATGATTGACACCTCTATGTAGTCATCAGAGACAATAGAATCCAGGGGCATTGACTAAATCAAGCTAAGCAACACCATTGGCTGATAATGAGCCATCCAACACATGGAGTGAAATTCGACACCCTCTTTCTCCAAAATGGCTGCAACATTAACTACAACAAAGACAGATACAATACAAGCTACACAGTGCAGCAAATGGCTGACACATGGAGAGACAGAGAGAGAAAGATTGACTAAATACTTAAAAGACAATTTTGTCTCTTTATTTTCCTTAGTTGGATTTGTTATGTTGAGCATAGAGAGATTAGCTACCTTGCTAGCAAAGATGCTAATGGAGACAAGAGCAACATAGATGATATCTGGCCTGTCTACTTATACAAAAAAGGTAAGTAACCACTTTAATCACAATAATGTTTACTGTTGACTTCAATATGACAAATATGTCCTACAGAGCAAATAACTGTGCTGGGAAATCATTAAGCTACGTAAGTTCAAGAAATGAAGACTTGTAAGGGCCATTGTTGTGGGCATCATATGTGCAGGAAAATTTTTTGTACTGAGTGTTCCACAGCTGGTGGACATTTATGCCTTGAAATATTTGATACATTAGTTTATATGTGCAAGTGTCTGACAGTAGGAACACTGCAAAGCTTTTTATAGTCTAAACCTCATAGATAAGCATGGTGAAGTATGTAAGTTTTAAGACAGCATAAAAGCATGAATTCTGAGCCGAATCTAATAATAAATAATACCTACATTTAATGTTTTAAAAGGGGCTTGTGACATCAATAAAACATGCTAAATTTAGGCTAATGTCAAATTTTCATGGCCAGTTATTTATGGCCTTCATGTTTTAGTGAACCAAAACTGTCAACATGAATAGTCATATTATAATGGTAAAATTATCAACATTTTCTTAGAGTCAGGCCACTTCACATGGTAATGGTGCATTGGTCAACTTTTCTTTGTTAAAACCATATTTTAATCACTTTGTTTTCAATGCAAATGAGTGGATAGGCCTCTACATAAATGGAAATATGAGCTATAAATTACCCTTTTTCATTTTGTTTGATGCCAAATATTATTTTGTAGTGCTTGGGTCCCGTTTTCCTGGAAATAGAATGTCAGAGTTAAATTATGATTACATTATGCATACTTGCAAAATGCAAGCTATATTTAAATTAAAGCCCTTAGCCTTGGCATGCAGCAGGTAGATGTCTCTAAGGTTGGCGTCTGATTTACAGCTTTTAAATTTGGCATTTAAGGTGAAACTGAAACAGCAACGCTGAGCAACTACTCCTTTGGTTGTTGCACATCTAACTGTTTTTATAGCATGTTATACATTATAAAAGCAAGTTATACATTATATAAGCAAGTGAACCCTCACCACCACTGTGTAAACCCACTTTTATATTCAAACCTTTGTTATATTTATGACCATCTCCATCCTGATCTGTTTCTATGTGGTCTTGAGATGAAAAAAATGGCAAAATGTCCCCTTATTGCATTTAAATACCCAGGTTAAAGGCTTAATATATATATGTAAATATATGCTTTAAACAGTCAAGCCTCTATGTAATGATCTAGTAATGATTTATCTTGTCTAAGTATAGAAGTTTTGGATCTGGACTATGTAAAATGTGGTCTAGACAAAGAGAAAAATGTCCCTGTATTGTTTTCTATTTAATACAATATAAAATTTTTAAAAATATGACAGTGGGCTTTGGACAGCATATAGGATTTACTTACTTTTCTTCTTATTATTATACCTTACATATAGAAATTTAATTCTTTAAATTTAACCAGATCACATGGAAAAATAGTATTGTAGAACAAATACAGCACAAATTCAACAATTAGCCATTGATTTATTTAACAAATCAAAAAGATAAGCTTCCTAAAAGGCTATGCAAAACAAAATAATAATAATTAGGATTGGCTTTCAGTACAGCAGCAGAGGATGAGGCCTGTAGGCTTAACTGTATGGGGATATTTTGGCTGCAATACCTAATTTCGGCCAGAGGTGGAGCAGGACTAATTTAGCTGCAGTTCCCAATCTCAGCAGTAGGTGGAACAGAGAGCAAAATCAGTGTGAAATTCTGGCGAGAATTTCTCAACATTGACTCATTCTGAGGACTTTTGCTGAAAATCACAGGGGAGCTTCTACATGCTATTTAGAGGTGATTTAGAGGCTGACAAAGTGAGGACCGGCCAAAATGTCCTCACTTCCCAAAAATGTTCTCACTCTGTTGGTTAAAAACTCATGCCGGTCCTCACAATGTAGTAAGTACAAGAACACACACACACACACACACACACACACACACACACACACACACACACACACACACACAGTGGCAGACTGTTTTTATATGCACAGCTTATCAGGATTTGCCTGGATAACATTTCCATCAACCTGAGAGCAAAATAGTCCACAAATCACAACAACATATACAACACCAGCATTAATACAGCCTCTTCAAGCTCTTGCAGTTTGTGAGAAAAAGGCTGATTGTGTAGCATGTTGTTAATCTTGCTGTGACACTCGATCGCAGCATCTTTAGGCATTCATCATAACTTAATAGAAATAATCCATCCTTGTGGCAATAGTCTGGTTTGCTTTTGTAAGTCACATAGACCAGGGTAGGCCATGTTGTCCCCCTGATCACACACTGTGGCACACAACTCCATAAAAATCCCAATTCAATTACACAAATACAATTTGAAAAAATGAATACAGATGAAGAAACATTACATAAACTGCCATGACAACGTTCAACAGAGCAAAGTTTCCAAAAAATTGAGCTGGAATTTGTTGTGACTGTTTCTATAAATGCTCCTCCAAAGTAATTTTGAATGTATCTGTTAAATTAAGGATAGAACTGAAAGTTAAATACAATTAAACATGTAAATGCTTTGTTGCTTGTTTCACAAAAGTAGCTAAATTTGGTTGGCTCCATTTGCTGCATTCTAATAAATTAAAATGTTTAATTGAGAATATCCTGCCAGTGGACCCACTGTCAGCCCTCTGACTGGTTTACTCACTCACTAATCAAAAGCATCAGGTATTAATAACATTTCAGGCAATATAAACAATTATTCAGTTTTTTAGTCATTGTCACACACCTGATCATAAATAAGTCTTCAAAATTAGTCTAGACAAAACAATGTCTGTGATCAGGCAGATCCATTTTGTAAAGCTCAAATCTATGACAATTGTGAGCAGCTCAAAGCGGCACTGCCCAATCAGCATCCAGTGAGACAAAAGCAGGAAGTGGCTGTTGATACAGAGATTTACATAGATGCTAACAGCTTCAATCACTATTTAATCAGATCTGGATCACATTCTTTTTTTTTAGAGGAAAAATAAACAACAGTTAAAGCACTTCTCTATAGAAAGGATATGATCTCTTTACTATGGACACATTTTGGCGAGTTTGTTCAACCAAGTGGCTCAAATTTGTATTTTACACTGTGGCAGTACAATTAACCTACTGTTTTATCAAACTGGTAAGTCATGAAGTGTGATTGACAGGATGATCACCCAATCACCTGTTGGACATGCTTTTGAAGGTTGTGCCAATCCCCAAACACTTTGCGGCCCAGATGGACGAGTTAAATGTTTTCAGTGGTCCGTCTGGTGTGTCAAGTTAATTAAACACACACAAAAATTAGTCACATCTGGAGGTATTTTCTATAATTTTCAAAATGCCTGAGGGCAGGAGAGTTTTTCTGACCAAGCAAAGGTGACCTCGGAGGGTGTGGCTTGAAGGAGGATCCTAGATAGGGCGGTGCTCGACAAACTATGGCAGTACTCTTGCTAAACAAAGTTGTTTACAGGATACAAGATTACTGGGTTATTGACAGTTCATGATATGCTCACTAAAGAACACTAAATCTTTACTTTGTTTTGAATTTATCTGTTCCTTATTGTGACGGAAACAGATGTTTCGGGAGAAAAGCATTCATTTCTATATAAAAGACACTCTACAGTTTTTGAAAATATATAAACAGTTTTGTGCAACCCTATTTTAGATGCATCACCATAAAGGACTGAAGTCAGTTTCACAACTTTAAATTCCCCAAACTGGCTTTGGGCACACTCATTCGTCATGTCTACACTGTCTGACCATTGTGTTTACTTACTGGACTTGGAACATCAGCTGCTGAAAGATGGGAAACCTGGTAGCCAAAAGCAGTCACTGTGATGGCAGCCATACCCGTCTGATGATGGACAAGAACTGTGCGACGGCCTGCCAAAGATGATGGGAGGAAAAACACAAGGCTAAGAAGTAATCACACGAACAACAATCCAAACTATTTGTCATGACTAATCTTTAGAAGCAGACAGCAAAACGACAATGAAAAATGTTTTGTCAGTGAGAAGTGAATGCACGATTCCTCGTTTGCCTCCTCCGTCTTAGAATTAAATCCTGCCAGAGCTCTTTCCCCTGCTTCTCTCTCTCATTACTTTCAAAATGTCTCCACAAAAGAGGAAAGCTAAGGCAACCCACACAGCTGCACAAAAATACAAGAAAGACTCAAGCAAGTCAAAAAGTTTTTTACCGTGAAGTTTCATCTGTTTGTTTCCATCCTCGATCTGCAGCAGCTCCATGGGCATAGTGGGTTCAATGCTGGCCAGAGACACCATTGTTGATTCCCACATTAAACTCAGAGAGCTGAAATTATCAAACTTCCTTCCTTGTTGATCAAAGGCGGCCAGGTCCAATATGGGATTACGGTAATTCGAAACAGGCACCTAGAAAAAGTAATCATTGGTTGATTAATTTTTCTAAACAATCTGATTACTTTTTGGAAGCACACTATAACGCTTTAACTCCCAGCTCAACTGTTTGGCAGAGGTCAATAAATTCAGAATAAAAACACAACCAGTCATTGTTTGTTTCTGTCAATGTTTCAGGATACATAAACGACTGCAAACAAATCAAAAGAACAGATATTTGCTTTGTTTGGGATTTAAAGGTTTAAAAAGCAAAAATCTATTATTATTTTTATTATTACCATCATTTTACTTATATGATGTATAAATATATATGTACATCTTATGTTATTCACTAAAAACATGTATTTTGTGTGTTTGCTAAACTTAACAATCTATTTTAAGTTATTTTTGATTGATATTTTATTTACAAAACTTTCTGCCTTTTCTGATTGATTTGATTTTGTGCTTTTTTATGTCATCACATAATCAACTGTTCACTGTTTAAACCTTCAAATTCCACATATAGAAAATATCTGTTTTTTGGTTTGTTTGTAGGTCTTGCTGTTTCATGAAATGTTAACGTATCAATGATTTGATTTGTAAATATCCCTGAATTTATTGATGACCTCTACCAAACAGCTGAGCTGATAGCTAAAGGGATAATCAAGCCTTGGATTATCTTTACAATAAAACTGTAATAATGTGCCAACATACAGTATTTGAAGCCCTTTTGTAACACAACTGTTGCTTTCTTTGAAGGGATAGTTTTATTTTTGAAGTGGGGTCATATGAAGAACATGGTAATAGTTAACACCTTAGCACCAACGGTATCTATCAGTTCTGTCTCTGGATCGGCACACTTGCTAGGCTTCACATTGCTGCTGTAGGAGTAACAAATCTAAGTAATTTAGTGAACTTCAGGTAAACACAAACTCAAAATAACAGCCTCTGTGTAATTGTCCACATTAACAAAACATAACTTTCCTGCACTCCAGTCCTTTATTTTGGTTCTGTTTTGGCAAACAAAAGCAAGCATTTGGCTTTTCATCTGAAATCTACTTATTTAAGCCTTCTTCAAGTACGCATAGCCTAGCTATCATGTCAGTTCTCTCCTTACAGGGGCACAGCTCATAACAACCTGTTTGGCTCGTGTATTTACTATTTGAGTGAACCCTTCAACAAAAATACCAAACAACCCTTCAAATGGCAAAGTTCTCTTGGACCATACAAACCACAAATCCAATTTAATCCATTTAATGTTCAAACTGATAAACGTCATTGTTTTTAAACATATTCAGTTCTTTTTAAATTGATGCGTGCAACCCATTCCGAAAAAGCTGGGACAGGACCATGTTTACAACTGTGTCGGGGAACATTTGACTATTTTCTCACACACCTGTTCACAAAGTGGTGTCATTCACCTGTGTCCAGTTTGTCTGTTCACCCGTAGACTGTGTGTACTAAATGACTGAACATGCTGCAAGCACCAATTCAAAAAAATGTGTGAATATTAGTGGTGTGGGAGAAAACATCAATTCACTTAAGTATCGGGATTTGTTATTTGACAATTTTTTAATAGATTTCTTTGTTCAAAAATCGTTTTTTTCCTAATTTAAATGCTTCATTTCAGTCTGTGTTAATAAACCACTTTTAAATGCAATCCAGGCTTTTAAAGAGAGAGCATAAACAGCTGGGTAAAATATATTGCTGAATAAATCCTAAAATAGACTCACATGTGATGTGTATTTTTCCTGATATAGCCAGTAGGCATCATCATTGTTCATCTTTTTCGCTGGTGTTAAAAAAGCCAACTAAAGATTGCAAACATCGGCAATGCCATAGAATCTCAATTTAAATCGAATCGGCACCTAAAAAATTGTAAATAATCAAATCAGGAGAAAATCCAATCGTCCCGGCTCTAGTGAATCAATGCAATTAAAAACACAAAAGTTTCTCAGTTTAAATGTAAATATCTAATCTTTATTTATTAAACTGAATTTTTGTCAAAAAGGATTTGAGAATCATTGCATTGTTGTTTCTTTACATGTTACAGATCACTCCAACTTCATTAGAATTGGGGTTTGCAGCTGATCAAAATAAAACTTACAAAATGAAATTTCCTTTCAACTACTAGCATGGGTAGGTATTAATAAAAGTATTAACACAATTAACATCAAACTGCAGCACTAAGATGCAAGTGCATTCTAATCTTATGACCCTTAAAAGCGGACAAAATAACAACTAAAATGTAAAAGACCGTAACTGAAACTTTACGGTGTTTAGGATGTTTGGGAACACGTGTCCCTCTTTTTAGTTCTTGGCACCAGCATAGAGTGATGTGTCTTAAATTTTATTCAAGCAAAGGGATATATATTATGGATTTGTAAGATAATTTCAGAATCTTGTACTATCATGTAATTATATTCGTTAATGTTCTTTTAAAAGGACTGAATCAAAATCTTTCTCTGACACAAATCATATCAAAAGCCTTTTTAACTGACAGTAGTTATTGGCGCAGCTTTTATAAAACATGTTGTACGTGTCTGTTTTATTTCACCTCCTGAATTTCATTTAATACAAAAATGGGAATAAAAGCAAAAGCGAGCATCTGTTTTCTCTCAGTAACTCAAGGTTTTCCATTTGTACCCATGGGTCTAGGAGCTTGTTTAGCTTTTGTAAAATGCAGTAGTTATTCATACTTTGTATCTGAATTATAAATGTTTTTTTCAACTGCATTATGTCCACTTGCCCTCTCCTGCCCTCTTGAATCCCAACCCAGACAAGCAGTTAACATTAAAAAAAAAAGTTAACGCTGAAAGTAATAAAAACCAAACCACTAAATAAAACTATTTAAAACTGAATCAATCTGAAAAACAATGAGTCAGGGCAACATAAAAATATAAACAAATGAATAATCCAAATATATCATAGGCTTCACATCAACCAGTTTGTCAGCCTTATGAGATCCCACAGACATACCACTTGTTTGTTCTGCTGCAGCAGGGGGCAGGTCAGGTCCAGCTGTGGGCTCGTGTACACTGGGACCAGGATGAAGCGAGACGGAGGGGCACACACAAACTTGACCACAGCTGGCTCCACAGCTGGAAAAGGGTTGGTCACACTTGCCTCATTCCCCACAGTCACCTCGAGGACCTTTAAATAAAACAAATAAGACTGTTTTGGTTGGGTTTCTCAATCTACAGTAAGCATTCAAATCACTGCAGCAAGGACACACAGATTCACAAATGTAACAACAAAAACACGGGATAGATTCTGAAGTAGGGCCGGGCAGTAGGAACAACATATCAATTTTTTTTTGGTTAAGAATTATGACACAAGAATTTCAAACACTGATATGATTCTGTCAAAAGCTGACCAATATTAATGCTGGCCTGCCTGAACATATTCAAGGTCATTTTTTGTTTATAATCTCAAACTCAAGGTGTTAAAATCCCACAATTAAGTCACTAATACTCAATAAGCCAAGTTTACAGCCAAATATCTATTGTGCAAAACGCTCTTTTGTAAGGACACACTGTACAATCACAGCAAACATCCACTTCTAAACGTGTTCCTCATATACAGACTGCCAAAAAGAAGTTGAAGTAAAGCTGATGTTTAAATAAAGGCACCTTGTCTTTGCTTATGAGTATCCTTAGTGCTAAATCTCTAGCATGCATATTACACAAGTGTTAGCATGCAGCAGCAGGGAGCTGAATTTGTCTGTAACTAGTTGGCAATGCCATCAATACTCAGGCATCATAACACAGGTTGTCAAGTGTGTTTTAGGCATGCCTTAGGATACTAGGCATGCAAAATATTGGATTTTAACTTAATAAAAACTGACTTGTTGCTTTCATTGTGATTATTCATCTATTGTTTATTTATCTGATATTTAACTTTTCAGAGTGAAATCTACCGATACTGATATCATACTGATATTATTGCGCATTACGTGAAGATACTCCTCAGTCTACCCTTTGAACATTTTTAAGCTCTACCAAATTCATAACATTTTCTCATATTAAATTTATTCACAAATCATCAGGTCCCTCTGGTGCTCAGTGACCTTGTGGTTACACTTGATCTCCAAGGGGAATGATTTCTTCCAAGGATAAAAAAAACTCAGTGTGGGGTGTCGGTTTGGCGGAGTGATTAGCAACCATGTACGTCCCATGTACTTGCTTCTGCTGGCCCGGGTTCAAATCCAGCCTGTGACCAGTTTGCAGAGTGTCTTCCCCTACTCTCTCACTCCCTTTCACAAGCCTATCCACTGTCTCTCTTCTATCAATAAAGGCACAAAATGCCCAAAAAGTACATAAAAAAATAAAACTCAATGGTGTCTTCCTCCCAGTCATCCATGTTGCTGTCCAGCTCATCAGTGTCCACTCCTCTTGAGCTCCAGGCGGATGCTCTTCTGTTCTTGATGAGGCTACAGCGCTGCTTCCCTGTAGTATCAAGCTCTACCCAATGGAGACTGTAATAAGCCCTTATATAAATCTTTAATGGGAAAAACTGCTTTCTCTGCTCAAGGGATCAACATGTGGAATGCTCCACCTTCAGAAGTTAAACTGGATCCAGACTGAAACCATTTTAAACCCAGACTAGACAAGTTTTTGAAGGTAATTCAGTCCTGGAGTCATGAATGATCATATACTTTCTGATTTGCTTGTATGTTTTCTATTGTTTTATGTATGTTCTGTATTGTTATGACTGTAACTGTTCAGTTTGTTTGTTAGTTTCCTATGGTATTTATTGTTGTTTCTTGTCTCAAAGGCCCAAGTAGGGACAGGCATAGCAAATTAACTTAGGCTTTAAATGCTGTAATGTGAGGCAATGTTCTCTTGTTTCATACCATCCCTATTGAAGTAAACATTCTATAAATAAATCAATCATGTCATTTTTAACCACAGATGTTGTTACTGTTGTAACTAATGCTTCATATGCATCTAGAGGAAGCGTTCAGCACATCTTCTTGATGACTTCTGGTATGTTTTTTTCAAATTACTCAGCGAATATAACTTTAATCTTAGCATCAACATATTTGAAAAAGTGTCTTATGTGTATTTTGTGGTACCAGAATAAGAGCTGACACTTGAGGTGGGTAGATGACAGTTTCGATTTTATTTCTAATTATAGGATAAACAGAATTAAAGCACAATTAATGTATGTTGCTTTATACATAAATTTTGACCTATTTTTGGTTTCAAGTATTTATCTATTTCCCTTCACTGTCAGTGCTCCAAGTGTTACCATGAGACAAGTGTTTTACAGCAATAAATGCATGTGAAGTACTACCGTAAAATATGCAAGTAATTGCTTTGAATAATCCAGATCTTACTGTAAAAAAAACATGATTATAAGTTGGACCATAATCGAGTAGCCCGGGGTGACACTCTGATGGCTCTTGATCATGGCCACAGCACATCGATGCAAAACTGAGGCACATAAACTGTCCTCTTTGTGCTCTGCCTCAGGCTTTGTATCAGGACTACACGGCATCTAGATAGGAAAATTTAGGCAGTTCAGGAAGGCTCCTATAGCAGCATTTAGCCAACACACCTAATGCAGAACATCCAGTCAATGTGGCTTAACATCCAACCTGTGCCGCATGCTGCATGTCTGGTCAAAATGGTACAAGAAGAGATTGTATTACCTTTGACACATATATGTAATCTATCGTTTCAGACAGGAAAATTCCCAGATGAGATGAAAGTCGCGAAAATAATCCCTTTGCATAAACAAGGTAACAACGAGGAATTCAATAATTATAGGCCAATTTCGATACTACCACAATTCTCCAAAATACTAGAAAAGCTGTTCAGCTGCAGACTAGATAATTTTATTGAAAAATATAATTTGCTATATGATAGTCAATATGGGTTCAGAAAAAAATCATTCCACAGCATTAGCGATAATGGAAGCTGTAGAAATAATCACTGACACGATTGAACAAAAAAAATTTTGTATTGGAATATTTATAGCTCTAAAGAAAGCATTTGATACAACTGATCACAATATACTTTGCTATAAACTAGAAAAGCTGGGAGTAAGGGGTATAGCACTGAACTGGCTCAGGAGCTACCTCAATGGCAGATACCAATACGTCCAATTAGCAGGAAAAAAATCAAGGTGCCTCAACACTTACTGCGGTGTCCCGCAGGGGTCTGTATTGGGTCCGAAGTTATTTACTCTTTATATGAATGATATATGTAAGGTATCCGAAACTATTAAATTCATACTATTTGCAGATGATACGAGTCTTTTCTGCTCGGGAGACAACCTGAAGGAGCTGATCACTACAACAACGAAGAGCTAAACAAGCTACAAATCTGGTTTAACATAAACAGGTTATCTCTGAACCTAGACAAGACAAAATTTATGTTATTCGGCAACAAAAACAGTGACTGTGATGCTCATGTAAATATAAACGGCACCAAGATACAAAGGGTTAATGAATTCAAATTTCTGGGAGTAATTATTGATGATAAGCTAAACTGGAAACCTCACATACCTTATACGCAAAAAAAATTAGCTAGGAGTGTCTCAATACTGTGGAAGGCACAAAAACTGCTGAATCAGGAAACACTTCTCACAGTTTACTGGGCTCTGGTGGCACCGCACATACAATACTGCAGTGAGATATGGGGAAATACTTACATCCTTTATACGTCCCTCATGGGGAAATTCAGTTCTTTACACTCTGCTGAACATGCTGCGCAAACACAGGCTGAAGTACACACATGCACATGCAAACACAACCTAAGATCATGCATTAATGGAGAGATGTCAGAGTGATGGCTTGCTGCTCCTGAAGAAGCGCTACCGAGCAGTGTTTTGGAGGGGGGTTCAGTGCCTTGCTCAAGGGCACTTCGGCAGTGCCCAGGAAGTCAGCTGGCACCTCTCCAGCTACCAAACCAACTTCCAAACATGGTCCGGCGGGACTTGAACCAGCCACCCTTCGGCCCCCAGCCCAAGCCCTTACAGACTGAGCTACTGCAAAACGAATACTAAAAGCATATTAACACTACAGAAAAAAGCAGTAAGAATTATTCACCAAGCAAGCTATAGAGCACACACAAATCAGCTGTTTATTGCGGCAAAGATCCTGAGACTATATGACCTAATAAAATACCGGACTGTGCAGGTACTGTACAAAGCTGCACACGGTCAGCTACCGAGGAACCTACAAACAAGGTTCATAAAAAGAGAGACGAGACACAACTTAAGAGGTGAAAAGTAAAAAGAGAAAAGTAAGAACTACATTGAAAGCCATGACTATCACAGTTAATGGAGTCAATCAATGGAACAGCTTACAAGGAGAAACCAGGTGTAGCGGTACCATGAATATATTTAAGAAAAAAATTGTCAAAATGACCTTTGACGGATATGAAGATGATAATATCTGACTGTGTATCATCTAAAATCTGTCAAGATCTGACGGATGCTGAAACGTAAACATGTGGGTATGTTTGGCCTGTGAGACAGCAGGAAAGACCAAATGTACCAAAACAATGATATAGAATGAAGTGATGGTGCAAGACACGTGAGGTACGTGGAACAAAGGATTGGACATTAAAGGTCAGATATGGACACTAAAAGACAGTCAAGAATTATGTCATACTTCTGTAAATGGAATAAAAATTTACAATAATCTGATGATACGTGAAAAAAGAGGAGACTAAATATTGAGGAAAAGGGGACGGGACTAGATAAGCTCTGCTTCTTCCGTCTTCCCTTTCGGACATGTACAATGTGATCATCTATTGACAATGTGTGATGTTGTATAAGTGTGCTGACATGACCGAAATAAAAATCAATTCAATTCAATTCAATTCAATTCAATTCATGTGTGAATGGGCAATTAGTGCACAGAAGACAAGAGCAGATTCTGGAATAAACACTTTTCTTTCATAACAAACAGGTAACGTGTTGCTAACCATGACCCGATATGAAGGGAAAAATGACTTTCAATCAAATCATGGACCCCAGAATCAGAATGGAATCAAATCATAACCTGGAAAAATCACATCCCTACTGCCCAGGCATATTACGAGGCTAAAAATTCGGACCTAAAATGAAACCACATTTTCAGTAGATCCCACCTGCTCTCCTAGGGCTCTGCAGGTTGCTCTGACCCAGTGCTGGTTGTAGTTGAGAGATGGGGGACCGGTCAGAGCGAGGCTTATACTCGTCTCATCCTCAGCGCGCAAGTTGCAGAAGAATTTTGAGGGCTCGAGCACCCAAGGTCGTGGTCCGCCCTCAAATATCATGTCTTTGGATGATCCCAGAGTCACCACAGCCACGGAAACAGGATCAACAGGCTGCAAGACACGACAAGATAAATCTTTACACAGGAACAAAAGGACACTATCAAAAAACCACATCAATGATAATATCCACAGTTGTCAGGGGACACTGGAGGGAATGATGCAGACAAAGGGACATTCCAAAGATAGTGAGATGTCTACATGAAAACAGAGAGCAGGTATTAGTGCGTGTATTAGCTAAGTCATTCTCTTCTTGATAGGAATGTTGTTGGGGAAATGTTAGGCTGATACACTGCAAAGAATTTTAACTGGGTCAACCTTTAGCTGCCAGGGCAAAACAAGCTGAGAAATACAACAACAATGTCTGCAGTATTTTGAAGAATACAAGTCAGTAATGTGTTCTGAAAAAGCCTTAAAAGTGCTGCATCAAACAGTGTGTTGGTGCACTGATATTCTGAGAGAGCTGTGAAAATCATAAGGCTGGAAGAATTAGGAGTGACCGCATCCTTTACAGGGAGAATTTGGTCAGCTCATCGTGGTTCATTTCACTGTCTTATTAAGAACTCCACCACATCTGCACGAGCCAGTTTCATTTCTTTCCAGAGCCCAGGCATGGAAAACAAATCAGTGTAGCAAGTGTGTAATGCATAATTAAAATGCACAGAGCATCGAGTGAATCCAGGAGATTTTTAACACTAGGTGATCATCATAACTCTGCCTTTACTCCACAGAGAGACAGTGGGTAAGAATGAGCATACGTGTGTGCATGATATATCACAGTGGAAAAGAAAGCATGAAGACATTCTGCAGGATTTTGTTAGAAAAGAACAAAAATAAACGTAGCTATCACTAAAGCTTACAAGAATAAATTGCCAATCTCCTTAAAGTATCAAATAAAAGATTTCACTAAAATCAAGTTTTAAAGTTCCAAAGAAAGTACTTAATAAGCTCCCCAAAGAAAAATGTCTCCTCAATATCCTTCAGCTATCGGAGATGGGAGATGGCTTATGAATTTGTAGACATGTAGATTTTAATGAGCTATTCTCAAATGTTAGCTCATCTACTGCTTAAAAAATGGCAGGTATAAGTCAATCAAATTATATTACAGATTCTGTTCAGCAATTTTTTCATTTTTATATAAAGTTTAACTATATAAAGAACATTATACTGGAAGTAAAAAACTATGTTCCCGGTCATAAGAGCATTTCCAGTTCTTTCTGAAAACAAATGTCTTCTATAACGTTATTATTCATACAGCCTTAAACTTTAATCTTTGCTTTACCCTTCGACAAAATTCAATCTGCCAACTGATCTTACAGTTGTACAAGTTACTCCATGAATAAAACACAAAGTACAATTCTCTTATGTTATTTTTCAAAGATTTTTTGAAAAGTTAGAGTATAAAATAAAGTTGAAACAATGTTTCTCATACAGACACAATATTCTCAATATCAATCAGTACAGTAAGAAATTCATGATAATAATCTAACTTTCTTGATTCTTTAAGAATGAAATGATAGAACATGTGAAGCTCTAAAGCAGGGGTGTCCAAACTATGGCCCGGGGGTCAAATGTGGCCCACTGCCCATTTTGAATTGGCCATTGAAATAGTGGAATGAAGACAGACATTTTGATTATGGCAGCAAAAAAAAAAAACATAAATTATGCACATTTCCTGCCATATTTACTTTGTCTAAAGGTCTCATTTACAACATATATTGCAATATTCATCTTCAAGCACCACCATTTCTGTAGTTTACTCTTGTTTTGTGTCTGACAGTGAAGATTAGCTCTCAGTGTGTTCAATCTTCTGCTCAAAAGCTCATTCTTGCCCTGACTAGGTGTGAATCTAGCGATAGCCTGGGGTTACAAGGGCCCCTTGACAGATGATAACCCAACCCTAAACCCTAAAACTTTCACTTAAATCCATGAAAAGTGAGGTGCAGCAAGTGGCTCAGTCATCCCTGTATTCCTCTTTATGCACCCCTCAATGTAAAAGCTTGGACACTGCTGCTAAAGAGTATAGATTTTTAGATCTTTAGAGGGAATTTGACACTGCGAATCACCTTGGTAAATCATTGTTGTTAAAGATGTTTAATTTTGTTTTTAATCTATGATTTACGGGATGCCCAAATATCAAAGCTGATGATGTGAGAGCTGTGTTCAAGATAAATAACACAGCCTCAAAGAAATCAGTTGTTTGAACTTTATTTTGAGAAGGACCCCCACTTGCTGTAACTTAAACATTTAAAAATTCATGCTGAGCGGGGAGCCGAAGGGATAAAACTTGTGAACTCACCCTGAGAGGAAGATAGGCAGCAATGGTGATCTTGGCACTGAGGTGAACATTGCCGTGGGTGTAGCTGACAGTCAGCATGGTGTAGCCAGAAGCCAGGGCTTGGGCTCTCACCCCGCTGCAGTGGTCCTGGCCTGGAGCCAGCCTCTCTGAACCAGGACAAAGGGGGTGGGAGAGAGCCAAAGAGTGAGGGAGGAGGCAATATGACAATGTACAAATAACCACAATGGTTCTAACAGGTCCTCATTTATCTTCCTATCGGAAATCACCGTGGAGCACAGAGAGGTCTTATTATTTGTCTCAGCCCCCTCTTATGATTAATAATACAAGGTTCGAAAAGGAAAAAAAGAGTAGATATAGCAGAGGAACTTTCAAAGAGACAAATGGAATGACAGTTTGAAAGCTATAAAACATAATAAATGTAAAAAATGTTCAGTGTTGGAAAAGATTTCACACTTTCTATTGAAGAGACACCTCCCTTTTTCAAATTTCATGAACTTGGGCGACTGTGAAATACAGACTCAAGTCTTTGAGCACATTTCTTTTATTTCTTACTGAAGAAGTGGGACACTAAAGTTTCAAATAATGTACTGCTTAAAACAGTTTCTGTGCTACTGCTCTGATGGAAAATTGTACAGCTTATATTACGAGTGATCATTTTCTTCCTAAAATATATTTTTCTGCATACACCATAATGAAACCATGGACTCCCATCATCCTGCAAAACACACTGAAGTGAGGACTGCTATAAATCAGCGTGTTCTTATTTAAAAAACAACTGGCAAAAGTCCATATACAGTTGGAGTCCAAAGCATTCGGGTACCTTCAAGTTGATTAATAATGCTTATGCAGAGTAAATGTATCTTCTGACTTTGGTTTAGTTTGCTGCTCCCTGACAGAGTCATGATCACTTGCGTCACACATCACGAATGACTGAGTCTCTTGGCTTTAATTGATGAGTGATCGAAATAATCAATGAGTAAACAGTCACAGTATGTCACTAATACGAGCTAGTAATCATACAATTAAAAATATATGTTCTTTTTGTTTTCTTCGGTCATTTTCACAAGCACATTTTCTGTGTTTGGCAGGTTTGAATATATATGAATTGATCCCTGTTTCAGTACAAACAACTGCACCAAGCTCGCCTGAAAGAGGTGGTCTCAGCTCACTTCCAATGAACCCCTGGAGCTGTTTATTTGAAGTGAGGACACAATCGACCCATTAACTGACACAAGCAGGGTATAGATTTAACTCATCATACTGCTGTAGTAGGACAAGCCACAGTGGTAGGCCTGTCATGATAATCAATAAATAAATTAACCACTTAATAAATAAATACGTCCTCGATAAGTTTGCCAGCCTCAATATATTGACCTCTCTTTCTACCAAACAGGCTGGATGACAGGAGGGCTCACTCTGTCCATCTTTCTCCACACCTGGGCACATTGGTTCGATAGCGGAATGAACGGAGTGAGCCATCTGTCAGTCATTCAACCTTTGTGGGGGGGCACGGGGCAGCTTGCACATACACACACACAGTTGCAAGTGAGCGTCCTGAGAACAAGGAAAACAACAAGGAAACAAACATAAATATGAATGATGGCACGAAAGCGATGGTTCCTAACCTGAAAGTCACAGCCCAAGTATGGGAATATTTTGGTTTTAAACAGAATGAACAAGGTGTGAGCCCATGAACACCGACGAGCCGATACGTGATATTTGTCTGAAAGTAGTGACTGAGGAAAAAAAATGCCCCTTGAGGTGCAGCAGAGCCTTTGTCCTGACAGTCAGCACTTACTGTGAAGTTTGGTCTGCGAAGTAAATATAAATAAAACAGCACAAAATGGTGCATGCTGTTAGACAGCTTCGTTGGCTACATTGCAAAAGAAATGCTGCCTTTCTATATGGTTGAAAAGCCACCATTTCAGGAAATGTTACAAACGTTAAACAGACAGAACGAATTCAGTGGGCAAACCTATATATCACAAACAATTCTGAAACTAAATAAACTCCATTTTATTCATTTTTTTTTATAGTTGTGTGTGTTTTATTGGAGTGTTGTTTTTTTTCCTTGTAGAGATAGGGTCTACTTTTTAATTGGTTTTGGTTATAATGATGATTTTTATCTATATGTAATTTTTCCTAAAAGAGAGTCCATTTCATTTCCCTTTTTTTATCTCTTTTTTTAAAGTGATTATATTGTTTGTTTAATTTATTTTATTTAAAAGCTCTTGACATTCCAATCATAGTTAAATATTCTTAAGAAACTAAAGTTTATTGCTTTTGTTTTGGTGTACTCACTTTTACATATATTATAATTATAGATTTACATATATTATAAAATTATGTTTCAAAATAATATTGACAATAATATCGTTTATAGGCAAACATTTTTTGGACAATTATCGTCCAGCAAAACTTGTTATCGTGACAAGCCTATGTAATGGTAATAATAGCTGGATTACAGATACAAGGCGCCCAGGCTGATTGCAAACTACTACTTGATAATAAAGTTTTAGATCCCTCAGGAGTCACTTTCTGTGCACAGGTACAAACATACCATGAAAACAGTAACAGGTAAATGTTACTTACCATCCCTGGACCATATCATCACAAGACATAACACAGACTGATGCAAAAACTTATTTAGCTACAAGAATTTAGTCCAGCTCATTCAAGCAGGAGAATCTTTCCCTTCTGAGACTGGTCTCTACTTTTCCACATCACTGACAGTTTCTCTGCAGACACTTCTATGGTGTTATGTTGTTATAAGTTACCATGTTTTCTAGTCTGGTGAAGACACCTGTGAGCGTTACAAGTTGATCCTCTTAGTTCACAAAGCTTGTTTACACTTGTACCGTAAGGCCGTAGGACATTTAACCTCTGCTACTACATCAGTGAGTTGTTCTGTGGGTAGTTTAGCCTGCTAGCTTCCTTTTCATTTACAGAGCACGACTCTTTGTCATAGCAATGCTGGCCGTAATGGCGTATGGCCACTGAAGCCATCTGTGGGACTTGGCCACTTCAAAATGTCACCATGTTAACATCAAACAATCCAAAGGAAATGCTCACAGTTGTTTTTTCTCAGCTGAATTAGAACAAAGTGACCAAGCTGTAGGTGTGAAAACCACCTAAAACATATCCAGAATTACATGATGTATGACATCGTCAGATCACCAATAATTACCGTCTAATAGTTCAAAGACACCCTGATTGTCCGCCTCCACCTGCAGGTCAAACTGGGAGCAGTCAGTCAACATGGCCTGCTCTTCCTCCAACTCATCAAGCAGGCCAAAGATCCTGAGAGGCAGATCAAGGACCATGCCCACTCTGGCCTCGACAGGGCATGGAGCAAAGTCCATGGCTACAGGTTCAACCACAAACACCTGAGGGGAAAACAGAGCAAAGAGGTTAAAAAGGAAGAGCAGAGAAAACAAAATAATCCCATGCATCGTCAGTACGATGTCACTGACATGTGATCTCAAAATCATTCTTGAAATATGGAAAATTATCAATCCCTGTTCTTTTTTTAGTTTAACACAGCTGACACTTTAACAACTGACAAGTAACTTGGAAAGAAATTTTCCTGAAAGACCCTTATTATCTGGTTTGAAAGTCATTTGATTAAAATGATACAAAAAAATAACCAGATGACTTCTTAGAGGATTGGTTCAATGTCAATGTCAATGTCAGCTTTATTAGGGGAGCGTCGGTGGCGCAGTTGGATAGTGTGCTTGGTCAGGGAGGTTGCAGGTTCAAGCCCAGCTGCAGGCGACACATGGCGATGTGTCCTTGGGCAAGACATTTAACCCCAAGTTGCTCCCACTGCTGCGTCAGTGGTGTGTAAATGGGCATGAAAGGGCATGAATGTGTTAGAGATACTGATGGATAACTAACATAGAAACTCTGAACCATCAGTGAGTGAATGTGAGAGCGAATGGGTGTGAATGGGTAAGTGTGACCTGCGGTGTAAAGCAACTTTGAGTGGTCCAAGACTAGAAAAGCGCAATATGAGCTCAAGTGCATTTACCATTGATATAGCACATTTAAACAGCCAGCAGCATACCAAAGTGCTCCACAGTAGAAAGAAAGAACATTATAAAAACAATAAAACAATAATAGTAATAAAAACAAGGTAGGAAGATTCAAGGTTGGAATATAAGCAGGATGTTGTATCAAATTACAAAAGCACATCTGAACATTTTTGCATGTCCATTTTGGAACTGATGAAAAAAATATAGAGGAAAAATAAAAAAAAGAAAAGAAGGTAAGGGTTATATGACATACTAACAAAGTAAAAAGCATCTTTAAGAAAGATCAGTTGTACTATAGATGGTGTTTAAATGAATAATGATAAGAACTATTTAAACTTTTTCGATGTACAATATCATCTTGTTGCTCACTCAATGAAATGTAGAATTTGCAGTGTGCTTTGTAATGATATAATACTCACTCAGAAATAACAGCAGACACATCATTGTGTGTCAAGGATTATAAAATGCAGGATAATTTTTTTTTCTTTTTTTTAAAAAGGGCTGAAAAATATTTGGACAAAAGAAACTGTAATAATTTTATCCAGATAGATACTGTCTCTACAATGAACAACAACTTAATATTCACAAACAAGAGAGGGCGAAAGAACAAAAGAAAATCCTCTAACAATGCACATCCCGTACAGTGATTGTTGTACGTGTGCATGTCATAATTGTGATGTTAAAAAAACGTATCTTTTTCAGCCCTTAAAAAATGTATACAGTCAAGTTTTTGTTCTTCTTTGTGCTTTAATTCTCATTTTTAAAAATCCACCTACCTTCATCAGACCAAAGTGCAGCGGGTTGCGTAGATCATGGGCCTTAACCACACTGAGGCCCACGTCACTCACTGTAGTCATCACTCCTTTCACAGTTACCGTGGCAACAGCTGTATTTGAGGCAGACCAGCTGAAATTTCCACTCCCTCCTGTCGCCTGTCATGAGCAGCCGAGAACACGTTCATGTGATATAAGTCGAATATCAAAGTATACCTACAGTTCTTACTACGAAGCAAAGGTGCCACGGTTAAAACAATTCTGCTCTATGAGAAACAGAAACACACAACGACCTAGATTGACATCTGAAAAGGAATAATTACCTTTATTGTGTACTGGTATGCTCCAACCTTGGGCTGCCATGGAAACGTTAGTATACTGGGACTAAGAATTATGGGGTTATAGATTTCTACATCCTGCTCATTGTGGACCGGTTTGGTGAGTGAATGAGCTGTTCCACTCTGAAACAGAACATTTGTCACAGCGAGTTATCAAGCATTCTCATAGACGGGAAATAGATTAATGTATCACGTTGCTTAAAGCTGATATACAGACTGATAAGGATGAAGAATCTCATTCTACTCACAGCATCCACAATGGCCTTTAGGGTCGCATCAATGACAGTGAGACCTTCCTTTAATGCTTTCACTCGGTGATATGATCCATTCAGAGAAGAATGCTGCAGGTCAAAGTATTCCACTGGGAAAACGGTGCTAATACGGACATTCTGCAAAACGAAACAAAAAAATTCAATCATAAATGTCAAACCATCTTTTCGTTCAAACACTGTTTGATAATTTTCTCATTACGAATGTGAAAAACTGGCAAACAAAACTCGTTGGCAAGCAAAGAAAGGCTTTTGTGAGATGATTCACAGCTGCGTTTCGGGCTGGATCTGATAAAAGATGACCCAATCTTCTTTTCATACACAAACCAGAAAATTCTGGGCAAATAGCAATTTTCCTGACAAAGGCAAAATTCTCAGATACCCCTTAGATACCGCCTCAGTTCCAGGAATATGATGTAGTCTTTTACTCAGCTTTTAAAAACAGTCAGTTTATCTTGTTTGCTCTAAGTGAATGACCTTCACTGATCACAAAAACATGTTATCTTGGATGTTTTATTGCCATTGCCTGACAACTACAATTTTGGAGCATGAGAAGCAAAGTCTGCCTGGAGGGGCTGTGAACTGAGCCATAGTTTACTGTGTGCGAGGCAAATTTAAACATACTGTGTTTTAGCTTTATGTTCATTGTGACCGATTTTCTGAAAGTTTTAGTAAAAAAAACAAACCTTAAAAAAATTAATTGATAAAAGCATTCTATAAATAAGTTTTGAACAACAGTGCCTGTTTTGTGCTCAAGTATGGTACAATTCTGGGGCTGTTCCACTCCATGGTTTAAGTTCAACTTGATATACTTAGTTATCTTTGTTTTCCATAACGGATCCAATCTAATGCCTCACACTATTTTTTGCATCATTTTCAGCGAGACTCCAAGCAAGCTAAGCAAAGACAAAATGAGGCAATGCTGTTCGGTGCATTGTCAGTCGATTATGATACAACAATGAAACACCTCCAGTTGTTGGCTCTTCAAACTTTCCTCTGCTTTAGATAAGTTGTTTGCTCCTTGCAGCCATCATTGGAGCCAAATTTGTCACCTCGCTATGATCAAATAACCATGGTAATAAGCAGTCCAGAGATGACAAGCCTCTGCCTTCATTCAGGGTGTTGTGAAGTCTGATGTCTGTGGGAACAAACCTCTCAGTCTCCTGAGCCTCTCAGTCCTGCAGCACCGTGAGATGAGTCTCACGCTGCTTGGCTCCCCAGTTATGGAACTCACTTCCCCCTGACCTCAGCAACACTGAGTCCTTAAAACAAGACTCAAAACCATCTGTTCCAGCTCTCCTACTCCCTCTGATCTTTTGTGCTGTCCATTGTATTGTTTTGTTTGTTTTTTATACCTGTTTTCATGCCTATTTTAATGCAATCTTTATCTTTTGTAAGGTGAACTAAGTGTCATGAAAGGCACCCTTAAATAAAATGTATTATTATTATTGTCAGTAATTTTAATTTTTATAAATCAAAAGTATAATTATCACTTGTTTTTCTTGCTTTACGTCTGTTTCTAAAACTTACAGACTGTAGCAGTGAAAGGAACAAGTCAGTTTTAATTAATTCGAGCAGTGGTTTTCAAAATGTGAGGCAGGCCTCCCCAGGGGGGCGCAAGTGGACTTTAAAAAGTTAACCATCAAAAGTGTTCTGCTCAGGCAAACTCTTTACATTCTTCACATGAGGTAATGTTACACATTTGCTCCACAAATATATTACAAATGTTTTTAAGGAAAGTTTCCAGAGTGAATGAAGAAAAGAGGCAGTTGGTCTACAACCACAGCAATCTAAAGCAGTTTTTTGTCAACTGGTCTTGATAAAACTTCATGGCTACAGTTTGTAACTTCTAAAGAGTTTCTGCCTTTATAGGAATTTAGTATTTTTACCTCCGCCAAGGGGGTTATGTTTTTGGGAGAGTTTGTCTGTCTGTGAACAAAACAACTCAAAAAGTAATGGATGGATTTTGATGAAATCTTCAGGAAATGTTCAACATGGGAAAAGGAAGAAGTGATTCAGTTTTGGTGTTGATCCAGATCAGGGTCTGGCCGTCCTGACAAAAAATGTGATTTTGGTGAATAACTACTGAATTAAAATAGTTATTATGAATTCAATTGATAATGGTATGTTTTCATGGTCAAAAATCTAAATATTTAGATGAAATAAAGGTAGGAGTAATATTTATGGTGAAAATCACAATATGGGTGAGGACTGTGGTGCTGGCGGAGGTCTGCGCTCTCCGAGTGCTTTTCTAGTTTCATATTATTAAAGAAAATACAAATTATACTTGATTTAAGACTCTCATATTGATGCTGTATCTTTTAGTTTTGTTAGATTTTAAAGTCGTAAACAAAAGTGTTGACAAAAATGTCAAACATTTCTAAGACAAGATGAAAGAGTTACTCTTTACTTTTCTTGAAAATATATTTTAAAAAGACAGAGGTACAAAAAAGATGCAAAGAAAACTTTTCCAGAAGAAACTAGAAAAGCACTCTGAGCGCAGACCTCCGCCAGCACCACATTTCTCAGTCATATTGGGATTTTCACCATAAATCTTAGTCCTACCTTTATTTCATCAAAATATTTAGATTCCTTGACCATGAAAACATACCATTAGCAACTAGATCCATCACGATATCTATTTTAGTTCAGTAGTTATTCAAAAAAAAAATCACATTTTTCGTCATGGCGGATCCAGACGTTGATCGGGATCAACATCAAAATTGAATCAGTTCTTTCTTTTCCCATGCCGAACATTTCCTGAAAATTTCATCAAAATCCATCCATCACTTTTTGAGTTATTTTGTTCACAGACAGACAGACAGACAGACAGACAAACAAACTCTCCCGAAAACATAACCTCCTTGGCGGAGGTAAAATGTAAAGAAATGCTTAAAAGGATGAGAGATGAATACTTAAATAAGATTCTTTAACCATGTGACATTTAATTAATAACTGCCTAAAAGTCAAAATAGGGTTTCTATAAATTAATTCATTTTTGAAATCCTATTTTGGGGAGTCATTGGGGGGTTGGGAGGTTGTGACAGGCATTATGACAATGCAACATTGTGCATCCCTAATAATGATCAGACATATGTCTGACAATGGCTCGTTGCATATCAGTGTTTTTACCAGGGGATTTATGACAATAACATTTTTTATGTTATTTCAAACAAATATAAAGAATACATAATCAATAATAAAATAATGTTCTCTGGCATAAGCTTTCTGATTGGACAGTATTTGTTTGAGGTCATGCTGCTCATAATTTTCAGTTGGTGTGGCATCGACACTTGTCAGAGCATGTCAGAGTGAACAACATGGAATATGAAAATCGGTGATTCAATCAAATTACTGAAACACAGGTTTAACTGACAGGGAAAAGTTAATGACAAATCCAAGCAAAATAGTGAAGAAATATTGGTGGAAAAAAAGAAGTGATCATGTCCTTTGCCAAAAATCAAGGAGGTGATCTCACAGTGGTTTGCCGTGATGATAGCAGGGGTTATTATGAATGTGTTTTAAAACAGCACTGCTCTATTATTTGCTATGAATTATGCGTAGTACAATTGACAATAGTAAAACATACTTACATCTGAAAGGTAGATTTTGTGGCCAGACTTATCAAAAACTTCAATGTAGATATCATAAACCCGGCCTGCTTCTAGAACCCAGCTGTCTCCAGGACGAATCTTAAAACCTAAAAAACAAAGGGTGGAGGTTATCTACTTCTTTTCAGAGCTATGACTAAAACATTTTCGTGCGTTAGTGTCAAGAAACAAACCTAGGTAGCCTGGTTCCACCACATGCAGAGTGTTGTTGGGGAGGTGAGACACTCCTTGCATTTGAGGGCCTGTTATGAAACCGCTGAGGAAAACAGAACCACTAAAGACAGCTCTAGGCTTATTGCCATCCAAATTGACTCACCACTCTTAGGTTAATATCAAGCCTTTCAGAAGAAATTGAACAATGCTGGTTCTAAAACACATACTGCTGCAAGTAAACAAATTCAAAGACTTTTATCATCAGCTCAGGATGTCACAGCAGAGTATGTGATGTTACAGCAACAACAACCTGAAAAGAGCGAACGTGTGATTTGGCTGAAGGATACTCTTATGAGCAAGCACCACGTTGATGTGTCCAATCTGATTTGCCGTAGCTGTGGAGGTGCTTTGATCGAGATTGGCCACAGCGACCTCTGGGTTTCCATCAGGGCCGACCGCGCTGTTCTGAAGGTGCAGCTCGTAATTATCAGAGGGCATAGGGAGCTCTGGAATAAACAGTCAACACAAATTAGATAAGGTTATGGTATTGCTGTTTTATAACTGTTTTTAGATCTTCCAGTCAAACTACATAACATTACTGACTACACCACAATATTTATCAGTACTTCAGAAATCAAACATGAAACACTGAAGATGTAACATCTCAATGAAGCAGAAACCGGACTAAGGTAACTCAAAGTATTAGACTTCACCGGACCTGTAATCATGCCCTGTCTAATCTTCAGGACTCTGTACCGGATGGAGGTTCCCACCAGTAGGTAGACGTCGTGCTCAGGACTCAGCAGGATGTTCTCTAAAATCAGCAGTTTCACCTCAGCGGCACCCACATCCTGTGGCATACAGACACCATGGTTACAGAACAACAAAGCTTCGGTTTCGCGCCTAAACAAACCAGCGCGTTCTGGCTGTGTGGTTAAAAGAAAGGCAATCAAGATAAAAGTTTGGTGACCAGGGCTCTTGGGTATTCTTGAAACTTTAAAGTTCATAACAGATTTATTGATGAGGTTTAAAATTGTTCAAATGTTTAATTTCATGTGAAATAAAAAAATAACTTGTCCATCACCTTACCAAGACTTCCCCTCCAAGGAAGGAAAGTCCCCCTCAAATACTAGGGATGTAAGTATGCACTTATGGCTCAGTACGGACCTTGTTTTTTGCTGGTTTTGACAACTTTTAGGCATTTTTACCAAAAAAGAAGGGCATTGTTTAGGAGAATACATTTGTTTACTAATTCCTAATTTCACTTTTGTTTTTTTTTGTTACTTAAATTTTTATTGGATTTTTCCGTGGTATCACAATGAGAACAACTTACATTTCAGGTAAACATTTTCCTCAATAGCAGAAGCTGAGTGTATTCAAAGACACAAAACAGAACAAAAAACAAAACAAAACGGTCACGGCTACCAACATTCTCAGTCAAAACAATTTACATATTAGTGATACCTTAGATATCATTCATTGTGTCGTAAATTTTCCATTTTTCCCAATTTTTTAAGAGCACGTCCTCCTTCAGTCTAAACTGATAGGTCATTCTTTCCATAATATGAATCTCTCTTATGATTTCAAGCCACTGGTTTACAGTAGGGGGTTCAGTTTTGCACCAATTTTGTGTTGTTGCCTTCTTGCATGTGGCCAATAGTATTTTAGTCAAGTATCAATCTCTGTCTAGGACACAATCCTTCATGTTTCCCAGGTACATGACTTTACATTCTTTGGGTATCATATATCCCATAATATTTTTAATCATTCTATGTACATTCTCCCAGAACCTGTCAAGTTTTTCACATTCCCAGAAGATGTGAGTATGACGTGCTTCCCTGTTTCCACTCATCTGCCAGCATGATTGTTCCTAATTTCACTTTTATGCAAAAAAAAATAGAACATAAAAATCCTTAACGCAGTTTATGATAATCCAAAAACATAAAAAAACACATTAAAAAATATTTTCCAGAGTTTTTTTCCCTGCAGAACTGAACGGTTAAACTGAATCATTAATGTTGAGGAAATAACAAAAAATTAACCTTTCAACATTCATAATCATTGAAGGTTTTTAGACTATGAATTTTCCTTTTATTGATATACTTAAACACATCAAATCATTTCCTTTTTCTTGTAATTATCATTGTCTAAGCTGTCTTTAAACACATCGTGATATAACCGCCAGCATCCGCTCATCAAGGCCATTAAGGCTTGTTAAGTTTGTTTCTCGCAGTCACTCGGCCAAATTCAACAAGGATTTAAAATTAGATTGTATTTCTAATACAATAATATTGTGTGGGAGCATACTGCAGCCTCTCCTCTCATAGGAGTAATGTTGTTTCTTGGCAAACTTGAGCATATGATCTCTACTGGCAGCAGGAGTTTCTTCACCCCTGCATGCTGATTCAATACTCAGAGAGAAAAGGTCAACAATGAAGGACAGCTGTTTGTATTCAAAAAGAAAATACCACATTTGACACATGCGTATTGAACCGTAAATGTCATACTGATTGGTTCAATATTTTATTGAGTGTTTTTGTATCAAATACTGCCCAGGGCTCCAGAGTGCAACCAATTTGGGCGCACATGCACCCAAAATTTGTGAGAGTGCACCTAACGTTTTTTCTTGGGCGCACTGATGCACCAAGAAAAAATGTTGGGCGCACTCTTACAAATTTAAGTTGACAAAAGTGACTGAGGTATCAGAAAAATCAGCCGAAAACAGACAAGACACAGACTAATAAATATTGACAATAGTGTGAAGTCTTATTCTTGGTTCAATTCTATTGGAGAATAAAACCATCCAGTTAAATGTTGTGTTGTTGGTTGTTAAAATCTGGATATTTATTTCATTTTCAGTTCAGTAAAGCACCTTAAACATTATCTCTTTTTATTTTGGAAGATTTTATTTAACTTGAGATGCTTGAGTTTGAAATGTTAAATTTCAGTTCAGTAAAGCTCTCTAAGCACTTTTATTTGTAAATGTTTTATTTTGCTTCATGTTTCAGTTTAAATTTGTAAATTTCATTCATGAAGTGCTTTAAACACTCTGTTTTTTTATAGATAATTTTGCTTGAATAAAATGTGACCTTATGGTTTTAAAGGTGACACTATGAAAAACTTGGGTGCACCCAATTTTTATGCTGGTGCACCTTAAAAAAAATTCAAGGTGCACCATTGCAACCAATGCAAAAAGTTAGTCTGGAGCCCTTCTGTCATGCAGAAAATAACAATTCAAAGGGTCCACTGCTGAGAGGGGCCCTGCAATATTGACAATGCTCTGTTATTCTAGATTGCAAAAAAACACTGGAAAAAATTATCTGTATCAACTTTGGCATTTTTCATACTCCTAATAGCCTTGTGTTCCAAAATAATAAAATGTTCAGTCCTCTTATGATTAATGGTGTCAACAGTACAGAAACAAAATAAATTCTAGCCAAGTTTTAAAACACTAGGGCCATCACTTCTTATCTTAAACCCAACCAAAACTGACAAAAAATTCCTAACAAGAGCTTAAACATAAAGTAAGCCCTGAAAACAGCTAAAAAAAATCATACATATTAGATCAGCCAACAGCTTACCTTATACAATGGTTCTTGAATTTTAGCTTTCAGCTTGGCATGTCCTGTTTTCTGTCCCGACACCAATATCACATCCCCCTGTTTCCCTACTCGCTCCATTTCTGATATGTATGGCTGTGGCCTGTATGTGGACTCAGAGAATTTCAGCACCCTTGAAAAGAGAAGACACATACAAGTTAGGGAAAGAAATACATTACAGATTTAACTCAGTCTGGCTCCTTTCATCTGCTCGAGAGGAGAGTTAGGACTAGGGCTGAACAATTAATTGCAAATTAGATTAAATCGCAATATGGCTTGTTGCAATTTTCAAATCGCAGACAGTACAATATTTTGAACCCAAAATGTGTTGAACATTTTGGGATTGGGACGTAGTGTCTTGCAATTTCATGCCTATTTTAACCTTTTTTAACCCAGTTTTTACAACTTTATGCCTATGTTGCTCCCATTCATCTTCTTTTTTTGGCCACTGTCAGACCATGTTTGGAATTTTTACATGGTTTTTGAAATTTAATCCCAATTTTGCTGCCATAATCAATTTTCCTTAGTCACTTTTGAATTTTTTTGCCTTTTCTTTTTTGCAATTAAATACCTATTTTGCATATATTAACTTTTTTTCCGCTTTCATACCATTCTTTTTACCCAGTTTTTACAATTTCATACCTATTTTGCTTCTGTTCTTCACTTCTCCACTTTTTCTCAAATCTTTCATCCTTAGATTGATTTAATGTCATATTGGTCATACCATTAAACAATCTACTGCTCATGTTTGTTTAAAGCAGCACAACGTAAGATCCCCGCTTGACCGGAGACGAGAACTCAACTACCCATGAGCTCTAGTGCGCGCATACTGTCATAAGGATACAGATCTGCCGGTCGCGTGCGTTTGTTTTGTAGGCGAATCACAGAAGCCAGGACTTCGCTTAAAAGTATTCTTCTGTCTTCAGCGACTGTTTGCAGGATGGATAGCGACGAGGTAATGTATTTATTTTTGACTAAAAGACGATGTTGAAAATCGCTAAGTTCAACTTAGTTTTATTGCCGTGAAGTCACCCCCGCGCTCGTCCTGTTGAAGCGACAAAGTGAATAAAAGTAAAGACAACGACAAGCTGGTGATATCACACACATGAAATAGGTCTAAAAAACTACATGCTGGTACTTTCTGGGTTTGTTGTGCTGGACTTTTCTCCTGTCAAGTTTTTTTGAGGAACTTCGTCATAAATTAGTCGCTAACATACCTGATAGTAGTCGGACATCCCTCCTCGTCTTTCATTTCACCCCAGCGAGTGAACGCCGAACCGATCATTATTCCTGTCCGAGCATTCAGCTTGTTTTTCTCTCGCTTTCTTTGTTTTGTATCCTCCGACAAAACTTTTCTCTTCCTTACGCTCTTTGTTGCCTCCGCCATGGTTACAGCTACGCGTTTGGCTTTCGCCGAGACTTCCGTGTTTTAAACGAATCGGGAATCGGGGGAAGTGACGTATGCCGTAAAGCAGTCCAAAAGTGTAGTTTTTTAGTGTGGCAGGGTTTCCACCATCCACCTCGAAGTTACATAGCGCCAGTGAAAGGGATACAGACCACTCCAGAGGTGTCATTCAACTCATTGTAAAGTGGTGGACCATCACAATGAATATCGAAGGATTATATTATGTTTGAAAAGCCACATAGTGTTGGTTTAAGAATACATAAGATGAGGAACATTAAAGCAATCGCAGAGTAAATCGCAATTGCAATATTGGGGAAAAATATCGCAATTGGATTTTCTCATATCGTTCAGCCCTAGTTAGGACAAACCTACCGTAATGCATTGTGAGAATCAGAGAATCCATTTGCAGTCACATCTTTCACTAAAGTCCAGTCAAACACCAAACCTGACAGGGTGGTGAAGGTGTTTCCTGCATGATAAAAAAAAACAGGAGTCTTTGTTTAGAAGTCATGCTCCAATAGATGCTATTAAAAAAGACAACAAAACACTTTGCTTTCATAATGTATTTTGGAATAAAGCTGAGGTGCAGTGTGCAGCAGCTGCAGTGCATAATTTTTCTGACACTCCCTGGCAGCCAAATTTACTAAAACAGAAACAAATAGGCATTTCATTAAGGGATACTCCGTGTCCTTATGCTATCCACTCCATCTGAAGCATCTAAAATGCACTTTTGGATCAGACCAAACAAAAACAGAGTCCCAGGCCCCTGAGCCATCATCAGAAAGAATCAGGCTGTAGCGAGAGCTCATTAAACTAAGTGTGTCTGCCCTAAATGGAGCCAGTCGGTCAGAACAAAAAGCCACCTCACAGTAGCAGCCTGAGGGGGGGAGAAAAGCTGCCTAAAGCTAGCACAGTCATTACTCTGAGAAGTCTTTGGAGCAGAAAAACAAACACAAAACACTATGGAGTATACAGAGCATTAAGGGTTACATCACGTATGTACATTTTTTAAGTTTTCATTATCAGTGACACCAGGGGCCTGGTGAGAATCTGCTCTTCTAATCAGGCTGCACATTTCACCTTCAGAGTCCAGCGCATGAATTTTGAGCTCCAGTGGGGAGTCCTCCAGGTGAAGCTCTCTGGTAGTTGACACAATCTGGATCTCATTGATGACATCGACAATAGCATCACAACGCAGTACATGCCCAGTAACTGAAAATAGAAGTAGCAGGACATCATATAAGCAGTTCAGAATCAGAAATACTTCACGAGGAGGAGTTAGGTTGTTCCAGCTGCTTTTATACACAGTATGGCAGTAGGGATATCAAGATAAGAAGAATCAATCTGAAAAAGAAAAGTTAACTAGCACAAATCTCATTTTAGCATTATGTACAAACAGAAAAGTACTGCAATCCAAACAAAAGAAAAGATGTAAAGATGTAAGATTATTCACTTGTTTTTTTTTTAAGTTATCTCAAGCTAACGAAGCTCGCCTTGTACAAACCAGAATAATAAAATAATAGCCTCTGTTTCATCACGCCTGTGTAGATTCTCATTCATCCAGGACTGTGTTAAAGTTTGGGAAGACGTTTTGCTTCTCATCCAAGAAGCGAGACGTCTTCCTAAAACTTAGCACAGTCCAGTTGCCTCGATTTTGAATCTTCAAGAGGACTCTATTTCATTATTACCCTTTCAAACATACATATTTTTTTCTCAAGATTACAGTATTTAAGTACATATGTGTTCATGCCCTTTATGTTACGGAGTTGCAGAAGTACAAGAGAGCACAGCAAAAGTCAGTGGTATATGTGCAATCTGTTACTCCAATGAGCAATTCTTGTCAGAGCTTGATGCATGGTAGAATTTCTCCAAACTTCAATGAACTTATTCCTGTTGTGGAAATGACAATAAGAGGTAAAAATTTAAAGCATCCTCTACTCCATGAAAATGATACACAGTTAGCTGTCAAGGCTCATTGGCTTTTGCAGTCTGGTATGGTGGCTACTACATAAGTGATACATTATATCAGATTATTTTTCTGGTGAACCAGAGACAACCTTCAAACAGTGATAGAGCAATTACAGCCTAAACTTGTTTAGTTTTGTAGTTCAGAAGTTAGAGTTGAGATGCCTGCCTATGGGATAATGAGTCGAATTTTCTGATTACTAAGACAATGCTCACAGCTGTCATCCATGACTGGCTATCAGTGCCACAAGCAAAATATGACCAACAGTCTTTCACAATGCAAAGAAGGAAGATGGCAAAAACAGAAAAAACATGTTATGCAACAGAATGACTGAATGTCCGTTATTTTTGCTGCTGTATGCCTTTTATTTTCAGCAGTTCACATTTCAGGGTGAAGAAAAATGTGAATAAATGAGAACACTGACCTCATTTGGTTCTTCAACACAGCTATACACATAAAAATGTCCCCACTTAAAGCATATGTCAAAGTTTACATGCTATGGGTTTGACTATAGTTTCCATGTGACCTTGTAACTGTTCAATGGCTCTTAAACTACACAGATGATGAGCATAACAGGTGATGGGGTTACTCACAATAGCAAAGTCAGTTCTTTCACTACATGAAAATTTCCTGTTCTCCCTACAAACCCCACTTCCCATGAAGTTGAGACATTGTGTAAAATGTCAATAAAAACAGGATACAATTATTTTCAAATCCTTTTTGATAATATGCATTATGACGCGCAAATAGAAAAACACGTCACAGAGAAACCAAAGTCATACATCAAGCAAGAATGGGAAGAAATTCCACCTCAAGCTTCTAGGAATAGTGTCCTCATTTTCTAAACCGTGAGTCAGTGTTGTTATAAAGAAAACTGATACAACACCTAGGTAAATATGCCCCTGTCCCAGCTTCTTTTGAACGCATTGCAGGCAACACATTTGAAATGAAAGAATATATTTGCAATTAAAGCTGCAAGCAGCATTTTGAGGGTTTCTTCTTAGTAATAGGTAGAAAGAAACGGACCAGGAGGGGTCCTTTCCTTTGAGGTGAGGTCCCTAATGAAAAGCTGCAAGCAGAGTTTCATCCCTTTTTGGTTCCTTTGACCTGCTCAAAGTTTGACTGAGGTGTGTACCTGCAGCTCTGTCAGGAGCCTCAAACTTTATTATGGGTGTGTATTACACATTCCAGTTTCCCGCCTTCAGTGAGTCACATGACCAGCTGCACTGACTTGTCAATCAGTGACTGAGTGACATCATCCGTCTCAGGGAGGATGAAGTTTTCACTCAGCTTTACTCTCCCTCACAGCCTCACAGAAGCCATAATCTGGAACAAATGTCTCTAAAAATCAGATATGTGAATGGTACATTTTGTCAGTATTCCATCCATGTAATTTTAAAAGCCTTAGGACTTTGGCCTAACTGCCACAGGTTGTCTGGAGCTGTGTTTTCTACATTTTATGTCTGGCATGTATTTCCCTTAGAATTTTATTTTGAAAGGCAAATTGCTGGCTTCCTGTAGCAGACAGGCTTTCAGAACTTTGCCCTGCACTTTACAGCTCGAGGACATGAACGTTTGAGTGTTGGTTTGATCTCTTTATGACATTCCAACTTGAATTACAGCCGTTTCACTGGTTTTTTTTTTTGGTCTATAGGTGGTGCTAGAGAGCTCATTTTGGCATGTTGGGGGTTAATTTTTAATTAAATGTTATTGAATTTTTTTGTCACACCTGAGATGTGTGCCAATTTTGGCGACTTTTTGGGCATGTTTAAGGGTCAAGTTAAGCTCAAAGCATCTGGATGAGTAAAAAAAACTTGCAAAGCAAAAACAAAAGGATCCTTACCCTGAGGGCGAGGACTCTAGAAAAACAATACAGTCCATAGGTTTGAATGTTAAAAATCTTCTCTTTGAAGTGTATTCAATCAAATTTAGGATTGGTAAATCATTGTATTCGGTTTCATGTACCTTTTAAACAGTGTCCCAACTTCTTTGGAATTGGGGTTTGAATGATATATCATGAAGTGATCAGTTTGACATTGAAACAAACACTTTCCGACCCTTTTCACAAGCCTGCCTTAATTAAAGCTCATATCCACCCTCATCTCAATAATACTGCAGATAATACCGCACGTAACTGTACACTGTATTACACATTTATAGTTCTCTCTGACTTTCTATGAATATGTAAAAAGTATACAATACACTTGGCTTAAGTACAACATTTGATAAAAAAAGAAAATACTTATTCCTGATCTCTAAACGCTTCATTAACCACAAAGTCTTGATACGTGCTTACCAAATTTATCAAATGGGAACCAAACCATTTATTATGATGTCTGAGTGTAGCTCTTTAATGTTCCCCTATAAAACTCAGCAGGCAAAGTGTGAAATAAATGTGAACGTGGAAGCACTGAGTGAGAGTGGATGTTTGCCTTTCTTTATTAATGCTGAATATATCTCCCTCTGTCAAGGTGAACTTCCCCAAAACGTTTGAGCTACTGTTTTTAATGCTATAAAACAGCTGTCTGTGTCCTTTTTTGACTTTTCATAAATTTTCAAGCAAAACATCAAGGCAATTTTCAATAAACTATGAATTATATGAGCATTTGTTTTCCTACGTTATCCCATAGGGCCCATGTTTAGTTTGGTATTGTAAACATGTATTTACCAAGATCTTCAGCCAGAATGATGCTGGTCAGTCTGGAGGGCTGGGTGGAGAGAGCCTGGAGAACAGCTCGACGGGAGCAGCCGCCTGTGCCATCTTCTTCTTCTAGAGCCTGGATGCTTGCTACCTCAGGTCTCGAGGAAGACCTGGAACATTAACAAAGGGACAACGATTAAGATAGGCACAAATGTGATAATGCTGTAGGAAAACAATTTCCAAGTTTTTTGAAGATTGAGTAATTTTTTGAGTCAGTGTTCCAGTAAAAATATCAAACATCAGCTGGTTCAAGCTTCTGAGAGAGAAGTTTGCTTTCAGGGTCCTAAATGAAACATTTATTTATTTTACTTACAGTTTTGAAACAATGTGTGTATTGAGTGTGATTGAGTTAAAGCATCAATTTCCTTTGGACATTTGAAAAGAAATGTGCAAAGGTTTTGTTTGTAACGGCAAAGATATTACTTTGTGATATGACTTGTGTTGCCAGGGTGACAAAATGATGTTATATGGTGTATCATGATTCATCAAAATAACACAGTGTCCTAGCTGAATTGGATGCAAGCAGTCAAAGCTGATTTTACAGAAGTGTGCGCATGTGATGCAGCACAAAGCCGTTCAAAATTGGAAATTAAGATACTGGAAATAACCAGACAAGTGGTGATGACCACAGCCCACATACACAGAGGCAACTGTCCACAACATGAGCAGCCCAGGTGCAAATCTGGACAAGAACTCCTTTTCCATTCATCATTCAAAGCTCTATTTCTCCACTTTCAGACCCTTGTTTCCAGACCTGAACATTCATAGAGCCAAAAAGAGCAACAATCGCGGAAAATATAAATACAGGGTATAATTTTAATAATTATAATAGTTGTAGAAATGGCTTTGGTTGGTTATTTATCTCTACCAAGGAGGTAGTGTTTTAGCAGCGTTTGTCTATTTTTTAGTTTATTAACAAGATAACTTAAAAATATCAATCATTTTCAGAAAATGTGCACAAGGAAGAAAAAGATTATATTTTGGTGCAGATCTGAATATAGTTGCAGATCCAGGTGTTCATTTTAAGGTTTTGTTAACATCACGAGATCAGGTGGTTTTCAACATTTAGGCTAATAATTTGATACCTCCACAGTGGGTCCAAATAACATTTTTAAGGAATGTGCAAGGGGGAAGTTATAAGATTTTGGTGGTGACCCAAGTCCATGAGTGGATCCAGAAACCTTTTCAAGGACATATTAACAGTGCAAAATCTGTCAGTATTTCATACTTTTGACAGCAAACTTCTCAAAATGCCTGAACACAGGTGTGTACATTCAGAGCACTTCTAGTTTTTGCGGGCGAAACCATCACTCTTTCCCCCTAATAAAAAAAATTAGAGATACACAATATCATTGGTTAGACATCGGTATCAGCCAATATCAGCCTACACAGTTAAATAACTGTATCAGCCAATCCAGAAATTTGTGCAGATATTCACAGCAGTTATATCAGACACACATATTGACCATATATAAATCAGCACATTACACAAATGTACAACATTGTACATTATTCTGTACAGCAGTGTACAACATCGTATATTCCTAATTTCTCCAAGGGCCTTTCCGAAATTAATTAATAACGTCTTATCTAATCTATTTTAATCTAGTCTAGTAATGCACCTTCTCATCACTGCGTTAGTACATTTAAAGGTCAACGGTTTTATTTTTGCATTTTTTCTGTTTGTTTGTTTTACATCTGCTCCTAATAAAAATATACTGAAACACTGAGAGAAGCAAGTCCATTTTTGTTGAGTACATACATAGCCTGTGCTCTTGACCAGAATTATAAGGAATTTAAAAAATATCTACAAAAATGCAATGTTGTGCATCCCTAGTGAAAATTATTTTAAAACGTTGATCAATAACTGTGTTTTGACTGGCATGAAAGTAACATAACTCTCTATTTCAGACAAAAATCAATGGGGAAAATGCACTAGGATCCTCTGCCCCATTTAGTTCTGCCCCTGTTGACCTGGTTAATGACATCTTAGCATTACTTATGGATCAAAGTTCACTAAAACAATTAAAGGATTGTAGGAAATATACTTCGGGTGTTTTCAGTAAACGTTCAGATTTATAAAACATAAATATAATCAAACAGGAGTCAGAGAGGTGCTTGTTTACCCCCTCACAGATGAATCTGAAGTGTCTATGGATTAGACTGTGTTCAGCCATGTGGCCTGACATGCCCCCATGAAATATGACACCCAGGGGTGCTTCACTCACCATCTGTAGCAGCCTCCGTTGTTTATCTCCAACGTGAAGGAAATTTTTGTACTTCTAGCAAGCGGTAGCAACACTTTGGGGGTATTAAGTTTTGCTGTACCCTTAACTTGAATGACGGCTATTGATACGAGTAAGAGAAATCCTGACAGTCTTGAAGAAACCATTTCCGCTTCATGAGGTTTGTTGGCATCCAGCAGACGGTCCAATGAATGAAAGCTGAGTTCCTGTAGTACTAGCTAAACTTCCTCCGTCCCATAAAGTTAGACCTCTGTGCAGCAGGGTCGGAGCTGAAGGGCTGTGAGGTGAACTTTGATGTGAAGAAAAGATATGTTCTGCACGCTGCTCTTCTCCTCAGTTTCTGTTTCAGTCAGTAGTTAACAGACAGCTGCCACATGATAACGGTTATAATGTCCAATAGTCCTGTTATTAGGGTCCTTCGCTTTCTTTATCTCCGTATAGTCGCCGGTAAAAACAACGCCCACGCCCCTTAAATCTTCAGTTTTGTGTTAATATTTACAAGAAGCGAACTACAGCTTAATATTTGCATATTTCGTAAAAATACCCGCCATTAGCAATAATTGGACTTCCAGTGTGCATGCCGGGAGTGAGGTGACGTCACATGTTAGGGCGGGCGGCAAGACGATGACGTCATTTCTTAAAGAGACAGTGTGTTTTTTTTAAGTCTGCAGTAAACGTAGATTATTTCAAACTCAGTGAATTGGATGTTCAAAATTCAGAAGATTTTTCAGAATTCTGCTAACAGTAAGATTTCTTCTGAGTGATGAAATCCGTAATCACGTATTTTGTTAATGCCAGGACAATGTCATAATTTTACATTCAGCATTATATTGTAGACAAAAACACTTTCTGCATCAGTTACAACAACCATGGAGACTCATTTTCATCAGGAGTAATGGTAAAATCATCGTCAGCCTTTCTGAAAGTACACTCTATTCTGGTAGTTCCCAAATGGCCTTGGAAAATACTGATTTCACATTGAGAGTGTTTACATGCATGTGTTAGTCCTTGAATAGCAGGAAGGTAATGGGGTTGTTTTAACACCTGCATGCCAGTCATCTGCTATTAAAAACAAAAAAGTTAAGATTTTTTTCTGCATAATTTTATTAGTATTCAGATTTCCCCATGCAAGTTCATAAATTTTGACAGCAAAGCCTCTGATATTTTGTTTTAGTTTTTTACTTCTTTTTTTTTACTCACCATTGTTTGTCTCTTGACATATTTTTACTGTTCTTAGTGATTTCCATTTGTTCTATGCTTCTTGTAAACCCCACCCTGGCTTTCCAGGGAAACTTTCTATTAGATTTTGAGATCCAGCAGATGTATTATAATCAAATTCATTTTATTAATCAAAATTTTTGTTTCAGCTTCACCTCAAAAATGCTGCTTCTCAATGCTCTTGCTGCCTGCTATGTTTGCAATTTCTTCTTTCTCAGCTTTTGCTGGAAGTTTAAACTCATGTGCAGATGTAATGAAGAAAATAAAACAGGATTAGCTGAACATGAAATACAAAAATACTGGGGAAATGAAGAGGTGTGTTCATCAGATTTGTATAATTCAATAAGAGCCTTTATCTGACAGAAGTTAATTGATTATTCTGTTTTAATACTTAGTCAAAATAAATCTTAAATCATATAAAACAGTTTATTTGTATGCATCACTCAGTGATTACTTATTAAATTATCATATCAGAGTAAAAAAAAAGTACAATGAAAAGCTTGATCAGTTTTCTATCAACCAGCACTGTCATTATTACAACATTTGAAAAGGTATAAGAAAATCCTCACAATAAATAGCTCCCTTATGCAGATTTTCTTATATCTTTTCATGCTACATTTTTTTTTATCCTGCACCCTACATAGGATGTGCACGTGTACCTTGTTTATTTTTCATTATGCCAACATTTGACATCAATACGACAACATCAATGCCACTTTTAACATCATATCAAATACTCAAATGATACTTAAACACTTAATGATACTGATTTCACACTCGTAACACCTAATAGATGTTCCTAAAGATTGGTAATATTTGAAATTAACAAGTTATTGAAACTAACTGTATGTTATATTACTTGATTTGATTTTTAACAGAGGAAAAAATGTTAATAATTAAAATTCACAGATTGTAGATCATTGTTTATTTAGTCAAACACATTTGCTTATGTAAAAAAGAGTACAAAATACATCTTCACTGATATTTCCTATTTTTAATTTAATAAATATATCACTGCAACTCTGTTGGTTTTGACATCATTTTGTCAGATGTTGTATGCTCTTCTGTTATATGTAAGTAACAATAAATAAGTGATTGACTCATCGCTTTCAAACTGTTATTTAACATGACCTTCCAATATGTCACTCTTACTTTGTTTGAATAAATCAAATTAATTATTTTCTATTGAATCAACATTTTGAGTGATGTTCCTTGTTTAATTATAGACTATACTATGGCAAATATTAGCAACCATATTACGTTTATACCCATTCAGTATTATCCATATTTACTACATTAAGAACATTATGGACAAGTTGTCTGTTTCTAAAAAAAAAAAAAAATGCAAAAATACAGAGAAATATTTTGCTACTCTTCTTGGGTGGTTTCATTTAGTCCTAAAACCTAAGTTATTATGCATTGAATCCTTTGCTTGAGTCCAGAATAGGATTTTGATGTCCTCATGATCTTGTCCAAACCATGCAGTGCCATATTTTTCACCCCTAGGTGTCACTGATAACTGCCTGTACATTACTTTTGCCATGCAGGGAAGAAAGCAGGCATTGCGCTCTTTCTATCATACAGTATCTCAAGAGGTAGATGAGAAACTGTCACAATGCAACCAATGTAATTAAAAGAATGAGAAATTCAGAAGACTGTTGCTGAAACAGAGTATAATAGAGGCTTGTTAGCAAACATAATTGCATAGTCAAATCATTGATCATAAACTAAGGGGATTTTAAGCTTTACCCCTTTTGTGGTTTACTTCATGTATTTGTGATAATGCGTGTGCAAAACAATTTGTAAGAATCAAGCTGATAGATTTGAATACATTTTAATTACTTGTCTGTAACTGCATTGAAACTAAAACAGTAATGCTCCTCCCGGTTCATTTCAGAGGCTGCATACCTAAATAAGCAGGCAAACTTGGTTTATGTAATCCATTTCAGTGATATTGTGTAAATCACTGTCTTTTAGCACTGTTAGTTGTAACTGCATGTCTCTCTGTTTTCATTTTTTCATTTCCTTTGTAGGTTGCTTTGACACATCTTTTTTTTATTTGGAATAAAGACACGTAGTAGTAACACTGGAAGGCACCGTGGGCTGTAATCTACTTTTATAAAGCTTCTGTGGGCTTCAATTACATGTTTGTTTTCATCTTCATACCCTGTATTCATTGACAGAGCATGTTCAATAGAAGTTAGTAGTGGGTGATGTAATGTCTGTGAAAACAGAAAATAATACCCGAGTGTCACTCCGTGTCTGCAGCACTTCACATTTAAGCTCATGTCTAGACAACACCAAGTGCAGTAGCAGACTGATCTTGATCAAAGGGAAAGTAGTTGAATTGTAGAGTTGCCTGTGGTAGAGTTTATGTTTTATAATCAGTCAGCTAAGTAAGAGCGCAAACACATTGGGTACTTTAAATGAAAGTGGTTCTAAAATGTGTAGCGTATTCTCCCCTTAAGGTTTTGCTTTTATTTGATGGGCTGTGCTGCTCTGACCTTTAGAAGCCGCTGTCTGCAGAATAAAAATCAACCTTTATTTCTTATAGTTTGACCTTTGAAATCCTTCTTTGTTGCATAATCACCTCCAGCTTTAATAGTAAGAAACGTTGTTGCATTATACTAAACACCTGCAACAGTTAAAGCATTCACTATTAGACACAGACATATTCTACTTATACTGAAATAATGCAGCACACCACATATGTTACACATAAAATATACTCCTATGTCACAAATGGCTGCAGCTGCTCTGCAATTCCAGTCGGGTGTCTCCTCATCTGGCATGCATCAGCAGTCACATCCTTCCTGGTGTGAAGTCAGGAACTTTTCTTGGCCACCATGCTTGGCTTGGTGTAGACAAGTGGGTGCAGAAGGCCATAATACTTACTAAAAAGCTTACTCAATGGCAGTGCTCTAAAGCTACAGCTTAAGTCTTCCCCAGAGATGTAACAGGCTTTGGAGAGGTCCCTGCTTCAAACAGTTTGGGAAGAACACAGCTTAAAGGTCCCCTTGGTGTGAGGATCAGTAAAAAAAAAACTGCTGTAGGTAGGCATAATAAAAGGTGTTTCTATCGGGTGAAATCGGTATTTGCCTCAAGGAGCTAGCTAAAGTGCTTCAAGGAAATTTGAAAAGGACACGAGGGTGGGCTGAGCTCAGATGATCACTACACTATTCTACACAGTGTGTGTGTGTCTGTGTGTGTGATAAGACTACTGATTTCCTCAGGGTCTTGACTGTGCAGTTTTTCCTGCAGTCTGGTGAACTTAACACTGGGTGCTGCTTTCAATAACTATAATAAAAATGACTTTAAAAAGAATTTAATATCATCAGCTCCCTTGAACAGATATATTTCTCCCTACTTTTTAGATGCATTCTCTCTCCATGAAGTAAAATGAGGAGAGCTTAAGGATATTTTGTAGCAGTATATTATTCCAAACTCTAAATTCTCTCACAATTTCCATGGTGTATTCATGAAGTGGATGGAACTGAGAGGGTTTTATGCATTCATGATCATGGACAATGTAGGTTTAATCTTGCTCAGGGCGGCCATGCATCTCGCATTTGAAGTAGAAAAACTGTTCACAGCTTACAGCTCACAATTTATTTCTCATTAAGATTAACACCAGTTAAAATTACAATTACAATAGCTGATTTGATAACATAAAATAATTCTAACACCCTTTAAGCGTGATTTAATTTTGTGTTAAATATTTGTTCAGAAAATGAAGACGTTTTGACATTTTTCTACTTTATAGCTCAGGAAAAAACTGTTGTAGTGTGAGCTTGGAGTTCAGCAGCAGACATGTTTTTTTAACTACACCCTGGAAAGTCTTTACAAGACACAGGTGGGGAGTCACTTTCACCACATCACATTTGGGCCTTAATTTCCTATGGTGTAGCCCCCTGTAGAGCCACAGTGGCCCTCCTTTGCTGGTTTACTTTAAAGACTTCCTCTCTTTACTTCTTCTAACAGACCAGCAGCAGCAGTGTGGTGATGGAAAACATATTTGAATGAAACAGACTATTATTGAGAATGCACAAAAGTGATCTTGGTTCTTTAACACCAGCTCATACAGTCATTTCTATGTTGTTGGTGAAATTTTTTGCACAGTTTAAGATGGATTAAAGAATATCAGGATTGTCAGTTTTGCCTCCTCCTTTAGACAAAAAAGTATGTGTAATCTTGACTGGATCAGGCGTAAGTGTGCATTTTGAACAGAAATCTCATAAATCAGTATCAGGTAAAAAAAAAAAAAGTATGTTGTGGAAAAATGATCAAATATTTCTATAACTTACCTTGAAGTAGTGAATAAGATATAAATACATAGATTATGCATATATAGCAACACACATTAATGTTTGTCTGGTAGGCTAAGCAGAACGGCTATCCATTGCTGCATGAACTGACTAAAAATTAAAACTTTTGAATGAACTTTTTCAGCTATTAGACTATCAGTTGTATTTCTTGTTTTTTTTATTGAAATAACATAAACAATGTCAGTTCTGTGTCAAAATCAAATGAGCCAAATGTGAAAGTAGCACTTTTGTAAATAACTTGCTGCACAATAAACATGAAAATTACATTAAAAAAAGCCCATCAATGTGCAAGTAAGAAATATGCTTGGTTAACAAAATAAATGAATTAGAAGAGACTGAAATACCAGTGCACATTGGTTTCACAAGTTTAACTAAATGACAAATGTGCATTTTCTCTGATGATAAGCTTCCATCATGATGTCTTCATGTCCCAGAAGGGTAGTGAGGCCAAACGTAGGATAGAACACTTGAGTCCAAACGCAAGTAGTGAAGGAGGGATACGGAACAAGCTGGGGAGTCGACTTCTGAACAGGGTCATAGATGAGATCAACTGGAGGTGGTGATGCGGGAATGCAAGATGAGATAAGGATTAGACTTCTGAGGAGCTGAACCCAAACCAGGACACTAGTGCTGGGTGGAGGAGATTGTAGTGATCACAAAGCATTCATCTCTGTCAGCTCCAGCTGCTTCCTCCTCAGACTGCTTTTGTCCTCTAGGCATGGTGTTGGAATACTGAGGCTAGTAGCCGCTGCAAGTGGTGAAATGGCTTTATATTGCGTTCGTTAAGTGACGTCATAATATGTTTGACCAACGTTACGCAGTGCCAAGCTCCACAAGGCAAGATTCCCCAAAGTTGGGCATGCTACTCATACCTTACATCTACTGTATGTCAGTGAAGATTAAAATCTGTTTTATATTAGTCAGAGGTATATTGGGAAAAGTCGTATTCCACCAGAATAACTTTTCTTTCCGCTTTAGATATGTCAACCTGCGTCGAAGACAACAAAATGGACACACCTTAAAAGTCTTCCTACCCCCAATAGACCTATCAGTGTGGAACTGTACCATTGTCTTCTCATCAGAAGCCCATTAGCTCATGGAAGTAAGCTTATAGCAGATTATAGATGCGAGAATGGATGCAGATTTGTTAGCAGCATAGAGCTAGACACCGATTTACTGATCAGTTACCATAAAAGTAGGCCTGTAAACCAATCAAAGCAGACTTGGCCCATGTGGGGAAGGGAGCTTTCAAGGGGCCCAGACAATGAGGTTAAAGCTCTATCAGGTGTTGTATATGAAAATTAGAAGGTATTTTGAACTTCAGTGATTTTGAATGTACTCTTGACGTCATGAAAAATGAAAGTTTGTACCTGATGTGAGGCAAAATGTGACCTCATTACAAGCTTTAACATTCAGTAGTATCTTATTACTCATAGAAGTTCCTATTTAAAAGGTCATCATGTCTTTTTCCAGTTTTGTATGTGCTTTGGGGAGTTCCTTTTTTGTCTATAGCTTGAGAGTGTGCTCCTATATCCAAGACATTAAACTTTGCGTCAAGAATTCTACCTCTAGAGCCAATAACTGCCTGAAATGGCTGATTCTCCCTACCAGTGCGACTCAGCAGTTAATGCCTGTTCAACCAATCAAAAAAGACTGGGCTCCAGAGTGTCTCAGTTAGAATAAGAATGGAGGTGGATCATGGCTACTCAGTATGTAAAACCGAGCAGGTTTTCTGAACATGAACAATTGTTGGCATACTCTAGCAGTCGTAACCTTGTCTAGTAGCTGGACATGCCTGATTCAACGTCTGTAGCATCTTGCCACATTCAAATCTACAGTTGTGATTGGTCCAAAGCGGGGCGGCCTTATCAGATTCTATTGCAGAGTAAGGTTGGGACAGTCAAGTGATCAGAAAGAAACTACTCAGAGAGAGATTAGCATGGATGCTAACAGCTTCAGTATCAGTTTTATAAGATCTGGACCATATGTCTTTATTAAATAGAAAAACAAGTAACAACACTGCAAACTTCTCTATTGTAATAATATTTTTGCTTAAATTCTAACATGTTTGGAGAAGAGTTCATTTACAATGGCTCATGTTCTGGGGTGCAATGATGCCTGCCTATTAAATGTGATTGATGGAACAACTGTCCGATCACCTTAGGGATATGCTTCTGAAAGTTTCTGCCCTCCCTAAACACTTTCAACAGGCTCTTTCCCAGACAGACTAATGAAATATATTGAACAGAGCAGCTGGTGTGCCACATTAGGCAGCCATGTAAATCAGTTATAAAAAGTCAAGAAAAAATATGATCACTTTCACTGACTACATACAGGATAATAAGACCACCCCTCACATTTTATATCGATTATAACAAGGTTACACCAAACAAAATAAGGCTTAATCCACCTGTTTAAACAAAAGCAGAGGATCAGAACAATATATCATGTGAAAGACAGATAGTATTAATGGCTGCTGCATAAGACAGTCTAAATAGTAGGTGATGTAACCCTAACTGGCACCAGTTTTAATGAAAATCCAGAAAAAATCAAGGCTATGCTATCATCAAAAGAACTGAGGCAATAATGACTTCACCCAGAGGGGAGAACAAATAATAAACACTGTGTATTCAATGTTAAAGTTTAATTTAATATTCCTGGTGTGAAACACAGAAAGTGCCCATTAGGGACATTATTGCGAGGCAGGGTTTGCAGTCAGTGGGCTTTTGCAATTAGTAGTGGCGTAAGTCACCACTCAAGCATGCATGAATGAGAAATTACAACAGTGTGGGGTGCAATTACCTCTCCCAAATCAGTGCGTGTCAGATGACATTATCTGGCAAGCGGAGAGCCATTACTGAACTGAGGGGTTTCTGGCCCCAGCTGACTGAGCAGAGGTCAACTACTGTGGGGGGAACGGGGCATGTGGTCCCTCCCTGTGACATGAGGACATCTTTTTTCAGACATGAGGGCTATTGATTCTTCTAAGAATTCATGCATCAAAGCATACCGTTCTTATTATGCAGATAATTTATTGTCTCATAAAAACTCTTCAAAAGCAGCATGTTTAAGGTCAAATTAAAGCTGAAGTTCAAATCAACGAAACAACTGTTGCCTCCATAATATATTTCACACATCTGTCCGGGAAAGGCTCCATAGAAGATTTTTGGGAACGGGCAGAACCTTTGAAAAGCATATCCGGCAAATGATTGTTCTGTCTATCACATCCATAACAGGCTAATTAAGATAATATTGCTGGCAGATGCTGCTGTTGCAGCGGACCAGACGAAATTTGAGCCACTTTTTAGAAAGACTTATCGCTAAAACATATTGGAAGTGGAGCAAAAATGTCCTTTCTACAGAAATGTTTTCATGTTTTTGTCTGTTTTCATTCAATAAAAAAATCAGGTCCAGATCTGATGAAACTTCTACTGTAATGGCGGCTACAAGCAGTCACTTCCTGCTGCCGTCTTAAGAGCACCACATTAAGTTTTTCAGGATTGTACACAACTGTTCACATGCATGACATCAACCTGCGAATACAGATGGAAATTAGCCTGTGACTAAAATCAGGCACATTTACATATCATAGTTCATTAATGTGCACTGTCCTTTATTTAAACGAATAACTAAAGATTAACACGAGCACCACAACCCATATCTTTAGCATATTACCTCCTAAAAGAAAGAATATGGTCCTACACCTGGAATGGACATTTATGGAAGACAAATAGACAAATAGTCTTGCAAGATCTCAAGACAACTCTTACAATAATCTTGAGATATTATTGCACTCTCAAAAATGTCCCAGGCAGATAATATGTATGCATGAATCAGACAACCTAGAGACATGATGCCTATGGCCTTGGCTGTTGCAGATGCAACGGCGTAGAAACACTTAATTGCGACAGACATGCCTCTGCAGGTGGTCATGGGTAATGGTCATGTGTTATGTAATCTTTGTCATTTGTAGAACATCTGTGGTAGAAATATGCATTTAATTAGATTTCCTGTCATGTTTTTTTCGCTCGCCTGCAATTCTGAGGGTCAGAAGCTGATGGGAGTTACTGGGATGTGCTTTTGGCTCACTAGCTACAAGGCAGGGCCGCTGAGAAGAGGGACATCAGCCTCCCTGTGGGGTTAGAGCCACTTAACTTGGATTTCCAGGTTATAATGATCATGTGAGTGGGTTAATTTTGAGTTTAACTTACATCATGCACAGATTTGCATCATGAATGTGTCTCCTGTAGGGGTATTATGCTGTTCAAGCACTGGACAGTTTGTCATAATATGAACAGTGGACCAGAAAAATCAATATTACTGCTGTGAGGTTATGTCACATTAACAGATGAAGACATCCACAAAGGATAATTGGTCTGCTCTTGAGTGCTTGGAGAGACATTATTGCTTTTATTGGTCCACAAGGGCTTTCAAGGTTTGCTTCATTTTGCATGCAAGTCACAAGAATGCTCTTTTTTTACATTTATATTAGAGATTTTCCAACCGTGATTTTAAAGACAGAGAAGCGGATAGAGTCAGACGTTTTGGAGAGAGAGTGGATAAAGCCCTGTGTGAATGGAGCAACAGGTTAGATATGAACCTGCTGCTTACATTAGGGCCAACGGACTTTATTTATGGGGTACATAAAAACTGTGAGGGTTCTGTCATAATAATTGTTATTTGGGGATTTTTATTTAAAAAAAAATATGAGTTAAAGGTCCCAACTATCCAGCCATCCACTCATCATCTGTTTCATTAAATCCTTTTAGGGTTGCAGGAGGCTAGAGCCCCAGCTTACATCAAGAAAGAGGCAGAGTACATCATGAACCACTTGCCAGTCAAACACAGGGCCACATATGAACTGACGGTCATTTATGCTTACACAAACCTCGGGGCAATTTAGAGTCACAAATTAACCTGATGACCAGAGAAAACACAGGCATGTGAAGACCATGCAAACTCCTCACAGATAGACCCTGGTCAACATGGGGAGATGAACCAGCAATCTTCTTGCTGAAAGGTAGGCACACCAATCTGCTGTCTTTTACACAGGGAACATCTCTCAGAATATGTGTGGCCAAGGTTAACATAAACTAAGGACATATCGTGGAAAGCTAAAACCACACCCCCTCTTGAGTCACATATCCCATGAGTATCAACACTTGATCAGCCAGTTTGGAGCAGGGCTGAAACAAACAGGTTTATAAGCATTCAAAAAAATCAATGGAGGGGTAGATTTTTAGTCAAGAAATTCTAAAATTATGTTCCAGTGTCATGTGGAGCCAGTTCAACTTCCTTTAAAAAAAAAGAGTATAACATCAGACCTTTAAGTAAGAATTAAAGGACACTCGATGAACTATTGGTTTATTTTCGTGTCCCCTTGTGAACTAAACAATACATCTTATGTTTTCACATTTATCTTTGTAAGTGCAATTGCATCCGAATTTTGTATAAAAAGTAAAATGTATGGTGGAAGAACTTTGTTATTGTAAATGTAAAACAATGCATTTTATTTCACGTGCATTTTATCCATTTGTCTCACACCTATCTTTTTTAATACAATAAAATAATTTGTCTTGTGTACTTAAGAACATGTATTTATTTCAACCTCACTCCCACCAGACCTCAGAAACACTGACTCTCTACCACACTTCAAATCACAACTCAAAACCCATATGTTTGAAGTTGCATACTCTCTTTAATTTATCACGTCCATTTTAACTTTAAGTCACTTTTGTCTGTTGTTTCAATTTATTCAATTTGCGTTTAATTACTCTGTAAAATGTCCCTGAGTGCTGAGAAAGGTGCTTTTAAACAATGGGTATTATTACTGTTTCATAACCAAAGAACTTCTCACAGTAGCTTTAAAGATTAACTTTAACATTAGAGACCATCTGGTGGTCTTCATAGTATGTGACTGGTGCAGCTGTCCATACATCTGATCGTAATGACCAAAGAGAACTAATAATAGGACCAGTGACTCATCTCTGTCATTGATTAGTCAAGGGGGGACCCCTGTGAAACAAAGTGACCGATGGCCCCTCCACCCTGTGTCCACAACTGATCAGTCTATTCACCCACTGAGGCAGCTTTTGCCTCTTTCTGTTCTCTTTCTATTCTCTAAAATCTCAGGCAGTTTCACACTTTGGCCTATTTAGGGAATTGCTTGGGGTTTTTCACTTCATCTGGTGGTATATATCAAAAGTTAATTTGTAAAATAAGATGAATTGGAATGTTAATAAGGTGCACAGGTAGCAGTAAAAACAGGTTGAAAGTAAAGTTTAATGGTCAAAAAATTATCCCTGGTATGGGCCTCTGAACTACTGAGATCAAGTTCCTCAAGAAATCTCATGTCTGCTTGACATATCAAATCAAAGATCTACTGATTACTGTGTGGTAACACTGAATAAAACAAATAAATGCAATTGTGACAAATGGCAGAACTTGTATTGAGTGCATGCATTGTTAATTACCAAAAGCGAAACCTAGCCAGAGGATATATTACTCTTTAAGGTGAAGAGATTTTTAATTTCATTGTTCCTCCCATAAGAGGAGTTAAACATTTGGGTATATCTTCTTTTGTCGTTCTTTGGCTTTAGTTGTTGAAAAGTAAGATTCCAAAACGCTCATCTCCCCTAAATGTGAGAAAAATTGCTCATCTTGCTCTTTACCGGTGTCTTCTAAATAATAAAACTGCCCCTGAAATATTACTAGCAATGTACATTATCAATTGTTTTAATGCAAAGCATGAGTGAATGACAACCCAGCAAAAAAAAAATCTTCTTCACCTTCTCTTTCTTGCTTCACGGTTCAGAAAGTGGTAATCGAACAGTCTGCCTGATTTTTTTCCTCAGATGATGTCATTAGGGGATCTGCCACCAACCTCTATAAGAGACACTCCCTGAACCTGTGGTTTGCTCAGCCCACAGGCAACTTCAGAGGAGGGAACATGTCCAGACATGAGCAGTCTCAGTATACAATAGTGCACAAGAGCCAAAATTATATTCACCTCTCGAGAGGGGCATGGTCAGACACAGAACAAAAACAGCCTGTTCTGAGCAGGGCTGAATCAGAGGGGTTCATAGGAATGCTAACATCCAATACCTGAAAGAATTTTCGAACAAGAAAAATCCAAATGATTGTGACATTTTGGGCATTGTAGACACGCAGAACAGAAATAAAAAATATGGGACCTAAATCTTTTTTTTTTTTTACTGTGTATGGTTACTTTTTGTGTCATAATCAAAACCGTTACCCATCCACCACACAATCCATACACAGTACCAGCTAAATGTATCAAACATAAACAAATTATAGTTAATCAATATTATAATGTATTTTTTAAATAATGTTGGGGTTAAAATAACTACAGGGTCAGTTTGGACAGTGCTGGCTGGGGCCCACAATGATTTATTTACATGGGGCCCTCAATTTCTGCCTGTGGCTCTGCATATCACCCCCATTCTTGCCTCTCGCCATTGTCTACCAATTTATGGTGTTATTGTTTGTTTATAATTCATTATATGGATTTGTACATCACTGATTAAAAGTCTACATTCTGTCAAGATCTTTGCGGTCTGGGGTACAGCTTCTTTTTTTCACCCTAAGGCCAGTGTAAAAACTTGAGATGACCACACCTCTTTTGTTGGAGCCTCAGTAATGAAACCAGATGGATCCACCTGATTCAATGAATGTAATCAGGTAGCTCTGTTTTGTAAAGCTCCAAACAACAACGACTGTGAGTGGCCCAAAGTAGCACTGCCAAATCAGCATCCTTTAGAGCAGGAAAAGGTTGGAGCTACAGGTCAGATAATAGCAGGAGGTGACTGCTTGTACAGGGATTAACAGATGCTAATGCTGCGTTCCATTAACCTCAGAACTGGGAAAGGGGAAGTGGGAGTGACGTCATCTCGGAGTTATCAGCATTCCAGTTACAAAGTCGGAAAAAAACATGCCAATCTACCAGGCTATTGTTAGCCATTGTTAGCATGTAGTTCACTAATACCACATTAAGAATTTAAATATCACTATGGCAACAACAATGAAAGCACCTCTTTATAGAAAGGATTATAATTCATATCCAACATGTTTTGCTGAGAGTTTGATCTACAAAGTGACACACAGTCTGTACTTTACCCTGCTGTAGTAGTGCCCCTCTTCTGCATTATGAGATTAGGCCGTAATGACTGACGGAATGATTGTCCAATCACCTTCCAGATATACTTTAAAAAAGTTCTGCCTCCCCTCAAACACTGTCTATGTGCTCTTGCCCAGATTGCTCATCTGGTGTGTCCGGTCATAGAAAGGACTTACCTGCTGAATTTAGAATGGCCCCATCTTACCGACTTTATAAACCTAATTTCTCTTGGCTTTAAATTCAGCATAAGGTTTAATTGGTGTCTGTTGTTATAGCATTTAATCTTTTAAATTCGCTTTTATTTTTATTTTAAAGCATTGCAATTTTAATTAGCTAATTTTAAAGAGTTTTGAAACTTTCGTGATTTTATAGTTCTTCTTAATATGTTTGCTAAAACTGTTGGTTTTTTATCATGTTAATTTCTTTTTTGCTAAATTTCGTTGTTTTTAAATATGCTTCAGAAATTAATTTGATTGGATTGGGTTAAAAACTAGGATGGGATTCTTCATTGCTTGTCGTCTTATTACTATTTAACAAATATCCAATCGTCATCATATATCACAGAAAGTCAAAAAAGTTGTTTCAGTAATGACAGCACATGGCCCACTTCCCCTGAAATCGACACATATTCGGTCATTTCTCGCATTTGGATAGTGTGAGCCAAGTACATCAGAAAAGGGAACATAACTAACTCATGTCGACAGAGGTGGATGCATTTCCATGGAGGTTTTTGTCCCGCCCTCCCAAAACAAGAGGAGCGAGGGCGCTGAATTCCAGCCTCCAAAGCCGGAGTCTGGGCATAAAATTAACGCAAAAGTTTTTCTTCAGGGGCAGACCAGCACTGCGAGGTCCGAGGAGGTAGGTGAAGCGATTTATTTGGGTAAAAACCACAGATAGTTCTGACTAACCGTGTATTTATAGTTCATTTGAACGTCTCCCAGCGGGCAACAAGTGTAAGCAGAGGGACACATGCTTGAGCTCAGATCAATACTGTCATGTTTGTAGCTCTGTGCTGTTGACATGTTAACTTGAATAAATAGACTGTAACCGCATACTTTGATGCAAGCAGACATTTTAAGTACAAAAGGCTGAAAAGATTCTATTTGGAGTCTTGGTTAATTCTTCAGAATGAAATAGCTTTGGCAGTTTCACTTCAAATGCAGCACAATAACGCAAAATAATAGAATATTATGCACTGCCGACCCATTTTGCTATATTTATTTGCTGTTCTTAAGATCTTTCGTGATAGTTTCGAGTCAAATAACTGCGCATGACATGTGCACGCGCCTACGCCGGGCACAGTTTGCAGAGATAAAGGTCACTTTTTAGGCTACTGAAGACAGACTGTTAAAATGTGTTAGGGGACAAAATCTGAATGAACAGAACAATAAATTACCCTGATAGATTCACGGACAGCTCCGTCCAAGTCTTTAAAGAGGAAGCATGACGAGTCACAGCTTAAGTCAAAATCATTTCTTCTACTATTTTAGAAGTCTCCCTTTATTTCCTTAGTGGTGTAGACTTACAGAGACTTTTGGTATTTATAGTGTTGATTTGAGCACCTAAACAGAGAGCTCTGTGCCTTTTATAGACTGCATGATCTGGTAAAAAGATTTGGTACCAGCACAAAGACATCATTGATTCTGTGGAGCTGCAGAGAAGTTTCTGTTGTTCTAGAAAGACAGCACCTCTGATGTTATGTTGATTTGATTGCCACTGGCTGTAGTCAAGAGGCTTTTAATATGTCTACAACTTCCAAGTACTTTGTTTTTCCAAAATCTGAGTCAAGTAGATACATCAGCAGTAATGGTACTTTGGTTTGTATCAAACAAAAAGTCTCTTTTGTACTGGAATTGGTCAGGCTACTGTGACGGTATCTTTGTTATAAAAACAGATGTTGAACTAGACAAAAATTTGATTTTACGACAAAGAAAAATGTAGTCTTTTTTCTCAAATGCTGATGTTCAATTACTAAAATTACTACTCAGTACAGGTGGACTAATTGTCACTGTAAGGCACATATGTCCTACCTCCATTTTTCATGATTTGCCTTTTTCATGAAACAGTGGTACTGGTCATCTTTCATGAAGACGGTCGGGGTTTATAACTTTTAAAGAAATAAAGTACAACATATATAATGTGTATTTAAGACAACAAAATATGCATTCAAGTAGAGTATTTTTCCTGATTCCTGAAAAGTAGTGATTTTGAAGAAGAGGTTTGTGCCTGACAGCCACAACATACTGTTGCATACGGGCCAGAACCTCTCATCTTTAAAATTCCTACTTTTCATGGTAATTTGGTGAAGATAACTGATAGCACTGATTTATGAAAAGATGAAAGTCTTGAAATGTGATGAGAGCTTTTGGTGTGACAGCAGTGATTACATTTAAAGTATAAATGTATTTAAAGCAGTAACAGGCAAGCTTTACTGTCTTTGAGCGCAACAAACAGCACTGCATCACACAGTCAATTATTAGGGCCTGATGTGAGGAAAATAATGGAAGAGTGTTTTTTTTAATTCACTCAAATATAAGTTGGATGCTTGATGAAATGTCTGAATAGTGAGATTAAAGTTAAAATGTAGAAAATAGGGCTGAACGATGGGGCTACAGGTTATTCTGATGCCTCACAGCAAGGTGATGGCGGGATCGACTCCCTGGTCAGAAAAGCCTCTCTGTGCTAATTTTGCATATTTTCCCTGGTGATCAGTCCAGGACCTACCTTGCCTCTCACACCATGTCAGCTGGGATAGGCTCCAGTACCCCGTTGAACCCAAAATGGAAAAGGTGGTATAGATGATAGACGGATGAAAATAAAGATGAAATACTGTTTCATGTTGTTTCATGCTGTTTCATGCGGGAAATATGAGTAAAATGCAAGAATAGAGCTGAAACATAGTATCATGGATAAAAAATTAAATGTAGTGAATAATGTTGAGGAAACAATGTTAAGAATAAAGTTCTTTTGTACACTAAAACTGATGGGTTAAAAATAACTCAACTTAAAAATAATTTCAAAATAACTGCTGATTCATTGTATCACCAGCCCAGCAGTATTTAATTAGACCCAATAAGGTGGGATGGTCCATTTAAACAAAGAGATGAGTTAAACTCTGGGTCAAATTAGCTTCAAATCTGGGCAAATTCAACCACACATATTTATTAAATTCTCTACCCAAATTCTGGATCAAATAAATTTTTGTCTGGGTTGTTTCAACTACATATATTAACAATATTCTTATATACTCTACTCAGACACTGGGCAATTATTTTCAATTCTGCGTGGTTCAAATACATACAGTTGTTTTGTGCTCCACCCAAATGCCAGAGTTGCTCACTGGTTGCTGTTGTACACAAATGCGACAATTCTTAATGCACTTCCAAGATGCTGTCTTGCATCATGGTTAAAATTTACGTTAAGTAGCAAAGGACTGAGTATCTGATAAAAACACAGGGATCATTACCATGCAAATGAATAACTTTCACATTTGCCATCTTGTCAGCAGGTGCAGTGTATTATGTTATTTCTTATTCACATCCTTTCAAGTGAATTCAGGTGGTTTGTCTTATTTCAAGGGTTGTGTGGCCCTTAACCATATGGAGAATTTGGATACCCCTTCAACGAGATGTGATTGTGAACTGACAAAACCAAGGGTAACCAAGATAACTTATGTGCCTCTGCTTTATTGAAACCAAATCAAAGCTAAATTCATCGAGGATAATTGGAAAATCCTGGCTTAATCTCCTATCTAGGTTTTGTGAAATACCCCTCTGGTGGTAATATGTGTGGGCACTCGATGCAGAGCAACTGACTGGGAACTCTGTTGTAAACTGGTGCAGTGTGTGGATTCATGGTGGAGCACGTCTGCCAACGTGATGACATTCAACGCACAAACAACCCAGGTGCTGAGCAAACCCATGTTTGTTGGGTTGCTGGATTTTTACTGAGCTCATGAATTGCACAAAAATAACTTAAATCCAATATAAACAACTCATAATGGGTGAGACAATGGGCCTTCAGTCACTCTGCTCCCCAGCTCTGGAACTCTCTCCCACCGGACATCAGAAATCTGTCCTCCCTGTCTCTTTTTAAATCCAGACTCAAAACCCACCTGTTCCGAACTGCGTACTCCTTATCATGAATATCCCACTCCATCACTGTCTGTTGCACTTTGCTGATTTTATAGTTCTATTGTTTTGTTGATTTTATTGTTGTTGTTGTTTTATCCTGTACAGTGTCTTTGGGTGTTTTGAAAGGCGCTTTTAAATAAAATGTATTAAACATTTCATAACCCTGCGAATGAGTTGATGAATTAACCCAGCTGTTTTTAGTGTGTGCATTCCATATGTTTAGATTTTAACTGTATTCTTGACATTTTAAATTTTTGTTTTAATTTAAATGGCTCCTCTGATTTGAGAACCAGTTTTTACCCCAATATTGGAACAAATATTCAAATACAATAAAGCAACAGTCCCTGTGGATTACCAGAGACGATCTTGGAAAAGTCCTTGAAACAACATAAAATTCCAAGACAGTCTGGCTGCAGACCTGCACTGACAGGACCCAGCTTTGCAGACCTGCACTGAGAGGACCCCCTGCACTGAGAGGACCCGACGTCAAGTTTTTTTTCTCACATGCTCTGGCTGCAGACCTGCACTGACAGGACCGGAAGCTTATTTGAAGTCTTTCAAAATTAAAGCGAATATATCGGAAGCACGTATTTTCGTCAAAACCTTTCCGAAATAAAAGCCATTACACTGGGAAGAACGTTTAAATGCCAACGACAGTGAAAGCCCTCTCATGTCAAACTTATTTCATACATATATCTAAATAATACATCCATGTCTAATCCTAAAGTTAACCTAGTTAGCCCTAGCCACTGCTACCCTAACTACGATAACAGCGCTTAATTTGCTTTTATACTTAAGCAGGCTGCTTACAGTGATCACTTTGGGTGTTTTCATACATGTTTAAATGCCACAGGCAGTGACAGCCTGTCATGTCAAGCTTATCTTGTAGATATATCTAATTAAAACATCCATGTCCAATCCAAAAGTTAGCCTAGTTAGCGCTAGCCTCCGTTAGGCTCGCACTAACTAGGCTAACTTTTGGATTGGATTAAAGCGCGAAAAACACCCAAAAGTGCAAAAGTCATTTCTTTCCAATAAATATTATGACACAGAGCAGTATATAATGGAAAAGACAACGTTTGTAATGGAATAAAGACTGTTCCTGTTTCTTCGAAAAAGACGAAAAGTAGTCACTCGACTATAACTCAGCTTCTCTCCTCACGAGAAAAAAACACACTGGAGCATGTGATGTGAGAAAAAAAACGTGACGTCGGGTCCTCTCAGTGCAGGGGGTCCTCTCAGTGCAGGTCTGCAACGCTGGGTCCTCTCAGTGCAGGTCTGCAGCCAGACCCCTCTCTAAAATTCTGTCATCATACTGTCCTTGTGATATACAATGCAAGTTGTAAGTAGCTAGTACAGCTGAAACGATTCCTCGAATATTCGCGAGTTCTCGATTACAAAATATCCTCGAATTAAATTTTGTGCCTCGAAGCCTCGTTTAATTTATAATTACACATATAAATATAAATCTGGACTGCTATACAGGGCACGGTGTTTGACATGGACGGTCATGTCTGTGGCACAACGCGCCTGCTACCTCCGCTGCTGCACGGCTTGTAAACTCATGAAGGAAGAGAAAAGAGAGGGACAGAAAGGAGAGAGTCCACAGAAGAAATGGCAGAGAGTGTCCCAAGTGTGTGGTCACTACAAGAAGGGACGAAAAGAAAACACAGTGCAGTGTGTCTGATGTCAAACAGAGTTAGCCTAGCATGTAGCTTAGCATGATAGCACGTTGTTAGGGCTGCAACTATTACTATTACAGCATTTTAAATATGCTCATCACAGACATGCGTCCTCTTTCCATGATGGAGGACACAGGATTTAAGAACATGATCAAGGATTTCAATCCATACTACACAATGCCCTCCAGAACACACTTCACAAATGTAATTGCAGAATAATATTACTGCTTTGTAAATAAGTATTGTCTTGGCTTTGTTTTAAGCCAGTACTAGTTTAAACTTTGAAAGCTGTTAAAATGAGAACCCTTTTCTGAGGAATAAACGGCATTTGGTTGCTCAATTTGAAAGCCCTAACATGTTGCATTGTATACAACTGATTTATTTGTTTAAAAACAAAAAAGTATATTTTGTTAGAGTACTCGAGTACTCGAAGAAATAATCGACAGAGTACTCGATTCCAAAAGTACTCGATAGTTGCAGCTCTAATAGCTAGCTAGAGTTAGGATCCCAAACTTAAGCACTTAAAGCAACCTTCAAGTTTAAGGAATGAAAATGAAAAAGAATGAGTTCAGCATGAGGTGGTTTGTTGGTCCTACTTTTAACTCCATATGTTCTTGGTCCCTTTTATTATGGTGCATTTGTATCCTGCTTACATGTATGACTGACTTGTTGATAGTAAATCATGTCAGAAATCTTTATACCTGCAAGTACTGATTGTTGATTTCAAAGCACTTTTCTGCAAATACTCATATCATGCCATTTATTTCATGCAGCTTAACCTTCAGGTATTTGTAGTGCATGTATTGTTGGGCTGTGCGCACAAATGCTGAAATAAGATTCCTTAAGAGATGCGCTTCCATTCCAGCTGATAGGTTTGAAATATGCAGGTCCCCTTGTCTCTTTATTTTCCCACACAGTCCAGCATAATAAATCATGCATAGTCTGGCTCTGTGAAAGAAAGCTGTCTGTTATCTCATGCTGCCCCTTTTTAGGTTGGAATTTACTCCAAGGACATGCATGTTTAGGGAAGCACTTGATAAGACAATAGCTTGTGAAAGGATATTCAAATCATTTCAACAGGAAATGTTAAAACAAGTTCATTATGCAGATCAATATATGATTCAGTCTCATTATTTAACATGAAATGCCACTGAAAATCTCCTGGCCTTGGCGCAAATAAGAGAAGGGAGGAATAACAGGAAAAGTGAAATAGAAAACACCTGGTTTTCAATATGCTCCCTGATTTGGAGTCACATCACTTACTCGACGGATCAAGCAGGTCATATTATGATTTCACAGTGCCACGTTGTCTCCGGGGGATATCAAATTTTATCTACACTTCACATTTATGACAACAAACCATCTTTTCTTCTCAACAGGTACCCCTGCATGATACCAGTTGTGTGTCATCCTTGCAAAAACATGGTTTGTTGACTTTGTTGGTTCACCAGCTATTAAAGGCAGGAATTGACTGTGAGCTAAAATAACTGTGTATTATTTACACAAAATCTTTTATACGACTGCCCCCTTTATGATGCCTAAGATAAGTAATATGGCAATACACTGTAAAGATGTCAAAACAGGGAGGTCATGTTATTTCAAGATTTTCTTTTAAGCAGCCTATCATTTTTAAGGCACCTGATTTAATGTTCTGTTCTTTATTTCCAAAGTAAACCTTTCCTTATCCCACAGTTTTGAGCTCATGGGGTACCAAAAGAGTGGGAATGGAAATAACACATTTGGCAGGTGATTGAATTAAACAGACAGGTTTTCAAGTGGAAACAAGTGATTATAGCAGGGTAAACAAACCAAAAATTACAGTTGTCAAGCTGAATGTACCATGAAATATAGAATTAACCGATGTTTATTTTCACAGGCTCAAAGACATCTGTATCTCTCATGTGGAATACCACCCAGTCTCAGGGGATTTTCATCTTGAAGAACTGATTTTGTTGGACAGAATGAACACTCGAAAGGTAATATTTTTTCTATGCCGGATAATTCTGTGCATGGACTCTTGTATGAGCCAGAGAGACTGCACAGGTGTGGACTGTCCTGTTTTGCAGAACTGCATAGAGACTGTTTTAGAGAACGGTGCCTGCTGTCCCACCTGTGTTCAAAAGGGCTGCACCTGTGAGGGCTACCAGTACTATGACTGTGTCCAAGCAGGCTTCCGGAGAGGGAAAGTCCCAGAGAGGGACTCTTACCTTGTGGATTTTGGAAGCACTGAATGCTCCTGTCCAGAGGGAGGGGGGAGGATCAGCTGCCGTTTTATTCCATGCCCTGAAATTTTACCCAACTGCATTGATATTGTGCAACCTGCAGATGGATGCCCTCAATGTGGCCGAGTTGGCTGCATACACGGCAAGAAGAAGTATGAAGCAGGGCACTCCTTTAACTTGAATAAATGCCAGGTTTGCCACTGTCCAAATGAAGGTGGAAGGTTAATGTGTTCACCTATCCCTGGCTGTGACCTTCGTAGCTCCAATAAGCCAATGAGGGGTGCCACCACAGAGAACAACAAACCTTTGAGAGACATTAGCAGTCGTCATGACAGACAACAAACGACTCCTGTTGGACCATTTTCCAAGCCGCCACTTGGAAACACTCTACCACTCTACAAACAAGACCCACCCAGTCTTGGCAGAGGGGAGTATGACTACACGCTGGCAGGGCCGACGTCTTCCACCATCCGAGATTTGGCCCTACCGCTGGAATCTACGACAGCAACATCAGCTAACCCAGAGTCAAGCTCCACTTCCCTAATCTCCCATGATTACAGGAGACAGGAGCTAAGAGAGATGAGGAAAAGCCCTCATCCAGGGAGAAGTACTGAGGCTGAGGTCACACATGACATGGATCCAACCACTACAGGGGCCCAAAGTGAAACATCAGCTGCAATAATGACAACCACTCAAGGAGTAACCACAGAGAAACGTCAAGAAAACAGCGAAAGGCCCGTAAAACATAATGCTGACAGACACAAAGCTGTTAAAGACACAGCATACACAGCTCGTACAAACAAGGGGGGCAGACACAATAAACATGGTCACAGCAGTCGCAGTGGTAGTCATGGAGTCACCCGTGCTGCTGGCCATAAAGAGCAAGAAAAGTTGACTTTGGAGAGGATGCAGCCTCCTATTAACGAACTGCGGGAATCATACCCCAAAGTACAGTTCAGTCCAACCAACATGACCCCGGTCAGAATGAGTGAGGATGGGGAGCAGCCTCAAACACAACCCCAAACCCTTCACAACTACCATTCCCAAGAGGCAGCCGAAGACACTGAAGGTAAGTGATAAGAGTTTCATGTTATTTTGATGCTCTGTGATCAACTACATCCAGACTTGGTGGTGGAATGATGTGCAGTGTTTCTCACAATTCTCAGGTGGAAAATACAGGTATGTTAGTGGCTGCCAAAGCACAACTGCCAAATATTGTAATATGACACAAACGTCATCACAAGTACATGCAAAAGAAAAAGATAAGGAGAGGAGGGACTGCTAGAATGTCCCTCCAATAGATTCAAGCCTGTAGTCATACAAAGACAAACTTGGATAAAATCATACCCACACCTTCACCAATGGATTGGTCTGTGTATTAAGGTAGCATTGCTCAAATGACTAGCAGTTCCCAATAATATTATCTGTAGACACAACCAGCTGCAGACAAACAAAACAAAAACACAGAAAATGTGTTTGTTTCTTTGAAATGAGTACAATATAGGCTTGTAGAAATGTGTTTGTTGTTTGTTTTGGAGCTTTAACATTAAAAATGCTACTAAACGGGTGATAAAATATGGTAAACACACTTCAGTCAAATTTGTGGCTATGTCTGATCCAGTTTACTCTAACTGTCTTTTGTTTAAGAGAAAGTGTTAATCTTAAGGCTGTTCGATATTGGTTTTTTTTTTTACTTAATGTCACATGACAATATTTAAAATTTAATTTTGTCCAGTAATGTATCTACCAATACAGAGAATATAATGTCAAGTATTTTTCCTACACCTAGGTCATATGCAAAGTTAATTCTTAAAGGCAGGGTTGGTAGTCACAAAAAACTAGCATGAATTTGAATGAATTTATTATCTCCTCAGGACTCAGGAAACCAAAACTTTCCATGGAACTGACTCAAAGCCAGTCCTCAGCACACCGTTTTTGTGTTGCACTATGCCAACTCATGTCTCACTCGGCAGTGAGAGAACACCAAAACATTATCATAGTAAAGTAAAAAAACTAAACAAAGCAAACATCGCAAGTTTGTACTCATAGCTCATCATAAAGGTAGTTTCTTTGCCATTCTCCAGCGTATTGGATCCCTCTCAGCTTGGCATTGAATCAGGGTCAGTGCTCTCTGGCAAAATGTTCATGCAGAAAGTGGGCAGAAACGCAGCACAAGATTTGATTGGTTTAATAAATTTGATCTGAATCGCTGTGATTGGTTGGTGTTTTCCCTGGTTTACTCCCGCTGCAGACAGCAGATATTTTTCGCTCCCTTTTAGGAACACATCATGCATTGATTGCCATCGGGACATGAAGATCATTTTAAGCAGTATAACAAAAAGTGTTTCTAAATCTCATTATCAACCCTTCCTTTATGGTGATTGTAAAATCAAACTTAATCTCCCCATTTATCTATCCTGTAATATCTAAAATATACTGATCTGTTGACGGAAAGTCAACACTTCTGTTGGTGCTTAGTCTTTCAATTTAAAATTAACATACAAAAAGTCCACACACTTTGGGCTAATATGCATGGATAAAACATAGACTGAATTTTTTTAAATAATTGCTGGCACAAATTTTTAGATTTTGAAGCAGGCACCTGCCATTTGATGGCCTTTTCAAGGCGAGAGACGAATGATAAAGAGAGACAGAACTAAAAGAGCCATAAGCAGCAGATTTTAAACGAATTGGAGTTAATATTAAAATTCTCTTAAAGGAGACATATCATGCTGATGCATGATTTAATACTTACATATAATATAATAAATTTGAAAACAAGACCTTACACCCCTTTTATTTTCAAAAAATGAGATATTGTATTTTTTCTGATATCCTAGAACGAGATTTGATGCCTCTGAAAATAGGTAATTGCGAGATGTCCGTGAGATTTCAAACGTCGTGACATCACGAGGTTCCTTTCTTTTTATTGGAGCAATGTGATAAAACACTTTCTCCTCTGTGATGTCCGTTAGCCACAAAACCGTCACTGAGGAACACATCCGTCCAGCAGGGGTTTATAGTTCCCTAGCTCACAATCACTCATTACCAGCTCTGGCCGGTAGGGGGACTCAATACGCGGTTGCTGCTTTGAGCCTGCCAGAAAATACAGTAGAAGAAGAAGGACAGGCTGGCTCAACCCCCGATAGAACTGACCAATCAGAGCACAAAGGGCTGTGATGTTGCGAGGTAACTGTAGGTCATCCTGAGGTCCGAGCGTTTCAACGAGACCTGGATAATGGTCGAAAATGAGGATTTTGAGAATGCTATTGTGGGGCAATGAAGGAACTAAATGACTTGTACTGAGGGCAGAAATGCTTTACAGGCATCCTAGTCTGGTACAGTGAAAAGGAGAAACAAGCATGATATGTCCTCTTTAACACAGTACCTGTAATGTAATTTTTTCACATGTTCAATTTGCAACTGGAAATGTTGCGTTCCTGTCAAAGAAACATGTGATTGCTCGACCAATGAAATTTTGATGATTGGTGTCAGTGCTAATCAATTTACATTTTTTTCTTATTTTTTCTATTAGCTTATTAACTGATTCTTTGTATACTTTACTTTGATAAAATGTGTGAAGATAAAGTGAAATGAAGCACAAAATATATCAGCATAAATGTCAATGAGCTTGTATATTATACCTACAATATAGCGTATTGTAATAGTAAGAAGGAAGTTAAAGTCACAATGTTTAAGTAATACACAAGCATAGATCCAATCCTCCAAAACATAGATCACATGGTATTGTATCTAATTTCACTGTCTGTCTTGGGTGGTAAATTGACAGTTCCCACCCAATAGCCTGTAGCTTTCTAGGGTTTGTTTGGTACACTCTTGCCATGTGGGTGCCAAAAAGTGTGATTGCACGAGTCGATTATTTAGGTACTTTATTCCCTCACTGGCTAGTGAAAACACTGGTTGTTGCGTACCATACTGAGCCGAGCTGAACCAGACTGCTTGTTTGAAATGCAGCTTTATAGATGCTAGATGGTGGCTGCATGTAAGTACAACACTTTTTCATAGTTTTATTTATGCTTACAAAGGGGTTGATGCATATCAGTAATGGAAGCAAGACAGTGGCTGAATGTTATGTAATTTAATTGATGACCAGTTTACCAATTTATTTTTATATGACTTAGTTAAGGTTGATATTTCTAGTCAACAGTTAGTTTGGAAGTGGCTCAATACTTGCATTGCCAATTTATGTGTGTGATGTTATTTAGAAAGTGGTTGGATTCAGCATTATCTTATGGTAGCCAATGGGTCAGCATTTGACCATGCTGGTTTCTCCAGGAAAAAAGGACACCATTTTAATTGAATTCAATAAAATGTCGGCCTGTTTCCCTTTCATAAGACCTTTATTTTCTCACATCCTGCCTGTTGATGAGTAATTCATTCACTTTACTCAGACTGGTCATGGTCCAGGAAAAACAATTGTCCATGGAAAGTCTGTTTTCCCATGATAGCATTTATCCACCTTTTTCAGTAGACAAAAGAACCATATTTAGTATGGACTCATTTCCATGGGTTTAGGTTGTTTGAATCCTATAGTTGTTTCTCCAGAGGTTTGTAAATAAGTAGCGTGTAATACAAAGTCAGGCGCCACATTTACATTATCATGCTTCCAATAAATCTGATAAATCCTGTAAGATCAGCTGAAAATTGCAATTTCTTTGCTTACTTCCCCCGGGAGAGTTGTCCCCCAGTTGTATCCTTCATGTGATTATCAGTGTTTTCTCAAACAGGACATTTCTCTTGAGAGTGAACTGGCCAATCTACAAGATAGGAGATAATGTTGTAATAACAGGGATGTCCAGATGATGAGAAAACTGCTCTGAAGAATTTGAGAAAAACACCATATCTTATTGTAAAATGTGAAGTCAGATTACATATATTGAATTAAAAATTAATTCTTTCTAAATCTCATGCAATGTTGTAATATAATCAAAACGTCCATTTCCTTAGCTTCAGGAATTAAAGGGATTTTATGCAGCTCCATAAATGTTAATGATTAATAAACCTGCAGCTAAGGAAAACCATATTAGATCATAACCTCCCCATACATTATGGCTTTATTGCTCAAGGTTGTCTTACAGTATTCCCTTTTTTACTATTAATCTGAATTATGAATGAGTGAGATGTATTAGCCTTGTCATTTTATTTGAAAACCACCTTTGAGGTTGTGTCAGTGAGGAAAGGAAATAGTTGAGAATTCTTAGATCTTCTTGGAGGTGTTTTGTCCAGCCAACTGCAGTCTGGAGGAGTGCTCTTAACCTACTTAACAACACCATGATTTTTGTTGAGACCTGTCAGGACTTTTCTTTCCTTTCAGCACCTGGCCCCCACAGGTATGTATACTACATGCTGAATGCATGTGAGAGGTGCTTCTGTGGAAGTAAGCTGCAGAGATCCCTGACAGGTTTACTGGCTGGTATTAAAGTTGGAAAATGTTTTTTTAGTGCAGAATTTTTTGTTCTGTCAGATGTCATTAAGAAGAGCTAAACGCAGTTAGGTCAAGTCTGGGTAAAATGCTTGACTGTGTTTGAATTCCAGTAATAAATTTTTAGATTCACTCTTGGAAATTACTGAATTTTTCCCTGACTGACTCTCTTAAAGGTTTTCCAAATAGTCCATAAGTGCATTAGGATGAGGTCCATCGATTCACTTGTGAAGATTTGCTCCGTTCAAGTGAAAATAAAACCCTTTCCTCATGTTATGAAAATATAAGCTTTGACCACTTAAGTCAGAAACCTCTCCATTGTTATATAAACAGGCCCTGAAAATAATAGACCAAAGCAAATCAGCAGACATCATTTTAATTCACAAAAAAAACTTTGAGCTCATGGAACAGTGGACAAAGACACTTCTCATTAATACAAATACCATAAACCAGTCTTTTCCAAACTTTTATACCTAATGGCACACCCACAACAAACCCTAAGGGCTCTAATTCTGTAGACCAGGTGCAGGCACGGCGCACCTACCCTGCGCCGCGCAAACAGGGTGTCCCGGACATTTTGCACGTTTCCTGCATGGTGCAGTCAGGTGTAGCCAGGCACACCCACGTCTCTGTCCCTCCTTCTGGTGCAAGTAGCAGAGAGAGAGGAGAGCAGTAGAGAGTAGGTTTAACATAGCCAATTGTCATCTTCACCAATCATATGTGCTACGGGTGCAGCGACTGATCGGTCTAACTGATCACTGCAACCGTGGCCACAGTGTGCTGTAGACCCAGTGGCGAAGACGCTCAGCACCGCTGTCACTTGCAGTGCAGGGGCCATCAGGGCGTGCACCGGAGGCCACGATGCGCGTCTCAATGTGGACCACCTCACGGGACAGAAGTAATCTGGTCCTGTGTCATGAATAGGAGTACAAAATTAAATTAAATTAAATTAAATGACATAATGAGAGTATGACCTCCTTGATTTGAAAAGCACAGAGAACAAAGTGGAAGAAATAAATAAGGGAATTGTGAAGCAAAAAGGGAATTGTTTCTAATTCTCTGCTGGACTTGGTTTTCATTCATAACCCTTAAAAAAGGCACTTTTGCTCAGACAGCTGACACTCACTGACAGTCATATTCTCTTTTTCAAATTACCAGTAGATCAGCAGTTGTCTAGTACTACAACCATACCACTTTCAAAGTCACTTAAGTCACCTTTCTTTCTTAAGCAAGGTATGAACTAGACCATGTTTTCAAACCGAGATGCATTGAGTTGTTGCCGTGTTACTGGCTGATTAGATATTTGTGTGAAAAGGCAATGGAACAGGTGTACTAGGTAAAGTGACTGTTGATAGTATGTTGCCTCATTTACAACAGGTGTCCACAGTTGTGTTGTAGATACATCTTGTAAATGAGGTAACGTACAATATTTCTGAATGTGCAGTTGGCTCACCTGCTGTGACTGCAGAAAAGCAAGATATGCATTTTAGAAAGCACACAATGGAGAGATTATTACTTTTCATTAGTGTCACAAGAGCAGAACATATGATGGTAAATCTTTGGACACCCCTCCTGCTTTTGTACAGTACATTTCTTCTGGCAAAAAAGTATTTATCATTTCTTTACAATAGGGGTGTAACAATAGACAATAGAAAAAGAAATCTTTTGTGGGATTTTCTGTTATGTATTTTTTTCAAAACTCTTTCAACCACAACTTCTAGCAAACTCCCAAACATCCACACAATTTCACGCTCTCATGCACATGTTAATTTTATTATCTACATTCTGACGTGCATCACAGTCCTTCATGTTAATACACACATGAGCAGAATAAGGAGTGCATGCCACTGTCATCACTCATCCTCACTTGTATTTTAAGCTCAACAGTTGTTTATCACTCTCTGTTGAGCACATACAAACATGGAAACATTTGGTGGTGGTGCAGACTCATTATAACTTAAAGTTCAGCTGAAATCTTTGTTTTTCCCCTGGTTAGACTGAGCTCCTACAGCCCAGAATATCTTATGTTTATGTTACCAGCTTATCTATTGAAGATGGAGAGGACAGGCTGGATGTCCACCAGGCTGTGAAGTTTCTTTGTGAGTTAATGCTTAAATTAAATATCTAATAATTCTCAGAGTCTCAGAAAAATGAGTTTACCTGATGAAAATCCTACTTTAAGTGAATATTGTTGCTCGTGTCAAGTTTTCAAAAACAAAACTTTAATTTTTACATTTAACCGTTTCCTCTTCAGCTGGCACATGAGCAGAGCACTTGAAATCACCCAAGATGGTGAATAATTTCTGCACTCTACTGTCGCCCTGTCTTTCTTTTTTGTTTTTCACCGGTATTCTCTGACTAGAGGCTTATTCATGACGTGGTGAAGGTGCGAGCATAACTTTTGTGCCCCAGCAAAGGGTAGCTGTGGAACACTGAAGTGGAGCAAAGCTCTCTGTGCCTACATGTATGTGTGTGTTCATTCCCGTCCGTGCTGATCAAGAAACCCAGAAGTTAATAGTTTGGTACAAATACATACACCATTACACCCCTACTTTAAAATTTAAAGAACCACATGTTCATGCCACTGGATGTTGTACATTTCTAACACCTCATACTAAAAGGCCCAATTAGGGACAAACGTTTTAAATTAATAGTCTTACTTCTGTGTTGCGTTTAAATGTATTGCTCATATCAAGCACGGATAAATTCAAGTTAGTAAGGGAGTTTAAAACCAACTATGTGGACTGACAGCGTTGAGGTTCACCGGTGGATGTCATCAGACTGGGAGAAGTCAGAATGGTGACATGTTCAAGCGCATACAGGAAAACTCTGCTGATAAGGTGCTTGATTAATGCTTGTTATCATACCATTAGGAGAGGATGCCAGAGTTATGTGAAGATAGAAACTAAGGCATGCACAACAAGACCACAACCCTTTCCCACATACCTAAATACACTTGTATTTGAGGTTAAGCACAGCCCAGTATTTTCCTTTTTGAGTCAATATCTTCCTGCTTGTTTGCCCTGTCTCTCTGTTTCCAGACATAGTGTGTACTCTTGGGGGGGATGGGATCGTTTGGGCTTTTTCTTTCCTTTTTTTTATGCCGGGCTGGACCTGGTATAGGATTTCTTTGGGGGTTGTACCTGTGAGAGGCATAATACCCATGTGATGAATGAGAGCACTGTTGTGGCGTGATTGCCAGACGCTGCTCCCTGCTCCCACATGAGCTGCTGTGATTACCGGTCTCCCATGAGGCTGCAGGTTTCCCAATTCTTCCAGAAATCACTTCATCTGAGGCACACCTCCATGTGCTCTCCTTTTACTTACCTCTCTTCCTACTTTACAGAACACCGGTTCAATATTCGAACGAACTGCTGGAGTGCTTGTTTTTCAATCAACAGCACTGTCACAACATGCATATGGGAGTGGGCTGAGCAGATGTATAATTTCCTCTGGATGAGAGGGAGCAAGAATTCCAGGGTCGGCCATGTGAGGTTTTGTTTTTCGACTGTACCACCACCACAACCAGTGTGAAGATCAGTGTAAAGAAGATATTTCATCCTGGTTAATCTCGGGTGCCTTCCAGGTCATTTCCAGGAATTTTGGCATATCTCCCACTTGCAAACATCCCCCTACTGAAAAACCGCTGGATCCACTTGTTACTCATGCTTACAAATTAGAATAAACATCTGTTCAAATGCAGGAAACCACTCATGAAAGAAACCCTTAGCATGGTAATAAATTATAACCAAATAACAGACCTGCAGCTCGTATACATCTGCAGTTCTGCCATCAATAAACAAGCAAAGTGCAGCTGTAAACAGATGTTTTTAGGCTGATAAAACAAGCTGTTTCTATTCCTAAGCTAAATAAAGTGAACAAATCTATGCTCAAGCCCCACAGCTCGCCTTCTCCCCTGAAAACAAGGCTGTGATGCCAAATTCAATTTACGTATGTCTGTGCACAAGATCACAGCAAGATGCTTTAATCAATCTCTGTGTTTTCAGAACTTTGTTTATTGTTTCTTTTAAATAAATCTGTGGAGTTCAGCGTTTTTGTGTCCCTTCCTGCTTGGTTGCGTTAAGCTGCAACTGAAAACATCAATGTCCTGATAATGCTTTGTCATGAATAAAGCATTCACATAGCATAACAACTTGGGACTTTTGCTGGAAAGAACTGTCAGAACTGAGCTGTCGTTATAACACAGTACAGCAGAAAAAGCAAAATACTTGGTCTAGCCAACATCATGATTGCAACACATCTGATACAAAAAGCAGAAATATTCCCTTTCGCTGTGAAACATTCACGCCAAACTTGCGCTATTCCTATTAAACCCTAATTAAGACCCAAAGTGTTTGTTCTAATCAAATACTTTGGGTCTTAATTAGTTTAACTTTGTGTAATCATTATTTAATTCTCAAGTGTTAATACTCACTGGCAGAGCAATGCCATCTTGTGAGCAAGGGGATGGAATATAGCTGCACTGTGATTGGTTGAAGACATAGGCATGGTGACACTACAACTGAGCATGCTCAGGTGGAAATTGAGGAACTGCGCATGCGTGACGCAAAAGGTGTTTCTGCATTTGTTAGAGAGAGAGAGTTGCATGTTTGTTGTGAAAATGCTGAAATTTCATTGATTAAAACTTTGGATGAAGACCATTTTTGAGTTGTCTGAGGGGGGCTTTGAGGCCAAAATTTGGGGCCCTGTTATAATCAAGTACAGTGTTTTTCAGGCAAAAATCCTGAAATATGGGTGCGTGTTATAATTGAGAAATTACAGTATGTTTGTCTTTGAATTTGCTAAAGTGAATCTACAACTGATCTGCTCATTGCTGTTTTCTTTGGTTAAGTGATGAAGTGTTTTTGTTGTCTGTGTGACTGAGTTGGTGTGATTGTGTTTTAATGTCTTTTTTCTGGCTGCTAAACAAATTTACCTGAGGAGACTATTTGAAGGGAACATGCATGAGGTTTTGGTATTTACAGCAACTTCTTTGACTATGTTTGGAGCCACAGCCTAGTTCTTTGAACCGTTTTGGCCCTTAAACAAGTGCGAAATAAACATCTTACATGATGCGGTGCCCCAACTTACATCCATTTCAATATTGACACCCATGAGGAGGAGGTTATGGCATTTAGTTAATGAGCAATCAATAGTTCAGTCTTGCTCTGCAACTAAAAAAAATATTGCAAAGACAATCATGGACATACGGAAGCAAATGTGCACCAAACATATATGTGTACAAGGGCTGAACAAAATATCATATATAAGTCATCCAACATTGTTGTATATATTGTCATATCGGAGTTTCTGCTCTCTGAGTTTTCATGTCTTTGATAGGAATGGGAAACCAATTCCAGTTGAGAATCGTTAGCAGCTCCATGAAGGATCTATATCATGAGTTTTTTTAATCAATTCCCTTATCAATTCCTTCCACTGACAGGATTCAGAATTGTGGCTGAATTTTTTTCAAAAAGCGCCTACTGTACAACCTTAAATGAGAGGAAACACAACTTGCAGAAGCAGTCACCTATGCTGTGACGTGTGTTTGACATTGTTGCTACTGAAAATCTACAGGCTAACACTTGCCCACACGGAAAATCTGCAGGAATCAATAAAGGAATCGTTAAAGAATTGGATCGATTAGCAGGATCATTAATAGCACTGGTATGGATAAAATCTTATCAATTTCCATCCCTAGTCTTTGAGTCATATTAATGAAAGTAACATGTTTATTTGTCTTTTTGAAGAAAAGTGGTAGCAAAGACAGCATTAATTAGAAATTGGCCCGTAAAAATATAATATACTGTACATTGCTGATAGAAAAGCAATTGCAGTATTATTTTTATTAATATTAATCGGCCCTAATGGGTATACAGTTATATATATAATTTCAATGTGAAATAATTGTAAAGATAATAATCATACTTTCTATCTTACTTTATGCCAACAGATTTTAAGTAACAGAAAAACAAAGGCAAAAAACTATTGCTTTATGGATGACTTGATATACTCATACTTCTGTATCCCAGATTTTCGATAGCTGTTGAGATATTGTCCCTTTTTTCAATGTAAATTAATGTTTTTTTATATAATAATATACAGTATATAATAATATATCTTTAAGACCGGGATTGAAAGACAAAATAAAGATTATTAATAGCAAACTCTTTGAAGAATTCAGTCTGTTTTTGGACTTTAGCATCAAAGTAAAACATTGAGTGCACCTGGATTTAATATGAGTAGCTGTCCGTCTCAAATCACTGAGTATATAAACCACATGGATTAAACACCCTGCAGTGATGGTAGGTTGAGATGATAGGTTGCATTAGTTTGGTCTTATTTTCGTGCTCCAGCTAAACACCCATGATAAACTACTGATGATAATACTGTATATATCAATTACAAGACAGATGGAGAACTTGTAACTGCCCACCACCACTTCACCATGTGACCACAAGTGTTTCTCTTTGCAGTAATACAAACATAGCTGTATAACTACATGACACTTCTCTCATTGCAACAGTACTTTTTTCATCATGCTGTTGAAAGATCCTTTCATTTTTACTCTTCACTGAAGTTGCTACAGCATTCCTCTGCTCTGAATCTTCAGTAAAGATGTTAAATGCACTTTAATGCCTTAGACGGTTTCTAAAGCAGACAAAAGTAACTCCTGATGGGACTTTGTGAGCTTATAACTCGCCAATTAGGTAATGCCTCAGTGTTTTTTTCATCCAGCAGTTCCAAAATCAGGATTTGGATGGATTTCCTCTGGCAAGAATAGAGCAGATTTCCTGTGTTCCACTTTGTGAGCACACCTTTGAATACACAAGATGTAATAAGGCAAGTGCGTGGAAATAGGCTCAAATTACAGGACTGCAGAGGCCACTTGGTCAGAAGCATGCCAGTGAATATTCTTAATCAATTTACTGTGCAAAAAAGGATCACGAAAGCTTATGTTACATGACTTCAGCTTTAAAGTAGGGCTGTGTGCTTTTGGAAGATCAGAGCAAAAAGCAGTTAAAATCCTAAAGACAGTGTTGTCATATTTGCATACATATACAGTATATGTGGTTCTGGGTGACTACTGCTGGGTGATTTGTTGAGTTTTAATTACAAATGTGATTACCGCCTACAACAATCATCATTTATTCAGCCTGAGCATGCCGAACAAATGTACTCATGTTTTTGATGAAAGACTAATTAAAAGGAAGTGATCAAGTCATGAGGTATGAGTTTGGTGTGCTTTAAGGTTGGAAATGAGTGTACAGAGAGCTTCAAGCTGTGTATATGCTTGTTCAGTGAGGGTATGTTCACATGTATGTCCAGAGCTTCAACAAAAGACAGTAAGACTTCCACAGCATCTTTTAAAGTAAAATCCAGGTTTTATTTATTCAATGATGAGACCAAGAATTTACCAGATGTTTTTAGTTTGATTGGGATTACAAGCCAGTTTTTTTTTTTCTTTTTTTGAGGTACTGATTAGACTCACAAAGTTGTTCTTTCCAGTCGTCTCCACTAAACCTTCTTCATTATAAAATGCAAGATTTTAATTATTTTAATTACAAAGTTATGCGTGTTTAATCAATGTGAAAAAAACACACCTGTTGGGATGTGTGTTTAATTAGATATCTCTCTGCCAACCTGTCTGTTTTTGTCTGCAGCAGATTTTTGTGTTTGTATGTCAGTTAGGACCATGTCTGTAATGTAAATTAGATAACTTTAACAAAGCCAAAGTCTTAAATAGACCTTCAAAACAAGTTGACCCTTTTTTAAATATCACAACACCAGTTTGTCAGTTATTTTAAATCCTGTTAAATACATTTTTTTTTAATTTGTTGACAATGGTGGAGTAAATCACATTGCTATTTTTCTTTTTTTTTGTAAAATCAGTCCTTTAATAATAATATATTAACAACACTTTTTAAGGCAGTGCAAAATAATCAGCAGAATCATAGTTGTTGTTGCATCCCAATGCAATTTCATTAATTAAATTGTTTATTATTTTTGCACATTTAAACAATCGATGAATAATTATGTTAAATTTTTATGATCTCAATATCAATCAAAATAATCATGATTGAATGTAAATATTTTTTTAATTTAGCAGCCCTACTGCTGTTTGTGTGTAACAGAGGACGTGCACAAGTGTATTCAACTCCCTAATGTGGAAGGAGAAAATTCAGGGGTCAGCTTCTATAGAAGAGCGCAAACGTCTGCCAAGGTAGCTGTTACATCTAAAAGCAAAAGTTCAATGATAAAGTTACCATCGTAATATGATTCCTTAAACCCTGAAAACCTCCATGTAGCACTTGGAATCAAGTTTATGTTGTCATTCGATAGTTCTTGAGCAAAAATGATCAGCGGTTTTCTGGATCACCATCATAATCTCATTCACGAGTAAGGATGAATTTGACAATTATTTATTGCGTACAGTGGATAACAAGCAACATAGTAGGTACATGAAGCGGATAACGGTTTGGGGGAACTTCATGGGGAATTCGCCGTAGCTCCCAGAAAGAAGTTTTAAATAAGGGGAGGGAGGGAGGGGTGCGTCGAGTGTGTGAAACAAAAGAGGGAAATGGTCGGTTAAAATTTATAGGAACACAGGAAGAGCCGTGGTTGAGGTGTGGTCCTGCTCCCGAAATTCTGCTAAAAGCTCCACTAATTTTTAAGCTGGGCCATTGCCAACTTCCTCTGAAAATTTCAACAAATCCATCCAGTAGTTTTTGCATAATTTTGCTGACAAACATACGCCACGAAAAGCACAACCTCCTTGGCAGAGGTGATAATCAATAGAAACATGAGATTAGCTGGGACTGAACACCAATGGATTTAGCTCACAAGACCACCACCATATACATGAATTTTTTTTACTCCATTTTCACCAGCACAAGGTTTATTGGGTTGCTGTGTCAGCTGGTGACTTTTAGCCAGCTGTGTTCTTAAATGTCATTGTGAAGCAGTTGCGGAAAATAAATTTAATCCTCATAAATGTGCCTTTGTAATAGCTTAGAAACAAGTCCATGCCTCCCTCTGATCCTGTATTTTACATTTGTGTGTAACGTGTTATGTGCCAAAAATGATAAAGCTAGTTGCCATTTGGGAGAATAATATTGGTAAATATTTGTCAGAAATATTCAATAGGGCCTATCTAATAGGGCAACAGTGCCATTTCATCCCTCTCTATTGTGGTGACATTAATATTGAAGATTGCTCTCCAGTTATGAGGTATTGATTAAGCAAGACTTCCCAATTATAGAGGATAATTTGGTGGGCCTTTCAGATGTATTTCTGGCCTTTCAAGTATATTTTCCAATCTTTTTGTTGTCTAAAATAATCTTGCTACAACCCCCAGTGAGATTTATACCCTAAAACCTGAGTTGGCCATATTCCAGTTACAAGTAAGTAAATGAACTGACATAGTATAGGGGTGTGAGGCATCTTTGCTGTTAACCCCCCCACCTGTCACCTCTTTCAACACAATTTTTTTGTGTAAAAAGATCTGTTTTGGTGTTTTTGGCATTTATACCACTTTTAGAAAGCACAAAGTTTATGTGCCAAAAATTCAGTCAATCTTGGTAGTGTGCATTTTTGTGGTATTTGACCCCACGAGGTGTAATTAAATTAAGGGTTTTCTTTATGGAACCATCAGAGACTGAGGCAAGCCCTATGAGCTCACATTAACTAGCTTTATCCCTGATTAACTCAACATGAGGAGGCATCACATGCCTTTTGACTCACAGTCCAAGGGAGATTAAGCTGTCAATAATTGAAACCTGAGTTGGCCGTTTTGTAGATGAACTCATGATGACAGCAGGGGAGCCCTCCCTGTTATGTCACAGCCAGCTGTTCTCGGACAGTGATTATGTGTTTCGACATACATTATATCTCTGCAAGCACTCTTGTTAGAGGGGAGAGGAGCCCCGTCATTCCCCTCTAACTTTAAACAGGCAAACGAACATAACACAGTCATGCTTTGATCTTTTATCATCAATCATCCGACATGTTCATGTTTGTGTGTCATGGACCCTTTGCATGTTCTGTTATTCATAATGTAAGTCTTGTTCTCTCCAGCCCACCTGTATTGTAAATCACTGCCAAGTTTACAAAGGTAGAGACACATGAGCCTTGATTAGTGTCAGCTCAGTGCTTCAATGACACCTCCAGGCATGTTAGGAGTTGCCTTTTTTTTTTGGTGTTACTTTTGCTTCATGTTTGTGGAGGGTGTGATGATGTCACCACTTTTGGATCTGGACAGAAACAAAGCATCTGGTGTCAGTATTTCTAATCACCAGATATAATGACAGGCCTGGTCGGCACAGAAAGATGCTCCAACTTTCAAGTGTAGTTTTAGATTCTTGTTTTGCAAGGGTGATAAATCAACTTAGCTAATTACTGCACCGCAGAGTGGAACACGTTATGAACCTGGCTTAATTAGAAGGTCTGTCAAAGAGACAGGAAGAGACCTGGTTGCTCTCTGATAAAGCTCAGCTAAAGTAGTTTATCTCCGTTTTATTCTCTGGAGCCTGTTTTGTGGAAAGTATCACCCCTCCAGAGTAATTTCATCCACTAAATCCTTTGTAAACATTATCTCAGACTGTATGTATATGTTACCTCTGTATACCTCTCACACTGTGGACAGGCACATGGAGTGAATTAGTGTAATGCCAATGAGGAGTGAACTGATTGCACCTAGAGAAAATGAAAGGAGTGAATAATTATAACTCAAGCTTTTAATATACATCCACTCAGGTTCAAAGAGACTTCTTTAACTACACGGCTGGCACAGATTCTTTAGTGATGTATCAAAGGGTCGTGCCTGCAAGGTTTAGATTTTTTCATTTCTAGACCTTTAATTTATGCACACTTCAGCAGTGGCTTGCTCTATCCTGAGTAATTGCCTCACTTGTATTATGAATAGGAAGGTCAAGGAGAGGTAGATGGACGATGGACAAAAACAAAGTGGATGTGGAAGTTAAAATTCTACAATGACCTTCTGAACTCTCCTTGTCGGGCTTCATCTGTTTGGAATTGCAGTGAGGTTGCTGCCCCATCTTAATTAGGGCCCGAGCCGAATGGCCGGATCGGCCGGCGAAGGCCCTATTGGAATCGCTAGGATTATTATTTTTAGGGCCCGAGCCGAATGGCCGGATCGGCCGGCGAAGGCCCTATTGTAATCGCTAGGATTATTAGGGCCCGAGCCGAATGGCCGGATCGGCCGGCGAAGGCCCTATTGTAATCGCTAGGATTATTATTATTTTTTTTTTTCTCCCGCCACTTTAACCCCAAATTGCGTGCCTTCAACTTGAGATAAACGCGAACGCGCCTAGGCCCAAAAATTAGTCCCGGCGAAAAATTTATGAATCCAGTGTTTGCACAAAAAAAAGTGCACCATAGCGCCCCCTAGTGGCCGTAAACTGCAGCCCCTCCGGCAACTTTCACCTATAGGCATGAAATTTTTAGGGCATAACTTTCATGCCCGGACCTACAAAAAAGCCTCTTATGACCATCGTCAAATCCTAACAGGAAGTTCGCAAATTAGCGCTGAAAAACGCATTTTGGCGATTTGCAGAAATGCGTATTTGAGCGAACTCCTCCTAGGTTTTTTCCGATCAACTCCAGATTTGGATTGTGTATACTAGACACATTGATGATGAAAAGTTATTAAAAGATTTTTCATAAGTCAATGGGCGTGGCCAGAAACCACGCCCAAATTTGACCTATTTTTCACATACTCCAATCTGCACGAAATTTTTTGGGCATAACCACCAGGCCAAGACCTTTCCAAAGATATATAATTGTCATGGGAATTTGGAACAGGAAGTTCGTAAATTAACGTTGAAATTCCGATTTTGGCGATTCTAAGGCTTGCATTTGAACGAACTCCTCCTAGGTTTTTGATCGGATCAACTCCAGATTTGGATGGTGTATAGCAGATACATTGAGGATGAAAAGTTATTAAAAGATTTTTCGTAACTCAATGGGCGTGGCCAGGAAGGACGCCCAAAGTTGACCATTTTTGGAAAACACGTAAACCTTAATAACTCTCTAGTAAAATGTTAGATCCAGACCAAAACATGTACACATGTTCACTGTCTGGGCCTGAGTAAATCTATATGCTTTATTTCACTCTCAAATATAGCGCCCCCTGCTGGTAACAGGAAGTCTGATGTTTTACTCTCACATTAAAATCGCCTCTGTTTTTCAACATAGTTTTTTCAAATATTCTCAGAAAGGGTCTTCACACCTTCATGAAGCATCAGTGTTCAGGTTGTGTCCTGAAGTTAAAGGGTGAGACGATGGCGAAGTCTCAAACTTTATTAGGGCCCGAGCCCAAAAGGCCGGATCATCCAGCGAATTCCCACCCTTTTTAGCCCCAAATTGCGTGTATTGCACTTGAGATAAATGTGAATGTGCCTAGTCCCAAAATTCAGTCACGACAAATTTATGAATCTAGTGTTTGCTCAGAAATATTTGCTCCATAAGTGGCTTAAAACTGCAGCCCCTCCAGCTACTTTCACCTATGGATCTGAAATTTTTAGGGCATCACTGTCATGCCAGGACCTACAAAAAAGTCTCTTACGACCATCATCAATTGTGGACAGGAGTTTTGCAAATTAGCGTTAAAAATCACATTTTGGCGATTTGCAGGGTACGTGTTTGAACAAACTCCTCCTAGGGTTTTTATCAGATCATCTCCAGATTTGGATTGTGTATACTAGACACATTGACGATGAAAACTCATTAAAAGATTTTTAAATAAGTCATTGAAAGAAAGTAGGCCCAAATTTGACCATTTTTGAAAAACAAGGTAACCTTAATAACTCTCTTGTAAAATGTTTGATCCAGACCAAAACATGTACACATGTTTACTGTCCATGCCTGAGTTAATCCATATGCTTTGTTTGCTTTGTTCAAATATAGCGCGCCCTGCTGGTAACAGGAAGTCTGATGTTTTACTCTATCATTAAAATCTCCTGTGTTCTATATGTTTTTCAAATTGTCTCAGAAAGGGTCTTCACACCTTCATGAAGCATCACTGTCTGCATGTTTGTGTGTGTGTGTGTGTGTGTGTGTGTGTGTGGCTATTTGCTGAGACAGGTATTGCTTCATGAAGTGCCTGGGACAAAGGAACAGTGCCACCCAATGGGCATTAGCTGTTTTTATATCTCAAATACCTGCTTGCATGTAGGGGCAGCATCATGCAGCTGTTGGGACATATGGTGCCAGCAAAATTTAGCGCCACCAATGTTTCGCAACAGCAGTATTTGGCGAAAGCAATATGTGGCGGTAGCGGCAGGGCCCAACGGGCACGTGGGGGGCGAGGGCCCGATCATCGCCGCTTGCGGCTTTAATTATTATAGTTCTTGCTCCACTTTAACCCCAAATTGCGTGCCCTCAACTTGAGTTATACGCGACCGCGCCTAGCCCCAAAAATTAGTCCCGGCGAAAAATTTATGAATCCAGTGATTACACAAAAAAATGTGCGCCATAGCGCCCCCTAGTGGACCTAAACTGCAGCCCCTCCGGCGACTTTCACCTATTGACCTGCAATTTTTAGGGCATAGCTACGATGCCTGGATCTACAGAAAAGTCTCTTACGACCACTGTCAAATCCTAACAGGAAGTTCGCAAATTAACGTTGAATTTCCGACTTTCTCGATTCTAATGCTAGTATTTGAACGAACTCCTCCTAGGTTTTTTATCGGATCAACTCCAGATTTGGAATGTGTATACTAGACATATTGACGATGAAAAGTTATTAAAAGATTTATCGTAAGTCAATGGGCGTGGCCAGAAACCATGCCCAAATTTGACGAATTTTTCACAAACTCCGATTTGCACGAAATTTTTTGGGCATAACCACCAGGCCAAGACCTTTCCAAAGATATATAATTGTCATAGGGAATTCCAAACAGGAAGTTCGGAAATTAACGTTGAATTTCCGACTTTCGCGATTCTAAGGCTCGCATTTGAACGAACTCCTCCTAGGTTTTTTATCGGATCAATTCCAGATTTGGTTTGTGTATTCTAGAGATATTGACGAAGAAAAGTCATTAAAAGATTTTTCGTAAGTCAATGGGCGTGGCCAGGAAGGACAGCCAAATTTAACCATTTTTGGAAAACACATAAACCTTAATAACTCTCTTGTACAATGTTAGATCTGGACCAAAACATGTACACATGTTCAATGTCCGTGCCTGAGTTAATCTATATGCTTTGTTTCACTCTCAAATATAGCGCCCCCTGCTGGTAACAGGAAATCTGATGTTTTACTCTATCATTAAAATCTCCTCCGTTTTTCAACATATTTTTTTCAAATATTCTCAGAAGGGTCTTCACGCCTTCATCAAGCATCAGTGTTGAGGTCGTGTCCTCAGGTGAAACGGTGTAGCGATGGCGAAGCCTCAAACTTTATTATTGCCTGAGCCTAAAAGGACGGATCGGCCAGCGAATTCCCACCACTTTTAGCCCCAAATTGTGTGTGTTCCACTTGAGATAAATGCGAATGCACTAGCCCCAAAATTTTGTCATGGAGAAAAATTTATGAATACAGTGTTTGCACAAAAAAATGTGCTCCATAGTGCCACCTAGTGGCTTAAAACTGCAGCCCCTCCAGCTACAGTCACCAATGGATCTGAAATTTTTGGGGCGTCACTATCATGCCTGGACCTACAAAAAAGTCTCTTATGACCATTGTCAATTCCTAACAGGAAGTTCGCAAGTTAGCGTTGAATGTCACATTTTGCCGATTTGCAGGGTACGTATCTGAAGGAACTCCTCCCGGGTTTTTTATCGGATGGACTCCAGATTTGGATTGTGTATACTAGAGACATTGACGATGAAAAGTTATTAAAAGAGTCTTTGTAGGTCAATGGGCGTGGCCAGAAACCAAGCCCAAATTCGGCAAATTTTTCACCAACTCCGATCTGCATGAAATTTTTTGGGCATAACCCCCAGGCCAAGACCTTCACAAATATAAATAGTTGTCATAGGAAATTTGGAAAGAAGTTGGTAAATTTAGGTTGAAATTCCGATTTTGGCCATTCTAAGGCTTGCTTTTGAATGAACTCCTTCTAGGGGTAGGGTTAGGGTTAAATTTTCTTTTTGGTTCAATGCCAAGAAGGTTATGTTTTATGGAGAGTTGTTGTGTGTATGTTTTTCCGTCTGTCTGTCCATCTGTCTGTCCATCTGTAAGTCTGTCTGTCCGTCTGACAGTCTGTGAGCAAAATAACTCAAAACATAATGGGTGGATTTTGATGAAATTTTCAGGAAACATTCAGCATGGGAAAAGGAAGAACTGATTGTATTTTGTTGTGGATCCAGAACAGCATCTGGTGACCATGACAAAAAAAGTGATTTTTGTGAATAACTACAGAACTAATATAGATATCATTATGAATCCAGTTGCCAATGGTATGTTTTCATGGTCAAAGAATCTCAATATTTAGATGAAAGAAAGGTAGGACTAATATTTATGTTACACATCACAATATGGCCAAGGACATTTGCGCTGGCGGAGGTTACATTGCTTCACAACAGCAGCATTTGGCGGAAGCAATATGCCACGGTAGCGACAGGGCACAACAGGCGCGTGGGGGGCGAGGGCCCGATCATCGCCGCTTGCGGCTTTAATTCTCCTTCTTCTTGCTCCTCTTTAACCCCAAATTGCGTGCCTTCAACTTGAGATAAACGCGAACGCGCCTAGGCCCAAAAATTAGTCCCGGCGAAAAATTTATGATTCCAGTGTTTGCACAAAAAAAAGTGCGCCATAGCGCCACCTAGTGGATTTAAACTGCAGCCCCTCCGGCAACTTTCACATGTCGACCTGAAAATTTAAGAGCCTAACTATCATGCCAGAAACTACAAAAAAGTCTCTTACGGCCATGGTCAATTCCAAACAGGAAGTTCGCAAATTAGCATTGAATGTCGCGTTTTGGCAATTTAGGGGTACGTATTTGAACGAACTCCTCCTAGGGTTTTTATCAGATCAACGCCAGATTTGGATTGTGTATAGTACATACAGTGACGATGAAAAGTTATTAAAAGATTTTTCGTAAGTCAATGGGCGTGGTTTCTGGCCACGCCCAAATTTAGCGCATTTTTCACAAACTCCGATATGCACGAAATTTTTTGGGAATAACCACCAGGCCAAGACCTATCCAACGATATATAATTGTCATGGGAATTCCGAACAGGAAGTTCGTAAATTAGCGTTGAAATTCCCATTTTTGCAATTCTAAGGCTCGCATTTGAACGAACTCCTCCTAGGTTTTTAATCGGATCAATTCCAGATTTGGTTTGTGTATACTAGACACATGGAGGATGAAAAGTTATTAAAAGATTGTTTGTAAGTCAATGGGCGTGGCCAGGAAGGACGCCCAAAGTTCAGCATTTTTGGAAAACACGTTAACCTTAATAACTCTCTAGTAAAATGTTAGATCCGTACCAAAACATGTACACATGTTCACTGTCCTGGCCTGAGTAAATCGATATGATTTGTTTCACTCTCAAATATAGTGCCCCCTGCTGGTAACAGGAAGTCTGATGTTTTACTCTAACATTCAAATCTCCTCTGTTTTTCAACATAGTTTTTTCAAATATTCTCAGAAAGGGTCTTCACACCTTCATGGAGCATCAGTGTTCAGGTTGTGTCCTGAAGTTAAGTGGTGAGACGATGGCGAAGTCTCAAACTTTATTTGGACCTGAGCCCAAAAGGCCGGATCATCCAGCGAATTCCCACCCATTTTAGCCCCAAATTGCGTGCATTGCACTTGAGATAAATGTGAATGCGGCTAGTCCCAAAATTCAGTCACGGCGACAAATTTATGAATCTAGTGTTTCCTCAAAAATATGTGCTCCATAGCGCCCCCTAGTGGCTTAAAACTGCAGCCCCTCCAGCTACTTTCACCTATGCAGTTGAAATTTTTAGGGCATCACTGTCATGCCAGGACCTACAAAAAAGTCTCTTACGACCATCATCAATTGTCAACAGGAATTTTGCAAATTAGCATTAAAAATCGCATTTTGGCGCCTTGCAGGGTACGTATTTGAACAAACTCCTCCTAGGTTTTTTATCAGATCATCTCCAGATTTGGATTGTCTACACTAGACACATTAACGATGGAAAGTTATTACAAGATTTTTCGTAGGTCATTGGCCGTGGCCAGAAAGGAGGCCCAAATTTGACCATTTTAGGAAAACACGTAAACCTTAATAACTCTCTAGCAATATGTTACATCCAGACCAAAACATGTACACATGTTTACTGTCCTTGCCTGAGTTAATCCATATGCTTTGTTTGCTTTGTTCAAATATAGCGCCCCCTGCTGGTAACAGGAAGTCTGTTAACTCTATCATTAAAATCTTCTCTCTTCTATATGTTTTTCAAATAATCTCAGAAAGGGTCTTCACACCTTCATGAAGCATCACTGTCTGCATGTTTGTGTGTGTTTGTGTGGCTATTTGCTGAGACAGGTATTGCCTCACATGAAGTGCCTGGGACAAAGGAACAGTGCCACCCAATGGGCATGAGCTGTGGTTTATATGTCAAATACCTGCTTGCATGTAGGGGCAGCAACATGCAGCTGTTGGGACATGTGATGTTAGCAAAATTCAGCGGCACCAATGTTAAGCAACAGCAACATTTGGCGAAAGCAATATGTGGCGGTAGCGGCAGGGCTCAACGGATGCTTAGGGGGCGAGGGCCCGATCATCGCCGCTTGCGGCTTTAATTCTGTTTGACCTCCACACACATTTAAAGCTTGTAACACGCCGAGACAATGTATGCTATTAGAAGCTAATCATTAAAGCTGATCAGTTTTAAATGGTTATTTGTGTCCATTGAGTTGCAGTTGCAGTGTGGCTCTATTGTCAGCGAAGTCACTTTGGGTGAAGATAAGCTCAGTCAGGCAGCTCACACACGACATAGTTTGAATCTGACGTCTTGGTTCCACTTTCATCACTCACTGCAGAATTACTTTGCATGCAGAATTTGATGATGAGTGGTGAGATAGTAGTTATACTCTGTTTGAAGCATACAAATGGATTCTGGGCTGGTGAAGGGTGGAAAGCATGAGTGCAGTGTTAATGCAGGGCAGAGCTGGCAGATGCAAAGCAGAGACAAAGTCTGGTTTTTATTTTAATTGTTCTGTTTTCAGGGTAAATACTGTTAACTGATAATGAAATGACATCTTATTTCTGCCTTTAACCACTTTTGTAACATATACTGAGCACCCCTGGCTCTTTTACCTCAAATTGTCAGTAGATCACAGTTACACTTTTTTACTTATGGGAGTTTGGCTCAGAAACCCAGCCAAACAGTCACATTCACAGTGCAGGCTGTCAGGTCATAATGGTTACAATAATTAAAGGTAATTAAAAGGAAACCCAGACCAATTTAATGGATCAGTGGAGGAAATCAATACACATTTCAGCATTGTGAAAAAAAATTGTACTTGACTTTATCCATTTAAGTTCCAGAGTAAATCAGGTTAAAAAAAAATACAACATTTTTGTTTTTAAACCTATGACAATGGAATATTTTGGTTGATTCATTCAACCTATGCATTGCTGACCCTCATTTTTTTGTCCTCTGTTGACATGCATTTTTTTTAAATTAATTTATGATGGTGTGTCCTTTAATAGTTCTTATGTAACAATTGCTGCTCCATTAACTTGTCAGCAACTAGTAGTTATTTAATACATATGCCAGTTTCCTTCCAGTTACCATTAGTAAACCTGTAAAAGTTGTTCATGCATTTTAACTTGATGTAATCATTTCACATTTCTTTATTTGGTAAAAGGGAATTGATAGTTTCTCATTGGTTCCACATTAGTCACCTTAAAAATATTCCAGATTTCTGTCTGCTTCCTCCTTTGCTCATAATAGATTCATGTTGTTTAGCTTACAACTGGTATCATAGGTTTAGTCATCTGTCTACAAACTCTAAATGTTGTCATGAAATATACAGTAGCTTAAATTGTCACACCTTCTAGCATCAAATCTTAAAGAAATAAAAGTACAAAATACCATAAATAACCTTTCCTTGCCTCTCTTTTAGATAAGCAGAAGTCAACGTGTTAAGCATATGTAGTAGTCATCATGGTCATTATTTTCAGGGGTTTACTTGGGTAGCAATGGAATACAGAAGCTGAAATTAAAACTTAAATTTACTTCCTCTCAGCACTTTCCGTTTAAAAATATTCCTGATTTCTTTGTCCTCTTCCAAAGAAACCCATATCCAGACCTGCATGGTGTCCCTGATAAAGATGAAGACATGAATGTCATGAGTTTTTCCTCCGTCAGTAATGTAAGGGGCCACAAATCAAAGCAGGAATGCACTGCCCTGTTATTGAAGGAGCACGTGTACATTTTCCCAGTAAACTGAATAATGTGTTTTTGGTCTGTCTGCTTCCTGACCCACTTTAAAATGAAGTGCTAATTTGTTACGAGTTCACCCTGCCCTGGCTCTGATTCGCCAGGATGTAATCATTTTTCTTGAAAAGGTTGTTTTAAAGACGGCTGGGTTTCAGATACGTCTCTGCCAATAAGAGTTAGAAAAGAATCAAAGAATCCAAAACCACAACAGTTTGCGTAATTCTCAGCTCAGGCTTGGAAATTTCCTGGGGTTTGGAATGGATATCAATATATATTTATATCTGTCTGCGTATATATATATTATGGGTGCAACGATACACATCATTTTCGGTTCCGTACATTTCTGTTACGGTTCGATACTTTTTCGATAAGAATATTAGAAATTTCAATGCCTTTTTTGCTCGCTGTTTATCAAAATAAACAACATTTGTTTCAACTCAGAGTACATTTTCATTAAATTGAATTACATGTAACTCTTGCAGCTAAACCAGGCACATTCTTCGGTGCATACTTAGAATCATAAAGAACAAAAACATCACCATGTAAAAATAAGAATAAGTAAAAAAACTAAATGTATCTAATAGAGAACTCACTCATCTTATGTGGTGCATTCTTAGCAGCAGTTTAAATGGTACAAAGAACTAGCTATAAGTGTATCAAGTGTCCACACCATGTCCTGAAACCCAGCGTCATCCACAACAGAAAAGGATCTCATGTCAACAGCAATAAAAGTAGCTATCGCCCGGTTGATTTCCTTTGCCCTCTTAGCATCATGTGCTAATGGCTGTCTAAATGACCCAGGTAAAGTCTGTAGCATGTGTGCTGCTTGTTATTTCTGTCTGGTTCCGCTTGTTTTAACACCGGGATGATGTCGGCGTAGATGTGTTGATGTAGTTTAGCATCGTGTTGCAGTTCCGACATACTGTTGTGTTTTTGTCCACAACACGCTTACCATCAGGGTCATACTTAACACAGAAGCCAAAGTAGTCCCAAACGCCAGATCTAAATGACAGTGGAGGGTCTTCAATTTCAGCTGAAGGTAAAGCGCTCGCCATGTTGCAGTGCCCTAGCGTATGTAGCTTCTTCTGTCTCAGCAGCTCTGCGGAATGAAAGGGCCAAGCTGCACGACAATGCAGCCCGGAGGAGTCGAACGCAGATTCACTGGACTTTCAGCGCATAGCACCTTGTCAGAAGTTGATCAAATAAATAAATACAAAATTGCATATTGTTCGGTTCATAGGGTGTTTCGAACCGAGGCCACTGTATCGAACGGTTCAATACAGATACATGTATTGTATATATATATATACATATACTGTATATATATGTATGTGAAGCAAGGAATTACAGCATTTCATTGATTGATTTAATAATTGATTTTGCTGATTTATAAAAGTCAGTGATGATGAAGTAAACTGTTGTACATTTTACGTTCTACTAAAATACTGTCAGTATGAAGTGTATATTTGGCAAACTTGTAAAGCAAAAATATCGTCTAAAATTGTAATATTTTCCAATACTAATATTCATTTTTTGGCAGAAAAAATATTGTCCTGACAATACTGTACATCTTTTATTTTGGGTGAATATCTTACAGCCCTAATTTCATTTAATGTAAAACCAGTTTTTACTGTATTTTTCTTCTCAGATTCTATGATTGTTCAATCTTACTTTTTATTTGAAATGTTTTTTATGTGATTCTTCTGAAAGAATAATCTGCTTGAGAGACAGATAATTCTGGATCTGGGTGTTTGACTTCTGTTACAGTTTCTGCCCAAGAGCTGGTGATGGCCTGTTGCGAAACTGGGGAGAAATGGGCCTCAGCTAATGGTCACTGCAACAACATGGAGCCACCCACAAGAGACAGGCACTCCATCTGCTGGTAAGGCCATTATTAAACGCCCATTCACGTCATCTTACAATGCAGACTATAAATCATCATAATGCGTAAATTCAGGCTGTTTATCTGAATCATGGAACTGACCAACAAGGCGATTTGAAGACAAGTTAGTGAGGTGACATAATTATTTAGACATTTTTGGTGTGTTTTTGATTGATCAGCCACATTAGATCTGTTAAATAAACACAGACAGAAAAATGAGTTTGATTTCATTTCTCATCGTGATTTGATTTATCGTTATGTGGAAACACAGCACTTGTTGTAAGAGCACCCAGCCCACTTGTTGCCGCTGCAGAGCTACAGACACAGTCCAAAAATACAAGTGCAGACTTTTTCCCTGTGTGCTTTTCTCTTCCAGGACTGCCCAACATCAGTGCTGCCTTGGCTCCCTCAGAGAAAGTCAGTGTTCGGCTGGAATAAGCGCAGCAAGAGGGGGAAATATTTGCCGTGATCCCACCAATAAATGTGGGATCGATTCCTACAAGGCAAGTATCCGTGACCAGACAGTAAAGGACAAACACAGTTCACTGGGGTCAAAGTCACATTTAATGGCATTGTAAAACTTCAAATCAAGATTAATACAAGCTAATTTGGGCATTGATAAATGAATTAGTTACAGCAGAATTGAAAACTCGTGTAGATAGCACTAACCTGTAGCCAATTCAAGTCTCTCTGAAACATTCAAGCAAATTTGTTCCAGAATTCTTCTGAGTTTGACTGCTGTGTTGCCAGTCCTCCATCATTCAATTAGCTTATTTGATTAAGATGAAATAATTGAGGTTAATTACAACAGAAGGTTCCATTTGTATCTTCAAAGGAGTTCTCAGAAAATGAATGGGATGTTTTCCCACCACAGACAAAAGTGGTCAGACAGAAGCATCAAACATCAGGCTAATGTGGCAGCTTCTGCAGTTCCAGTCCCTCATTTGGACTCTGACCCTTAGTGTTGAGGATATATTCTTACCTTCCTGTAGGCCTCCAAACAGCATGTGACCATCATTGACTCTGTTCTGAAGTTCAACTGTTAAATATCACCTTTCACCACCTTTCTGTTGAACCCCTGTAGATTTAGTGATACGAGGGCCATCCACAGCCACAGCACATCACAGTGTTCTTTACTACAGTTTTATGTTTCACTCCATTTTCCCCTGCACTCTGAGAGGTGATCTTGCTGAGCTATAGTGGTAAAGGAAGGGGAAGGCTGTAAGTAACCAAGCATATACTTGCTTGTAAGTAATTCAGCAGAAAAAAAGAGTCCACTTCTACAGGAGCAGCTCTGTGTGCCAGTAGAAATGCCTTGTGCTTTGAGCTACAACCTGACTATCTAATGTACACCAGTGTTGTGTATCATTAAGAGTAACTTCTTATGTTACTGTAGTCGTTTTCACACATGCAACCCTGCTAATTCCTTGAAAATACCAACGTGACTGGCCCACACTCTAATGTCTTGTTCCCACACTACTGTCTTGAAACTTCACTTTGTGGAGAAAGGAGGAGTAGGGAACCTTCTAAGGGTACAGCAAGAACATTTCAGGGTAACTCCTGGATAAAAAAATCCTGCTGTTTGCATATACACATGCACTTCACCCTGGTAATTTCAAAGTAATTTCAGGTTCTTATGCAAGTGTGAGTTAGGGGTGGCGGATAAAGCGTGCATCTTAACATCCCTATAGTTGGTGTGGCAATGATGTAAATATAGAGATAATATATATTATATATATTAACAAATATAGGTATTTGTTAAAGTATTAATTCCCAACATTTCATGAAAGCTTTTGGTCCTATGGAAATAAAATCAATTCCTCTTACAGTTCACACGATGGAGCTGTTGTGCCAATGCAGGTGAGGGCAGCAGCAGTGATGTTCATAGTGCAGGAGAGAGTTAGTAAACAAACATAACAGAACAGGAGAGACATATTGAAGGCACCATTGGCATTTAAATCTGTTGTGTGGACTTATGTTGGGCTTTCAAAGGAGCCATAAGAAATGGATATTGTGTTTGTAAGAAGTGAAAGCAGATATAACCATGTTTCTAAGAGTTTGTGTTGTGGTGAGTTGTGCCAAGAAATAATAGATGGTGAAAAGGCAGAATTGAAGCTATATGGTTACCTGGGATGTTCCTACTGGTAACAGTTTCCTTGTCTTGTCAGTCTGGTGAAGGTGGTTTTCAGGAATACTTGCACAAAGTTTTGTGTTGTTCAGAAAATCAAATTCTCAATCAGTTCTCCATTTTTGATTTCCATCCAACTTAATATTTTTGTTTGTTGTTGTTTGTTGAATTTTCTGTCATTACCATTCCTGTGCTGTTGTGCTCTCTGTTTTTGGCCCCAGTTACATGACAAGGAAACGGTTGAAAACTGAGTAGTTTTTTAAAAGTATTTTTGGGGCATTTTATGCCTTTATTGTTAGAAGAAAATGACAATGGATAGGTGTGTGAAAGGGGTAAGACAGTAGGGCAAGACACTCTGCAAACTGGCCACAGGCTGGATTCGAACCTGGGCCAGCAGAAGTATGTATATGAGACATGCCTGTTTGCTAGTAACCATTCCACCAACTCAGCACCCTGAAAACTGTGTTTTTTGCATTTCTACCCTCCGTTCACATGTGTATGGTGCCTGGAGGGTCTAAGTCCACAAACTTTTGAAACCAGGGTCCAGAGTGAAAAGTTTTGAAAACGGTTTCATATCGGTATCCGTGTAAACAGGAATGAGATAAAGTTTGTGCGCAATAACAACAACGACAATAGTTTCGACCGTCTGCAACATGTGCGCTACTTATCATGCTGGGTTTGTTATTTTGACAAAAATATCCAGACACATGAATTGTCCAGACAAGAAACTCCATTCGCCATGGTGTTTATGTAAATTTTAGCCTTCACTGGGAGGCAAATGCGTATTGTGACACCACTGTTTCACTACAAACCTACTTCACCAACCAATGGCATGCATGCTACAACATTTTCAGTCGTTTTTGCATCTCTGTGTGAACGTGGAGTGCTTTTGAAAATGCAAAGAAAAACTTCTGTTTCTCTTTCGTTGTCGTGTAAATGTGCTTGAAAGTTAGCTTGCTCACTGATTGGCTTTTGTTCCTTCCAATGTCATGCAATATTAAACTTTGCTGCTCTCTTCATTCTTCCTCCCACACATCAGGATTTCTGATTATGAATATTTAACTGATTATCTATTTATGGTTTCACATCAAGTTGGTCCAGCTCCTTTTCTGGAATAAACAGGACGAATAGAATCAGTCTTAACACACCTCACGCCTCAGGAAAATGAGAAGGTAGCATGTAGGACCATCAGATCACTGGATCTGTGACGACTTATCAGAAGGGGGTGATAGAGGCAAAAATCTGTAACATTTTTATGTAATTTGTGCCTTGCTCTACAGCCTGAGGAATTTATGTTACTGCATTTGATACAGAAAAGGTATCGTGTAAAAATACTTTTGCACTTACAAGAAATAAGCACTATAAAAGTATTTGTAGCGTGTTTTGATGAAAGATGAATGGTATTTGTTTTATGATGGCAGCTTATTTACAGAGCAGTATGTTACATTACAGCATGTGTAAAGACTGATTACATGATCCTGCAGGAGTGCTGTGATTGCTGCTCTCTGGGGCTGCAGTTCCACAGAGAGGGTCATCCCTGCAAAGCCCATCGGTATCTGGGCTTCCACTGCAGACACGTCTTTCTAACCTGCTGTGAGGGGGAGGGGAGCAGAGCTGGGAGTCAAGACGGCTGGCACTCAGTCAGGGAGAGGCCTGCTGTCAGCCCCACAGCACCGCCAAAAAAAGGTACCGTCAACAAATACCTGCACTCACAAATACACAAGAAAAAAATGTGTAGGGAGAGGATTTGTTAAGTTGGGGCATGTCACACACACTCACAAGGTTGTACTGCCAGGGAAAAGTTCAGGCTTAAACCAAAGACAATCGATTTTCTTTATACTTGCTGTTAAAAGGGAGCATGGTACAGAGGTCCTTTAACCTGCTGAGGAATGGTTTGCCTCATTGGCTTCTCGGAGCAAAGTAGTACAGCCCCAATCACCTTTCTACTGCAAATTCTTAAGATCCAGAGCTGTTCTTACTCAACTGGGCAATGCATTAATGCTATTTTACACTAAAACACTCTGCTGTTGGTGGATTTACTGTGTGGATTGGTCTGGATACACAACACACAAAATCTATTTGGAGGGTGTCCTCTTTATCATACATTATATCCAAACTGTGGTGTCATATAGCAGACATTTTAATAATTTGGTGATGATTCTGTTAGTGTATTTTTATAAACTCTTTATGTGAGAGCAGTCCAGACATTTTTTGTGATCTGAATTCACTGAAAAAACTTAAACTTAGGCAAGTGTATTTATATTATTTCCAGTCAAAAAATCTCACTACAGCTATTTTAATCCATATCTACCAGACAATAATAGCCAAGAATCACTTAGTACTAGATTTCAGATCTACATGAACCGTGTCAAAATGAGTTGCAAGAACAAGTTTTGAAATAAAGCTAATTGGCAAGGCTTAGTGTGTAAGGTTTACTTTCCACTATGGTGTATATTTTTAGTTTTTACAACTAAATACCATATTCAGAAATGTTCCAGCCAGTTCAAGCTAAGAATTCAAGCTTAAGTTTTGGTACCATGTTGTGTCCTCACATGTCAGGTGATTGGTCATAAAAATGATACTGCAGCTAATATACCCTTTTTACCACAAGAGACAATGGATACAGAAAATCCAGAGAGAAAGTGGACCGATTTTTTCGTAAAAAATGTGGAATTCTACAGCTGCGCTCAAACTAAAGCTAATGCTAACTTTAAGCCACAATTTTGTTCAACCACATACAGATGGAGCCTCATTAATTTACCAACTTTTCTTGACTGAGTCTTGACTGGAACGTGCTGGGACCCGCCCACTGCTGTGTTAATGAGATGCCCACGATGACATAACAAACATGTATTGACTGGTTAGTGCTAGTGCTACTCTAGTAAGGGCAAAGGTCAGAGCCCTAAGGCCTGGTACACACATAAAGGTTTTAAATACTTAACAGAGTTTGAAACAGTGAGAGAGCCCACACAAGAAGACAGTTTTCGGCGTAGTGTATCAAGTGCCACAAAGAGACATACGACACCACAAACCGACCAATCATTTACCAAGGGCACCTCTGCTATGATCTTGTGTGAACACACTCAACTCAGTTTAAACAAACAAAGTGTCTAAATGCAGAATCTTCTTGTAACATCCTTGGCAGCTGTGATTTCCATCCAGCTCCTTTCCTTATCAGTTTCATATATATACTTTACATGATAAACTGTTTACATGAATGTGTTTTTAAACAAATTAATGAGACGGACCTCCATCTTGAAATCCATTTAATTTTATGCTCTGCTGTGGCTTTATTTGATTCCTGCTTTAGCCGGCGTGCTCATTGATTGGCTTTGATCTGGTCAATGTGATAAAACACAGAAGATATGCTTGGGCTGTCCTCAGTGGACTACACACACATCAGTATTTCTGGTCATAAATGTTATAATATTAAATCTTCATATTAATGATCTCAAGCCGGGTGGCTTCGATCCTCTTCCAAGATGATAAAATAACTCTTGACACACCACACTCTACGGTATAATCAGGTAAGGGAATCCTATGGACTTCCAGATAATTGGGCATTTGCTGAGTTTGACCAGAATTGGGGATCAGAACCAACTGTTGGCCTGATGAATGTGTTGTGCATACCCCACTTAAGGTTAAAGCCCATTGGATGTTGTCTTCTGAGGGAAGTGCTATTTAATGGAAACACCCAAAAATTGCAAATACGGGTGTGTACATCATGAAATTTAGGAAACTCCTAGAGAGGTGGGGTAGGGGGTGATTGCCATTTTCTTGAAGTTTTCAGGTAATTGGGGAAAGGGGGGAAATTTAAGGGACTGCATTTATATGTGATAGAAATGCATGTATACAAAAAACTGTAACCTAGGTCACAGTTTAACTCCTTCTTAACTGAGGAAGTCATGGCTTTAATAAATGACAGGGCTGTCAGTAGATTCATCTTATTTTCAGTTATCTACAACTTTTGTTGAATAACCCAAGTTTATTCCAATGTTAATTGCATGTCTAGAATTGTATCACTTTGTGGTCCAAAGAAACAATTAAATAAATCAAACAGATACAAAGAAATGCATTTAGTATTGTTTATCTTTTGATTTCTTTAATTTGAATTATTACCACACTGCAACATTTGTTTTACAAAATCACGACTTAGAGATGAAAGACTTGTAAATGCTTCAAAATGCTTACATTTTTCCACATTCATTGTTAAGACAAAAGTACATTAGGAAATATGTAGGTGTTTGGTACAAAATGACTGATATACAGGTTCTCCTATGTCGGGATAGAATTTACTCTTTTCAGTAGTTTCAGCCGAGTTAATTTTGATTGATTGTAACTCAATAGAGGTTGACAATCAAGATTTAGATTTTCTTATCAAACCCTTCTTTGTTTTACTTTGGGACTTGTACTTGCTTAAGCTTAACATACTTTACTACCCATTAGTATATATCTGCTCTTTTTTGAAGGGGGAGTAAGAAACTCCTAGATTATGATAGTAGCTTAACCATAAACAGAAACTTGGAAGCTGAGTGAAAACAGCAAAGAGGAGCAGAAATGGAAATGATTAAAATCACATGGTGCAAATCACTTCTAAATTATAGTCTGAGCTCTCTGAGAGTTTCTTTTAATGAAAATAAGGAGTTCATTGGAGTAGCGATGCTTACTGTGTCGGAGAAAGTAGCCTTCGTTTCTAATCAAAGTACATGTTGGTAATGGGCTACTTTTTGTCCTTGATGGGATGCTATCATGATCATGCCTGTGCAGTTACTGGCTTAATGAGCTGAACATGCTTCCAATTAATACCTTTGAGTCTGATACAAAGAACATTGTTGTCAGTTTTATACTTTATTTTTATTCTGTTGAAGTTTAGTTTTTAAGGAGGTAAAATCAAACCTTGCTGATGGATTTAAGGTTTGTAATCAGTCAGATCAATATTGCAAAGCTACAATCTACAATGACTGTGAGCGGTCAAACGGAGCGACGCAATTGGAGTCCCTTGGAGCAGGAAGAGAAAGGAGCCAGGAGAGAGATGACGGCAGGAAGTGAGTGCTGGCACAGATATTTGCAGAGATGTTCACAGCTTTAGTGGCAGTTTTATCTGATGTGGATTGCATTTCTTATTAAAAATAAGATAAGAACACTACAAACTATAAATAAGATATCCTTACTCCATTGGTTTTGGCTCACCTTCTGTCCTTTACACCGCAACAGTAGCGTCGCTTTCTACATTATTTGCTTCCCCCTTAAAGAGGACATATCATGCTTGTTTCTCCTTTTCACTATGCCAGACTAGGATGCCTGTAAAGCATTTCTGCCCTCAGTACAAGTCATTTAGTTCCTTCATTGCCCCACAATAGCGTTCTCAGTATCCTCATTTTAGGCCATTATGAAGCCCACGTTGAAACACTCGGTCTCAAGGCTGACCTAAAGTTACCTCGCAACGTCTCAGCCCTTTGTGCTCTGATTGGTCAGTTCTATCGGGGGTAGAGCCAGCCTGTCCTTCTTCTTCTACTGTATTTTTCCGGCAGGCTCAAAGCAGCAACCGCGTATTGAGTCCCCCTACAGGCCAGAGCTGGTAATGACTGAATGTGAGCTAGGGACCTATATACCCGTGCTGGTGGATGTGTTCCTCGGTGACGGTTTTGTGGGTAAAGGACATCACAGAGGAGGAAGTGTTTAATCAGATTACTCCAATAAAAAGAAATGTACCTCGTGTCGTCACGACGTTTGAAATCTCGCAATGACCTATTTTCAGAGGCATCAAATCTCGTTCTAGGATATCAGAAAAAATACAATATCTCATTTTTTGAAAATTAAGGGGGTGTAAGGTCTTGTTTTCAAATTTATTATATTATATGTAAGTATTAAATCATGCATCAGCATGATATGTCTCCTTTAATGAACGTGATTGATGGAGCGATCAACAATCACTGACAGGATATGCTTTTAAAAGGTTCTGCCCATTCTAAACACTTTCTGTGAACCTTTGCCAGATGGGCTAGTGAAGTATATGGAACAGTCCATCTGGCGTATCATGTTAGTTAAAATCAAAATAATGACTAAAGTAAAGTAATGTTACTTTTGATTCTAAGTAGCATGTAAACAATTATATTATGTTTTAAGCACTTGTATAAAAAGTGACTTATTACAGTTTTCAGTTACTAAATAAGAACATAAATCTTCCCAGAGTGTTTGAGTCACACTCATGCAGCTTTGAATATTCCACAGTCTTATTGCCTGTGAAAACAATTGTCTTTGTTCCTTTCTCTCTGCTAAAGTGTCTGACAGTCCGTACCCTAAAGAAGCGTTCTCCATCGGTGAGGGGCGTGATGGGGAGAATGCAGTGGAGGTGGAGGACATGGACGAGTGCTTGATATATGAAGGCAACATCTGCCACCATAGATGTATCAACACGCCGGGGTCCTTCCGCTGCGAGTGCTTCCCTGGATATGTGATGCAGGACGACGATTATACTTGTGCTCAAGGTGAATTTAAGACCACCAGTGTTGTTTTTTGTCACAAGCTGCCACCCCTGATGCCAGAGCACAGGAAATAGACTCTATCTTTGATATAAGATTTATAGTCTGCCTCGACCTGTCGGGAAGGCTGCATTTGATATGATTTGTCTGCACATCCCCAAGTGTATTATTTTCCTGCTCTGTGTGTGTTCCTTCCTGTCTGTAAGCCCTGATACTGCCTAATAATAGTTATCCTAATCACATACTGACATCCCTTTCCTGGATTGACAGCAATGATACTCTAACTGCATCTGCTTTTTGCAGAAATATTCTTAGATTTTCACAGTTTGAAACCATGCCTATACGTAAACCAGATGAAATATGTCTGTACAATGCCATAGATGTTCCTGCAGCAGACTTTAATCAACAGTTGCTTCTCCTTGACAAGAGCCTGCCCTGTTGACAAGAACCTGCCTCGACAAGATACTAATGCCAGAGCTCCTTGAAAATTACAGTGAAGGATGGGGCTCACTAATAAAACCAAACATTTGTCTGCGGGCAGCTTTTTTTTCTGTCTCGCCTTCACAACTTTCATTGGTAGCTATAGGCCCCATATCATTCATTAAGATGGAGAAACTGCAGAATGTTAAAGCCTCTAACTGAGGCAGCAGTAGATGGAGAGGAGGAATTCTTGATTGCAGTGTAATTCGTGGCTCCTCTGATGTGATTACTCGTGTTCCTGCAGAGGCTACGGATGAGGAGAATAGGCTGAAAGAGGACGGCAGAGAAGCAGTGGAGCCCACTTCAACACTCCCACCCCCCACCCAACCCACTGTCCCACTCAACCCCTGCGGTACGAAACACATGACAGATCTTTTTTCATCCTTTCATCTTTATTTGACTCCTAAAACAATCGTCTTATTGTTGTTGAATTGCTCAGAGAAGACGCCAGAGCAGCCTGCTAGAGATTGACATGTTATTATTCCAAACTCATTCTTTGTTTGAATGTAATTGTGCTTTAAATGTCAAACACAAGTAGAGAGATTGTATCAAAGGTTAGTTTGTTTCCATCTCTGGCTACTCTTTCTCATGAGTACCCTGATGTCATAATCCATTCAGGGTCACATTTTTGTTTCCCTTGTTTGGTTTCCATGATACTAGGGTGGAGGTCTAATTCCAAAAAAATAGGAAATACAATATGACCAGGTCAGGGATCAACCTGGAAACAGGAAATGAGCAAAGAGGAATACAATAAATAATGTTTTTTTGTCCAGTTCAGAGCTACAAATCTCTCCTCTGTTTCAACCTAAGAGTAAAAGTACAGTCCGTGCATTTGACCTCAGTGTGAAATTTGATTTTCAGAGGACAGCCCATGTGAGCAACACTGCACCTCCATGGGGGGAAGGCCACAGTGCTCCTGTTTCCCAGGATTCTCTCTCAAGTCTGACGGACGCTCCTGTGAGGGTAAGGAAACTATTGCAGAGTGGGTGTACTCATGAGGAATAATGATATTCAAGGATTTGATGATCATTAATTGAATATTGAAGACAGATTGTTTCATCTTGAAAGTTTTTTTTCTCCATTATTTTTCCTGTATCTAATCATTTATCAGTGTTACTGGGGCGGTGGTTGTTGCACCTCTGACAGCTATTTGCCAACTGGCAATTAATAACACAACAAGGACACAGTAGTTTAAGATAACACAACTGTAAGACTATGAAGATACCACAAAGTAACTCAGCATCAACTAACTTAATTTTACCCCAAAAGAATGTGGTCACAATCAAAGGGGGGCACAATTTTTCTGGGCAGGGACTTAAACCCCTGGGAATTTTGATTGTCTACCCCATGTACAAATCTATTGTGTGATTGGCTTTAAGCCCTTGCAGATACAGGGTTTATGTAAAAATCAACGTGTGATGTGTAACAACGGGCTTCTGTTGATTTTCTGTTGCTACTGTTGTTTCAAAGTGGATTTTTTATGGAACTTTAGATGTGACTCTGGGCTTCTAAAAGGAAAAAGGAACTACTGACCTATGTGAAGGAACCATATGGCTTACTTAAAGATCCCATATTACATCTACGTCTGTTCTCAAACAGGGATTTGAAAACTTTCCTCTGATGATAGGAGCCAATCCTTGGGCTAGGTGTTTGTTCAGTCCACAGCCAGCTTAAGTGGTCTTCCATCTAGTAAGCATTACAGCACATTGTAGAAAACTGTAGCTATACTTTAAAAGGGGCATGGTCAGACATTGCACATAAGGATTTACACTAAAAAAGCCGTTCTGGGCAGGGCTGAAACAAGCAAAATTAAAGGAAATCCTGCACAGAGCACTGTTAGTACTTTATTAGTCATTAGAAGGCTGTAGGTCTGAGCCCAGCTCCACCTGTCACGTTGTTATGTGTCCTTAAGCAAGTCGCTTCAGACCAAGTTGCTGGCACTTGTTATCAGACTCTGATGAATAACTTTCATAGAAACTTGAACTATCAGTGATTGAATGTGAGAGTGAATTGTAAATGTGACCTCCTTGTTGTGTAATTATTGCTGTAAAATTATTAAAAGCTCAGTTAAAGGATAAGTTCGGTTTCTACAACTTTCACATTGTTTATAGAATCAAGTAGAACAATATACTCACCCAGAAGTCTTTCCAGATCCAAACAGTGCTTCGGGAGATATTTAGATCCAAAATCGAGCGGTGGACATCTGTATAATGGTAGCACACGGGGCATGTATAGCGCTGCTTCTAAAACTGCATTAATTGCCCAAAAGCTCATTAGTTTCACCAAAATTTCATCATGGTCTGCTCGCGCTACTCCTCCATTACAGTCTGTGTCACTCCAGACATGTTTTGTGGCTGTGCTAACCTCTGAACTGAAGAAGAAGAAGATTTGCCTCTGCGCATGCGTAGTACTCTTTGGAGAGCTGTTCTTCTCTTTGCCTCTGCGTCCTCCTTTTGGTGAGCTCCCTCATCTGTAAACTCTGGCTCGAAACTGTAAGGACACCCATCATATTCAAAGTTCTCCTCCACAACATCTTCATCCGATAGATATTCATCCATTTTGCACAAAACTGGAAGAAGAAAGTCTTTGTGTAGCTGGCGGTCGTCCCCTGAAACGAGGAGCCGGGCTGCACATGCACGGAGGCAAACATTCTTCTTCTTCAGTTCAAAGGTCAGCACAGTCACAAAACATGTCTGGAGCGACACAGACTGTAATGGAGGAGTAGCGCGAACGGACCATGATGAAATATTGGTGAAACTCATGAATTTTTGGACGATTAATGCAGTTTTAGGAGCGGCGCAATACATGCCCTATGTGCTACCATTACACGGATGTCCGCCACTCGATTTTGGATCTAAATATCTCCCCAAGCACTGTTTGGATCAGGAAAGCCTTCTGGGTGAGTATATTGTTCTACTTCATTCTATAAACAATGTGAAAGCTGTAGAAACCGAACTTATCCTTTGAGATGCCATACAGATAAGCGACACAAACCAAATATGGCCAAGTACAGAACCTTGGGGAGCGCCACAAAATGAAATCTATACAAGTGAAAGATTTTACTTTCATGTTCTTTGGGATGTATTGATCCCAGTCAGTCTCTTGAGACTCTTGCATTTAAATGCACCACGTTTTCAGGAGCAAAGACACCTGTCCTTTAGTTTTCTTTTTCCAGCTGAGAAGAGTTTTTCTGCAGCCCTTTCTTTTTTCTCTTCCCTCTAATCAGTGGCTATAGATTTGTAGAAGAGATACAGCCTTAATCCCCTTTACTCTGAGCAGCGCACTGTAATGCTTTATAAAATATATTTGTGTCCAATAATGTCAGACATTTATCATGTTCCTGAGCAGAATTTAATCAAAGGGATAATCTCAGCCATTTACCAGTATTACAGTCTATATCTTACCAAAATGTGTGCTGAATTTCCTTGTTTTCCACCCAGATATGATGCAGACATTTTATCTTGAGTTTCAGTTTCTGGCTCCAGTGTGTAAGCTCCTCTGGGATGGATCTTTAAGCTTAGCCAGAACCATTGGTCTGTCTCCAGCTTGACAACAGTACTGGCAGTGTCAAAGAAAGCAATTCAGTGTGGCGACAAATTTTCATTGTGTGGATTTTATACCCACTGGCCTTGTCCATAATCTCTCCTCTAGAGGAGGGACTGACCTGTCTCTTAAATCTGTTTCTCACTTCTACAAACAAATGCTTGTATTGCGTCACTTCTTGCCTGCTTTTTCTAAAATATATTCATCCAGCTGCTTCTCTTCTTCACTTTTTCATCATTTATTGTGGTTATTCACTCCGGCACATTTGTCTATTCTTCTTTTTGTTTTTCAACACCCAGATTTAAATGAGTGTTTGTCTGCACATGCCTGCCAGCTGAACGAACGCTGTGTGAATACGGCGGGGAGTTATATCTGCCAGAGACTGATCACCTGTCCCCCGGGACACCAGATCAACAATGACATCTGTGAAGGTACACCGCACCTTATCGGCATCAGACTATTCACTTCCTCACACACTGAATATGTTGTAGATAACAGCTCAGGAGCACTTGTTTTACAGCATGTTCACAAAGTAAGGAAAACACATTGTTCAGGTAAACAATCACTTCCACCAGCCAGCAGAATAAGCATTGAAAGTGGTTTTTCCACATTGAATAGTCATACCATATCACATGTGAGCACACAGGCAAAGAGCGAGACTGAATATCCAAGAGATCAATTTCACCAATGTTTACTTTCTGTTGACTCTCAGTTTTGAATTGCCACCCAGCCTGCTGTGTAGGTGTTGTCCAACTTTTAGACGCAGTACTAAACCTCCCAGTACGTCTCATTATTTCCATGCACCATAAATTGGGCCTGTGCAGAGGTCTTATTTCATAAAGCAGCAGCAGTGTTCAGGAAGAAGGACCCCTAGGATGACTTTTAACTGGATCTGCTTTTTGCTGCTGCAGCAGGAGGGTTTCTGTGGGCTAAGTTTGAAAGGCTCGGCTAATGTTAAGCTTAAAGAATGTTTAATCAGGCTAAATGAGAATTTAACAAGAATGTATGTTTAACAGTAAGTCTCCCAACTGCAAGCTGCTTAACGCCAGAATGTACATGCTATTTCCTATTTATGACTTACTAAAGGACTGTAATGAAACGGTCTTTTTTATCCTTTTCTGAAATGAAGCATGTCTTCTCTAGGAGGTACTGTGTCCCCTTTCCTTTCCAAGCAGACAGCTCAGCTGAAATTAACACCAAAAACTGTTGTCCAGCTATGCCAGATGTGTTACTGTTATATATTATTAGCTTTGTATTCACAATTGTTTTTACCTACATAGGATCTTCATCTCAGAAAACCCAGTGAAATACAAAATAGATCTTCTTTTAGCCCTCGCTCTAAAAGTCTGTCCAGCCTTTCCTCTAGTCCAGTTCAGACATCCTGACGCTAACTGCACATCATCCATTGCCACATGAGATTAAACCAGGGCAGAAACACCAACAACAGACAGACGGATTCATCCAGCTTTACACATCAGGAGTGCCATGTGTTTGACATTGTTGCAGCTAAAATCCTGCACAGGTCAAGTTTTTCACCACACAGACAACCACTGGAATCAACAAAAGAGGATCAGATTGATAAGCATTATTAATAATGGCATTGATATCAATGAATATTTTCACACCAGTTATTTGGTCACTATGTGGTAATAATTAAGTCAGATGGTTGGTGTGGATAGCTAATGTCAAATGGCAACATTGTGATTATATATAGATAATTTAAAACTGCTGTTAACAAATTTTAAAAGATTTATGGTCATTTTAATTGAACTTCTGTTGTCTTGTCTTTATAATTTCTCTGTTGACAAACTGTCAAACTATAAAATAAATAGATATGAATAAAAGTGGGTAAAATAATGAGTTACTTTCATTCGACTTAAATGGAATTGAGGCTGGATAATATGGATTTTGTGTAACCTTCATAAAGCATCACTTCCCAAAAAGGGCAGTGCTGGACAAAGGTTCAGTTGGATTATGTTCTTTTCATATGATTGATTAATAAGCTATACAGGTTATGAGCACTTTTACAAGTGTGCCTAATAAAGTGGCCAGTGAGTGTATGTTTACTAGGTTGGTTTCATGGCCTTTACCCTCACCGGTTAATTAACCTGTGCATTAATTAAGAGAATACAAAAATAAATAAATAAATAAAGCCCATGTGGTCAAATTGTCACATGCAGTCAGCGGACTCTTTGACCTTTAAGGTTCCTCCACCCATCGTCTTCACTGACATCTCTCATTCATCCATCCTTGATCCTGTCTTATTTCCTCTCAGTAGATTACAGGCTCACTCAGCTCTGGTGGACCCTGCCACGCTTTTGTCAGGAGCAAGATGTCCAATCACCGTGCACTGTTTAGAGTCAGAGGGTGCCTGATAGCCCACAGGGAGCCTCTTAGGTGCCCACAGGGACAAACATTATAGAAACAGCATCATTTACCACCACAGATTTTGAAATAGCCAATTTATTTATTTATTTTTAAATAACGAATGAAAAACAAAATAATAACGTTAACATGTGCATTACAATTGAAAATATTCTACTTTCTTTAACTTTACCTGCATAGAGTCTTCAAGTTTACATTAATACACTGACACCATACTTATATAACCACTGGTAGCAGCTAGAGCTAGTGTCATTGATACAAAAAAATAACAAATGTTTGTTTTTTTGCATATACAGATCAACCAACTATTCAAGATGCATGTGGGTATAACGTTTTCATATTATTTATTGCTCATTTGTAACAATTACTGTCATTCAAAGTAAAAAGTGAACACAGTTTTATATGTAGACCAATAAAATGCATATTATTAATTATTAAAGTATTATTATAATAAAACTAAACTTAAAAACATTAAATCAAACAAGTAGCCCTCCATAATACTCACCTTTTGAGTACACCATTAAGGTTAGTGACCTTTAGTTTAGAGACTTAAACATTATTTTTACCAGTGCTTGTATGGGCAAAGTAATTATCAGTGTTAAGCGTGAAGCTTTCATATTTCATACACTCACATTGACTTCACAAATGTTCACATAAGCACCCTGTTTTTGTGATCTTTTGAGGTTGCATTTTCCCTCTAGCTCTGGTTCATACAACACAGCAGATGTGTCAGCCTGATTGACAGCAGGAAAATCCCAGAGTAGACAGGTGTTTGAGGACTCGAGGGGAATTTATGGAAATGTTGATTCAAACACTGCACGAGAAGTCTGCTGCATGCGACATGGCAACGGTGGCTGTGACTCTTAAGATTAACTAATGTAGCTAAAATAATAACCTGTCATTCAGTGTTCTTATTGTACAAAGAGATATGATTAATTTGCTGTAAAACAATTGATTTACTCCTGATTAACCTCTGATGTTTGGACTTGAAAGGCTCCAAGACAAGACTCAGCATTGAGAGGTTGTACCTGTGCAGTCTGCCCTTTAACCACAGTGCCATCTAGTGGTTATGATTGGAATCGCAAATGTATATTGTTACCTGTATTGCAATGAACTAAAACTTAATTTCACAGATTTAAGAAGGAAAGTGGCCATACAAACAGGCAGATGATATCACCAAGACCCTTATAAAAATTAAAGCAAAAAACAAGAACACTTAATTATTCAATGTACAGAGGGGAAAGGCAACCTTACTTACCTCCCCTTCTCTTTTTAGTAATTTACGATTGAGTGTTTGACTTCTTTAATGATACACACAAATTGTTGTGTTTTTCAGACGTGTTCTTTTCTGACTAACTTATTACTCAGTACCAAAGTATTTTAGAGAACACAAGTTACTAAAAAAACATTTTTTTTCGTTGGCAACAAGTATATCCAATTGCCAGTTGTGTTATAAGTTATAAAGAAGTGGGGTTGTAAAACGTACAATTCTTCATACTTTAACATTGGACATGTTTCTAACAATATGATATATGTTAGGTTAATTGTCTAAGATCTTATTAAGAAGATTTAAATTCATGTATTTCAACCAACAGGTGCTGTAAACCATAACAAGAGCAAGCCTGTGGTGGAGCACAGCTGCATATTTGTAATAAAAACAAGAAATCAACCATAATTTTGTGATTAAGACTCCCATCTTTGTTGTTGTGGTGTAAACATAGTCATTATTATACTTGGATTTTTCCTTCAGGAGTACTGAAATTCAAAATATAATATTGTCACAGCCATATCATCAAGATTGACATATTGGGTTGGTCATGTTTAATTTGCAAATTATCTTTCTATTGTACAAACATGCACAGTGAACCATTTTTCTGTTTTCAGACATTGACGAGTGTGTGCAGCAGAGTCATAACTGTGGACCAGGCTTTGAGTGTGTGAATACTGTGGGCTCGTTCAGGTGCAACCCCAAACCTCAGTGTCCTGTGGGTTATAACCGGGATTCCCTAGGCATCTGTGTGGGTAAGAGAAATCTTGTGATGTAATAATAATAAGGTTATCACTTGTATGTATAACAGCTTGATGTCATAATTTTTTTCAGTCAATCATCTTTATGATTTTAGTTTTATGCTGTATTTGAAAAGTATTCAAAAGAAGTGTGTTTAGAGTGAAAAAAAAATGTGCACACTCAGCGATATCTGCTGTGACTCTCAGAAGGTAGGGTCTGAACTTGCCATAAATAACAGGAAGATATGGATTATGGTTGGTGGTGTTGGTGTGATGATTTTGGGCATATTTTCTTTGCACACTTTTTGCTTCATTATCACAGCCTACCTGAGTATTGACCATGTCCATCATTTTATGAGCATACTGTAACCATCTTCAAATCTTCTCTCACTGGTTTTCAAAATGTGACAATGACTTTATTGACATCCAGCAGCCTGCATAGTCACCAGATTTCAAAGTAGTCGAGCACCTCTGAAAAGTGTTGGAATGTGACGTTTGCTCCATGGATGTGCAGCCGACTGACCTGCAGCAACTATGTGATGCTATGTGAAAAGATAATTAAATGGAGAATACCTATAACTAGATAAATAATCTGAAAACAGATGTACATCATCTATACTGGGTACAGTCTGAAACAGTCGCCAGCCAATCACAGGGCCACACATAGACAGACAAAAATGTACACTCATACTCACACCAAATGCAGTTCAGAGTAACCAATTAACCATAACAAGCTTGTTTTTTGTCTGTGATAGGAAACTGTTGTGCCAAGTGAAAACCCACACAGACACAGGAAGACCATGCAAATCCCGCACAGAAAGCAATCCTGCTGTTAGGAGTGCACACTAACCTGTTGTGCCATTTTGCCATCCAATTTAAACATAACATTGTCAGTAATCATTACTTAAAATAACGATGGGTAAGTTAAAAAACATGGAATATTAGGAGGGTGGTGAGAAAGGAAGATATACTTCATTTTAAAGAAGTTATGTGTCAATTATATTCATATACAAATCACATTTGGACCAATTCTTTCAAAGTTGGTCATGACATCTTGTGGAGTAGATGAGTTTCTCCATATCAAAAATGTACTGTTATTTATCTTTTTTAGTTGATGGATTTCTATCAAACTGTTTTTTATAGAGCAAGAAGTATTTCAAAGACATATTTGTCCTGTTTAGTGTGTGTATTTACCATTAACTTTGCAGTGCAGCTGGATCACTCTGATTCAATGTCTGTAATCAGGCAGACCCATCTTACCAAGCTACAATGATTGTGAGCAGCCCAAAACAGCACGGCCCTATCACTGTTCTTTAAGCAGAATGAGGTGGAAGCTACAAGAGGGATGACAACAGGAAGTGACTGCTCATACAGTGATTAGCATACATGCTAACAGCTTCAGTAGTAGATTTATCAGATCAGGACTAGGGCTGAACTATTTTAGGAAAAGATCTAATTGTGATTTTTCTGGCAGATATTTGGATTTCAATTCCATTCACGACAGTGTTCAAATCAAGCTTCAGTGCAATATTCACTATGTTTACAATATTGACAATTATGAGGAAATCAGTAATAGAAAGCACATAACACAGTATTTGTCATCCAATATTGATTTTTGATTTTTTTTTTTTTCATTATTTGAGGGTCATTCCAACTTCTACACCTTACACAGAGATTTTGTATTTTTTACCTGCTTACCAGCACGTCTGTAAATGAAATTTCATGCAAATTTATAAAACAGTATGTGTAAAATAGTGGAAACAACAGATCCTGGGTCAGCCAGGAACAATGCAAAAAACTGCAGCTTTGCCAGTCATATGATTGCATTGCATGAAATTGCAATTTTGATCCGATAACGATAAATCTTTCAGCCCTTATCTGGACTGTATTTCTTTATTGAAAGAAAAACAAATAATACTGCAAACTTCTCTATAAAAGTGATGCTTCCACTCCACTTCTGACATGTTTTACCAAGTTTGTTGTTTGAAGTGGCTTTCTATTTAATACCACAGCATTAGCACCTACCTGCTACATTATCTGGTTGGCCTGTAATGAATATGATGGAGTTATCATCCAATCACCTGCTAGATATGCTTTTAAAAGGTTCTGCCTATTCCCAGACGCTTTCAGTGGGCTGTTCTCCTGATGCTTCAGTGAAATATATAAATAACGAATGTGTCAGGTTAATGTTGCCGAGAAATTTATTACTATAACTTCTGTCTCACTCCAAACCCAGCACAGGCTTTATCCTTGCTATTATCTCTGACTAATAGGACTTAATTACTAAGTCCTATTAGTGTGGAAGTGGTTAGCCAATAGGTTGCCACACCTTCTCCAGCATCTTCCTGGCCTTTTTTTTTTTATATAAAGTCTTCTGGATGTGTAAAGGTCCCGATGTTCTACAGTGACAATTCTCTCCATTGATCGGAGATGGAGGTCCTAGATTGTATTTTGCAGGTATTTTGCCAAGAGAGGCTTATTTTTATGCTCTGGATAAAGAGAGATGCATCAGCCTTTAAAGCTCAGATAACAACACTGATTCATTTTTATTTTTTTTTCTCTCCACAAGGAGAAAATCTTATATACTCACGGGGACAGATTAGATAGATTTGAAAGGACTTAGAGATCAAATATATCACATATTGACAGACCTGACAGTTTAGATGAACAGTCCACTGGCTGTGGTTCTGCAGGTTGACCCTGTGTTTTTATCTGTGGTTTAATGTCTGAAATAAAGCAATATGTCCATCATACAGAAACCTGCTGCACTTATGCTTCACAAACTGTTTCAATAAATATGAATTAAAACAAAACTAATCCACAGTTGAATTATGGTCCATGCATACTCACTGTTGTACTTGATGGAGGTGAATCAGTATGGCACAGTGTTCGAGGGGTTAAATGCCACACAGACAGGAGATCTGAGAGGGCTGTAAGGGGCTGCAGAGGGGTGGATAAAAGCCAGTCCTCCATCCTCCTCCAGTACAAACTGATGCTGTGGAATGAGCCCCCAGGGGCAGGAACTTGGGCATGTTGAGGCAGCTGACACCCCCGTAAAGAGAACTGTAAAAGAATTGCTCTAAGAAATGAGAAAATCAAGAAAATGTCAGACACATGCACGCAAAAAATACTTATAAAAGGCTCTAGGAGTGTGTGGTGTGTTTGCTTTGATATCACGGTGTGGCTAAAGAGCTGCCCTGAGGTCTCTCATGCCCCGTGACTTTGAGCCTTTATGGGTCTTCTGTCTTTCTCCATCTCTGTTCATCTCTCCCTCCCTGTCTCTCTCTTTCTCTGGAACAGACATTGATGAGTGCAGCGCTTTGGCTCAGCCCTGCAGTCTGGCATTTAACTGCATCAACACAGTGGGATCATACATGTGCCAGAGGAAGATCATCTGTAGCCGTGGATACCATGCCAGTCCCGACGGATCCAGATGTATTGGTATGATCTGAGGGGGAGTGATTTGAACTTTTAACGTCTTCTCAAAAAAATTTTAGGAGGGAAAATCTTGAGCCATGTGAAGTTCTCCCATTGACTGTATAATAATAGACTATGAAACACCTTACCTGTAGTAAAGAAGTGTTACAGTCTTTCTACTGACTGGCAGTAAAGCAGTGAAGGTCTAAGACCTCGCACCTCATGATATGTGAAGGGAAATGGGTCAAACTACAAAATAAAAACAAAAGGGTGAATTATAAATGTAGCACAAAAAGAAAAGAGAAATCAGAGTTTCATAGATTCTATCTTTGTTGGCAACAAGTCTTAACACCACTGGAAAAAGTTATTTATTTACCTTTTAAAATGGGGCAGCAGAGCAGAAATTTCTAAAGCTTGTCTGTGATGAACAAAACATAAGTTAAATCTTTTGGTCTATGGGGAACAAAAGACCAAAAAGTACTGAAAACATTCTACAAATTGAACAGATTGATTGATATGACCAGTGACTGGGTACAAGCAAAAAAGTCTCAATTAATAAATAGACAGTTTGCAAAGTTACAAATGGTGCTTTGACAGGTTGTGAATTGAAATGGCCCCTGTACCGGGACTGAGTTCAAGCCGCACCAGGTCACACTGACAGGTCACAACAGCCATTTCTTCTGGTTGTTAAATGCTTTCTTTTCACTTAATTTCGACTTTTATTTCCTTTATAAGGAAGTTGAAATTTACTGCTTAAAATTGCCTACTTAATTTTCATGCTCTTTTAATTTATTTTCATTTTAGTTGTATTTATTTTGTTTTGTATTTATTTTAATTTTTACTTTATTTTAGTTAAATTAATGCTACTATCTATTCTAATATCTTCATCTGATATATCTGACTGCTGCACTGTTATAAGAGCAACTGAAACAAATTAATTTCCCCTTGGAGATTAATAAAGTATTTCAGATTCTGATTCTAAGAGATGAAAAAGTGTGTGCCAAAATTTTGTCAAAGCTTGTAACTCTTGATCAAATCGAAAATAAAAACGAATCAAGTCCAAATTTATGGCTTATTTTTTACATAAGGGCTCCATTTTTGGGGGAGTGGTCTCCAGAATGATCAACAGTGAAACAACACCATTGCAAACAACTGTGGAAAAATAGTTTAATTCTTCATCAAAACACACCAGACCAAGCTGCACTCTCAGTAAAGCAGTGTCTGGCCCATCCATATTCACATGGTCTAGCACTGTGTGACTTTTTCCTGTTTTCTTAGACCACTCGTACTCTAAGGAACACATTATTGTCTGTGTCAGAAGTTAGAAAGAACACCAGAGACAGTTTTCTGAAGACCTGCTGCACTGCTTTGATCAGTGGAAAACCTGAAAGCAGGTTTATGTTCAATAAAATCGTAATCAAACTCAAGCTGAAGTTTATTTATATAGCACTTTTCATACATATATGCATGCAGCCCAAAGTACTATAGCAGCAGAACCTAGACATGACATCATTATGTGAGAAGAGTAAAAGTAAAAGAAAGTCAAAACAAACTCAATGCAACAAAATCAGTAGAATTTTAAAAGCACACTTAAAGCAAAATAAAATATATTAAAACATTGTAAAAAATATAGCGTTTTCCTTGAAATATTAAAATAAAAATAAATAAATAAAAATTTAAAATTAAGCTTAAAAATCAAAAATAAATATAAAAAACACAATATAAAAACACAAAACCCATAAAAACAGAGAATAAAAATTTGTGATAAAAGCAATAATGGTATTAGTTGTAATAATAATGGTAATAATGCAGTTTGGATCATAAAGAAGATAATTCCAGATTAAAAGATAGATTAAAAAGGTATGTTTTGAGTTTGCCTTTAAAATCACTGAGAAAGGCGTCTGTTCTCTAGTCCGGAGGGAGAGAGTTCCAAAGTTTTGGAGCATAAAAACAGAAAACTCATTGTCCCGCTCTTGAGAGGGAGACCAGAGGAATGTTTAAAAGGGAAGCATTCAGGGACTTTAGTGTTTGGGATGGAATATAAGAAGACATAAGATCTGCAATGTATGGAGGAGCAAGGCCATGTAGAGCTTTAAAAACAAGTAAGAGAACTGTAATACACCATTAGTCTTCTTTTTTAACAAATTGGGAGTAACATTGGTCTGTCTCATTGGTATATATCCTCCATCAAGATTTTAAATTACTCTTGTCACATTATCAAAGTTTTAGTCCTCATGATGAAGCGGCCATCAAAAAAACTAGATGGATTATTTTGTCACATAATGAAAGAGTTGGCAGCTTAATCATATCACTCATATTATTTTCTCTTCTCTAACCAGATGTGGATGAGTGTCAGGGCAGTCTGCATCAATGTGGCGAGGGCCAGCTGTGCCACAATCTGCCTGGTTCTTATCGCTGTGAATGTCAGACTGGCTATCAGTACGACTCATTCAGGAGGATGTGTGTAGGTATGTCACAAATCATACACTCCATTGAATAATCAGTTTTTGAGCCAAAAAAGTTGTTCTTTTATACCTTTTCTCCATCCTGGGTCTTGCTGCCCCATTTATTCTGCTCTCTTTGCCCTTCATCCTTTTCTAACTCTTTGGCACTACTGTACAGCCTCCCCTCCTCTCTGCTTGACTACTCTGCTGCTCCTGTTTATTATTCTGCAGCGAGAGAGCTTCTGCTGCTGCTTCCCCTGCTTTGCTTTGCAGTAAATCCACTGGGCCGATCACGTCTCCTGCTGCAGAGGACTGTGCTCTGCCTCTGCTGCTGCTCCCTCTGTTTGTGATTCACTGTGTTGTGACTCTCATGATAATGGACTCCGCTCAAGTGTTTAGACTATCAGCAGGCAGCTGGTCCCCTCGCATCGCACCCTCGTTGACATGCACACAGACTCGCGCAGGCATGCACACGTACGCGACCCGCTGCTCACGCCTGGCTGGTCGCACTTGCACACATGGGTGCAAACACATAAAATGCAAACACACACTTGCAGAGAGATGATGACACTGCTGCTTCTTCTTCTTCCTCCTCTCAGATGTGGACGAGTGCTGGCGCTACCCAGGCCGCCTGTGTGCCCAGACCTGCGAGAACACCCCAGGCTCATATGAATGCACTTGTACCACTGGTTTCCGCTTATCCGGTGATGGCAAGAACTGTGAAGGTGTGTGTTTGCGAATTACTGGGTGTGAGAGAGTGTGTGCATCCATGCGTTCGTGTCAGTGCATGTGCTTGTATGTTTTTGTGAACCTGGGTGTGAAATTATGCTTGATTGTTGGTAGGAGGGGTTCAGATTCTTCTACAAAGCTGATATTAAACATCCTCTGTGCAGGAGAGGCTTTACAGTCAGGAGTATTAGAGTATTGTAACCGCACATCACCCAATGCCTCCAAGCACAAACCTGTAAAAACATAATTGGCTTAATAACAACATCTTGTTTATATGTAGGGATAGAAACATAGAAAATCCTTTGATCAAGTGAAAAGTGACAGTAATGAACTCTAAAACCTCTAATCTGCAGACGTGAATGAGTGTTTGGCCAGCCCGTGCAGTCAGGAGTGTGCCAACATGTACGGATCTTACCAGTGCTACTGCAGACAAGGCTACTACCTGAGGGAGGACGGGCACACCTGTGACGGTGAGGCATGCTCTGTTACACGTCATAAACATCACATGTATTGACAAAGTGGGGAAAGAAAGTTGACGAATTTTAGGCCATGTTCCCATGTAGATTGGTACTTTTCAGTGATTGAGTTTTCCTTCTCCATTTAAAAAAGTATTTCTGTCCATGTACTTTGGAAGTTCTCAGTAACGTCTGAAAATACATCAACACATAAATAATAACTGGACTTGAGCTTATATAGTGTTTTTCTCGTTTCTCTGATTACTCAAAGCACATTTACATCTACCTCTTCACCCTATCCGCTACTACCCGTTGGTTAATGTTTATATATAAATGGTCCATCAGCATTTGCTAACATCCTCACCCTTTCATACCCATTTACAGTCCACTGACACAGCAATGGTAGCAACATGTGGTTCGGTGTCTTACCCAAGGAGACATCAAGATGTGCTAGAACCTACAACCTCCCAATTACCAAGTCACAGAGACACTGTTAAATGCTGTCAGAATAAAAAAGTAATTAAAAAGTTCCTCCTCTGACAAATGACAGTGTGTATTTAATAACCAACGGGCCTGTCAAAAAAAATGTTAAATTAAATTGCAGTTTATCTCCAAAGAGTAAATGTTCACTCAAGATTGATCACATTAAATTGCACATTCAGAATTCATTGCTTTGTTTTTTTTAAGTTACATAAAGGCAAAGAAATTTATTTATGCTGTCATTTAGGGAAAAAATGTCTTAAAATGAAAAAATAAAAGAGAACTTCTTGAATCTTTCACTGGAATCAACACATGTTGTAACTAAAGAAACAGGAGACTATATCTCTGTAACAGATGGACGAGTGAAATATATTTCATATATACCACTTTTCCAGTTGGGATACTGCCCATAGAAAGTGTTTTGGAAGGGGCAGAGCCATTTAAGGCATTTCCGGCAGGTGACTGGACGATCAAAAAGAACAAAAGAGTAGAAAGGCCTTCTTGGAGGCATTTGGGGGGACAAGTCAGAGTTTGAGGCAGTCCTTTTTTATACATGGCGCCCCAGTCAGTCACCTTTATTATTAGTGTCTCAGGCTTGTCCGTGTGTGTGCCATCTGTCGCCACTTGTTCACCGTATGTGGAAGGTGACAATGTATAGTAATTCCTGTCAGCTCTGGTTTACAATCAACAAGACATACAAAATTAATGATTGGGAGAGAGAATTATATGTAAACTCTATAATTACATCCATAAAAACACTTTATAGATAGGTCTTACAAAAAAATAAGGAAAGCTCCATTTAGAGTTGCTGGTTGGAGCCAAGAGCTAACCACAAACCAGGAAGCCCATTTTAGACAGCCTCTCTCCTTCATGATGTGAAATTCATGAAATGAAATCAAAGAAGTATTTCTCTGGCTGGAAGAAACACTTCATAGGGTGCAGTTTTATTTATTAAAAGGGAAAAGAATAGCTTGCATCTGAGGTAATGTCTAGCTTTGCTTCCAGGATAGTTATAATTTTGATCAATATTGGCCTTACAGTTTTATATTCTGCCTCCTTAACACAGCTGTTATGTTTTTAAGCTGACTACAGAGTAGAATCGTGGTTTATTAAACAGCTCTACATCAGTATATGTTGTAAAAGGTAAATAATTCTTCATATGGGATATACATAATATGTTAGTAAACAATTTCTAATAGGTAAAGTACAGGAAAGCTAACTGGAGATAGGCAGTGCCCACATATCAGCACCCAACCACTCTCAGAGGTTGTCTAAACCGCATGCGTATTTAGCCCATTTTAATGATTCCCTTGACTTTTTTCCTCACTTCAATACAGACATTGATGAGTGTTCCCAGAGCATCGGCCATCTTTGCACCTACAAGTGTGTGAACATTCCCGGGAGCTACCGGTGTGCTTGTCCTGAATATGGATACACAATGTCGCCAAATGGACGCTCATGTAGAGGTAAAAAAAAAACAGCAAAATGCATGATTCAACAGCAGTCACTTCTTTCCATGTGTGCCTGATTGAATTCTGCTCTGAAATAAAACATGAAAAACCCTCATCACTGCATGAAGAGTATGGTCGCGGTTATGCTCAGATAAATATTATTGCTCATATAAAAGAGGCACAGTAATTACACAGGCTATAAAATTTTATTAGCCTTAAAATCTTGTCTTGCTAATTTGATTTTTTTTTTCTGGATCCATTGCTTCTTCCCCACAAGGACTAATTTATGTCTTACAAGTTCCAGCAATGTGCATTTCTTCTGTTAATAATACACATTCCCTTGTCTCCAGGCAGTAAACCAGCTCTTGTGCATTAATGTGTGTTTTAGATATTGATGAGTGCACCACAGGGGCCCATAACTGCTCTCTCAGTGAAACCTGCTACAACATCCAAGGAGGGTACCGCTGCCTCTCCCTTAACTGCCCACCCAGCTACCGCAAAGTGTCTGACACGTAAGTCATTAACCAGTGTCCATGTTCAATATGATGCCATTCTGATGTCATACAAGGCTTGATTATTTTAAGGATCTAGAATGTCACAAGACTTTTAGGGGAGATGTCCAGTAGATGTCTCCTTTTTGATTGAGCCCATCAATGCACCTCTACCCCTCCTCCCCAGCCCCTCCCTCAGAGTAGCAACCAAGCACAATCCTTTGCAGAATGACTCCTCATTTAGATGTGTTGATTCTGTTTTGTTATGTACAAAAAGAGTCTTCTCTTTGACTTAGAACGTTTTCTAGTTCCCTGTACTCTCACATGGGCAAGGCTAGATCTTTCCCCCTGAGGGGTGGCAGGCTAATTGAGTGGATAGGGAGAGGCTCACCCAAAGAAATGTATGAAACAAGTTTGAGCCTCTTAGAAACATCTAAACAAGCTGAAAAAAGTAGAATGAAGCTCTGTCCCATATGCATAGACTGAGAACAGAGAACAACAAACAGAGGGGTATCATTTCAAGCTTTATCAGAGAATATTTATGGGATAGTTTGGGATTTTTGAGGTGTGGTAGTATGAGGTACCTAGCTTTTTGCCCGAACACTAGCCACAGCCTCAGAAGTCAACTCTGTATATGCACAGAAATAGTTTGCGAAATAGAAGTTGAGCTACGTGTTGTTGCACATGGAGCCACCTGCGCTGCATTTAAAAAGTTTTAGGCAAAAACAACATAAAAAAAAAACAGTGTGGTTGCTAGTGTTGTGCTCAAGACCACTCTGTTCAAGACCAACATGCACCGAGACCAAGACAAGACCAAGACTTTTGGGAGTCGAGACCAAGACCGAGACAATCTGAGACCGAGACAAGACCAAGACTATCAAAATGAATTTTAAAAACCATGACAAGGTTGAACAGTTAAGGGGGCTGTCCCTCAGTCACAACAACAGGAAGGTTGCAGTCATCACAGAAGGAAATAACACCTGAATTGGTGCTTTTTGTTGTTTTAAAAAGTGTTCCTCCTTATTCACATTAATTAAGTTGAAGAACAGCAGATTGGTGCTGGTCTTGGTCTGTCTTGATGGAAAATCCAGTCTGGCCAGTCCGAGACCGAGACAAGACCGAGTAAAAATGCTAAGACCTTCAAAATGTGGTCCCGAAACCGGTCCCGAGACGAAGACCAATCATGAGTAACACAACACTAGTGGTTGCACGGTGTATGTAATTTTTTTCAGTAACTTGCTATGCCACTGCCATGCCACTTTGTTTTGGTACTACCTCGGTACACAGTACAGCCCAAAGTGTCCTTCCACTACCAGCACACTGTTCAATATACAATCTCACCTTCATTTTGCTGAGTACATAAATATCACAACACCTCAAAATAGGGTTGGGAATCAGAAACCAATTCCAGTTGAGAATTGATAAACAAGGGAATGATATCATTCAATGTTTTGCTTATCAATTCCTTCCTCTTTGTTCTACATGTTTTGCTCTCATCAGTGGCAGTCATCAGAAATTATAACAAAGTCCAAAGTCATAGCAGACGGGAGGCTGTGGTTAAAATTGTCTCCATTACCAACAAATGACACTGAATGAACTTAACTTTAATTTATCCATGCAGCACAGCATTGGACATCAGGAGTGTCATGTGTTTGACTTTGTTGTCACTGAAACTTTAGTGTGCCAACTGTTGCCCTCACAGATAATCAGCAGGGATCAATAAAGGAATCTTTAAAGAATCAAATCAATAAGCAGAATTGTCGATGGGATTGATGTCCGTAAAATCGTACAAATTTCCATCCCTACCCCCCAAACAAAGATTAGCCTGAGAAACACATTTTTAAAGATTATCCTGCTGGCCAAGCACAGTAATTTGGAAAAAAAATGTGTTCTTCTAGCTTAGTTAACCTCCTCAACAATGAACATACAGGGTTGTTACTCTTGCATATACTCATTATCAAAAGCATTGGTTGCATTTTTATAAAATAAACAATATATAAGTTCAATACTTTGTTTGGAGACAAACTTTCATTTTGCTCTTTGGTTGTTTTCTAATAGTTTGTGAAACTCTTGTAAGAAAAAAATATTGGTTACAGTTGGAAGGCTCTGCATGATGAGAGCTGCAGACTGCAGAGACAGATATCATAGCCGCTGGTATCCTAATATCCTGAAACATCCAAAAATGATCTTGCGTAGCTGTACTCGTATTTCATCCAATTTGACAACATGGGCTAACGTGGTTTAGTCACCTGAAATCATGGACAAATCACATGTTCCTTACTTCATAAAATGTAACAACTTGGTATAAGTTCAGTTCTACCAACTTGGAGGCATGACCAAGATGACTACAAAACTTAGCATTTTAGCTTTTTGTCAGAATACAAGACCCCTCTTCCTTGTTCTTAGTTAAGCTAAAGTTAGTTTTCTTTTTATGTATTTTTTGGGCATTTTTGTGCCTTTAATGATAGTAGAGAGACAGTGGATAGGCTTGTGAAAGGGGGTGAGAGAGTAGGAGAAGACACTCTGCAAACTGGTCACAGGCAGAATTCGAACCTGGACCGGCAGAAGCAAATACATGGGGTGCTAACCACGACGCCAAACCAGCACCCTGCTAAAGTTAGTTTTCAGTGGTTTCTGCACTTAGATCATTTTGGATAGATGTTTGGATACAAGTGGGCATTCCCTGTTTGGCAAGGTTCATTTGAATACATCTGAGCACAACAACCGACCCCCGCTTTGGTACAACCAGCTGCACTGAGCTGACCTGAAAGAGGTGGTCGCAGCTCACCTTAAATCAATCCCTAGAGCAGTTTATTTGCAGTGAGCCTGGCCATTATTTATATTTCCTGCAAACAGCTTTTGTGTGCTTACTTGTTTTTAAATATTTACTTGATAATAGTACTTACAGTCCTATCAGGGTTTTTTTCAATGATTGACTTTTTTTCCTGAGTCTTCTATTCATTCCTGTAAAACAAAAACTGGTCTTGAAGTCTTTCAGGGTTTTCCAGTGTCCCCTAACACTTCAGGGTACAGATGTTGGTAGAATAGGTTCCCTCTGTAAACATTAGGATAATGTCCAGAATACAAAGGCATTGTTTTTTGCCATCACCCTTTGCTGCATGTGTACCCTACCTGCTGCTCCTTATTTTCCTGTCACTCCTCAGCTGTCCATGAGGGCAGAAAAGGCCAAAGTAATCATTTTTTTCAAAGACAACACTCTGAATGCACCCAGTCATAGTTATCTTGCTTTTCTTCTGCCCTCTATAGTCGCTGTGAGCGGATCAGCTGTCCTGACTACCTGGAGTGTCAAAACTCTCCCTTGAGAATCACCTACTACTACCTCAGCTTCCAGTCCAACATTGTCATCCCTGCTCAGATCTTCCGCATTGGACCATCCCCTGCCTACTCAGGAGACAACGTCATCGTAAGCATCACGCAGGGAAATGAGGAAAACTACTTCAGCACCCGAAAGCTGAACGCCTACACGGGAGCTGTGTACTTACATCGACAGGTGGAGGGTCCAAGGGATTTCTTGATTACCGTGGAGATGAAGCTTTGGAGACAGGGGACGTTCACCACATTCCAGGCCAAGATCTACGTCTTCATTACAGCGAGCTCGCTCTAACACTTAGAGATGGACTTTTTTCAGACTTTTCACGTCACTATTTAACAATGTCAGAAAGTATAACCACTGTCTGCTAGGGTCAAGTTGTTAATATTGCTTAAGCTCTGTTGAAGTTTTTATACAAATATGACATTCGAGTGGGGAGATATTCCGAGAGAATATTCCTTTTTCAGGATTAGAGTTTAATGCATGAAAACTCCAGTATTAAATTCTTTACATTTTTTCATCAGGACTTTAAATGCTGGTATACATATTTGTGTTAGGGATGTAACAACACACTAAAGTAGTAACACAGAAAGTTATCACAAAACTAAGACTAAGATAATATAATTGTATAACAATATTCTAAGCTTTGTCAAAAAAATATATAAATTGGCCATTTATATATAAACATTTTATTTCAATTCTCAGAATAATTGCTGAACATACTTTTTTTAGATTTTTATCCCACTTCCACCTGTAGTGAAACTGGGGTGTCTTTTCTATTAAATTAATGAAAATGACTCACTTACTTTTGGTGCACTAATATTTTATTTAAATTCAGGATGCTGACTTAAGAAAAAAATGATTCAACTATCAATGCCTCAAGTGGAAATTTATGCATATATTTATTTTAATTAGTGTAGTGTTTTTACAAATAAGCACAACATTGGAGCCATTTCATTCAAAATTTTAAATATTTTTGTGATTTGAAAGACAAAACTAAAAGCTCAGAAAGCACAAACCTCCACTATGGCATTTTCAACACTGTAGGCCAAGTAATTGGCAAAAATGTGAGTACCACCCTATCCTGCAATGTTTACAAATCATTAAAAAAGTATCTTGATCGAGAACTACATTTCTCTCCCCTGAACATTAGCCACAGCCCCAGAGATCAGCTCTGTGTATGTACAGAAATATTCAGTGAAGTAGGAGTTGAGCTATGTGTTGTTGCCAGTTCATGTCTTCTTCGTGCTATGACCAACGTTCTGTGAAAATGTCATAAAATCTGTCTATTACTTTTTGAGTTTTGCTTTGAAAATTGTTTTTCTCCTCTCCACTCTAGAGACATTCAGCTACAGGTAAACACCATGCACAGAGCTTGTGTTAGATGCTTAAACAGTAATGTTTCATGACAGATGTTCAGTTGAACATAAAGCATAGTTTAAGTCTACAAACAGTCAGATGTTAAGCTGGCACACCAGCTGGACTGCTTCTCATTTGTGTTGGACAATCCCAAGTCTGTTTGTGTAACATTCCATAAAAGTGTTGAGGTTGGAAGAACCATAACAGGATGCTTCCTGGTCGTCTTCATATGCATGCTCACCTAGACGGAGATCCTGGAGCAGACCCAGAACTACTGTAGGGATTACATATCCCACCTGACCTGGGAACAGCTTGGAATCTCCCAGGAGGAACTGGAAATTGTGGCAGGAGAGAGTGAAGTCTGGGCTGACCGAGCTGGAATGCTGCCCCCACAACCTGATCCCTGATAAGCAGTGAAAGACGGATGGACTATTGTCAATAGTTTCTGAAATAAAATGTATGATCATGACCTGATGCTCCTTCTGCTGGACAGGTAACAGCACTTCCATTATGTGTTTACATCAGAGGTGTTCAGACTTGGTTCATCACGAGCAAGGAACCCACTATCAACAAAATGAATTTGAGAATTTTTGTTTGTCGAAGGTTGAATAATTAAGTGAATTTTAAAACATGAACATGTTGCCAACCCTGGTTTTGGAGAACTTAAAAACTTGTCTAAAAACATGCCATGCAGAATATCACACATATGAAAGGGCCACTTTGATGCACCTCACCTTTAGTGTTAAAGTAAAGGACTTCAAAATGGCCATTTAGATATCAGTGAGCCATGGCCTGCCTTTGCAAACACATGGCCAGCCCCTGGTCAGGCTGAGAATTATGCTTCATGCAGCAGAGAGTTCAGTCCTGCATTCAGACAGAAAACAAGAACAAACTGCACAAAGCGGACAGTCATAGCAGAGGTGTTGTGTTAAGATTAAAAATCACTGTCAATCATGTGCTATGATGCGATGGCAGATTGTAAAAGAATAAGCATGATTAGTGCTATTATTTGTCCATCAAATAGAACCAGATGTATCAGCCAGCTACTTTAAACTTTTGCCTGTATCAGTCATGTAGCTTTTACAGTTTGCAGTGGTCCGATTAAAAGTAAACAAACTAAGAAGATCATAGTTTGGACATCCCTGGTTTACATCAAGCTAACAATCTTAGATGACTGAGGGACATCTGTTCACTAATGAGAAATCGATTTTTCCCATAATGACTTCTGAAACGTAATGGTCTATGAAAAGCACATCTCTGATATACAGTAATGACTTTGAGATACAAATAAATGTATTACACTGACAGACTGAACATTGTATTTACTCTATTTTCTAACAAGATATAAAAAAAATGAAGCCCTCTGATAACCTCATGTTTGCTTTTCTTTTCTTACTGGAAGCCAGGTATCCAAGATTTCTGCTAATAATTTCCCAGTATAAGATGATGACATAATTTAATGACACCATCCAGTCTCAGTTACAATGCTTATGCAACTTTGTCTCTTGTCTATCCTGGAATGTTATTTGTTTTTGTCTCTGAAGTATTTTATATAACGTTATATAACTATGTGGTTTATTTTTGTATAAGACACATAATGGATGGATGTATCATATTCTTAATATTAGATTCCTATTCTTAAAATATTTTATTAAAATATTAAAAAACCTGAAGACTCTTGTAAAGTTATTTCATATTATTATTTATTCTACAACTATCAGGATAGAAAGACATTGTGTTTGTGTTTGCCTTGTTTCCTAATCAGTCAACACTCCTTTTACTTGCTGAAATATGCACCACTTATTCCCCAGTCACAGTATAAACGGTGAAAATTATTCCACAGAGAAGTAGTTAAAGCATATAATCCACTCCTGTCAGTACATGTCACACAGTAAATACAGATGTACATACCTGTTCACACCTTGCTAGAGCTTAATATGAACGTCATCCATCAACACCAAAACACACAAGTTTTATAACAACTAATAAAAGCAATGATCATAAAATGTTTGATTTCTGAAGGGTTTTAAAATCTTCATGTCTTGTAAAATCCATTTCAAAGTCTAATCTACTGAAGACTATACCAAAGACAGAGCTATACTGCCATCGTCAGGATAAAAGTGGTAGAGCAACATAAAGTCATGCCTTATACAACAGAGTAATAAAACAGGTAAAGGTTTAGAAACCATTCTCTGTTATTGAATTCTGAAACTACATGACTGTAGAGGATTTTCTTCTTTACCAGTTCGATGTGAAGCCGTAACATAATCTTCCTCTGCTCAGAGTTCAGTGAACCTTCTGGACCCGCTCTAATCATCGGAAAGGGTGTGTGCATCCCTCTGACAGCTGTATTAATGCATGCTGCACATCCCACCAGAGCCGCTTGCCAGTTTTCTATTCACAAACATGAATTATAGCATCACAGGTCAATTCAACACCAGAAATCTGAGATTCTGCTCGAGTTATACTCCTTTAAAACCACAGGCTGCCCCAGAGGATTCGAGGAAGTATTCAATAAACCTTTTTCACCCTTCGAGTCAAAGACATACCTCCTCACATAACTCATAATAATAGCTATGTGTGTGTGACTGGAGCTTTCAAACACACCCAGTGACGGAGATGCCACTGGTGGTATGTGCGGAGCATTACAAGGCCCTGCAGCTGTGATTGATGTCTCTTTCCCCTAATTAGCTTTATCTGCTGCTCATGATGAGGTGGTGCTGAGTGTCAGGGACAGTGAATCACACATGTCAGACAGGGGGAAGACACACACATCTATTACATCTTTGAGGACACCAACAGGAAGTTCCCAATCTGCTGGACAGAGGAAGAAGGAGAAGTCAACTCGAGACCAATAAAATTAGCTGTGAGGCTGAAGAGGTTTACAAAGGCATTAAACAGTGATATGTTTCAACTGTGAGAGAGAAATAAATACATCACCACAAAGATTTTTTGATTCAGAAATTACTATATTTATAAATTAAATACATGTTTTGTTGCAGTTAGTATGAGACTTGCAGAACTCGAGAAAAACTCCTTAACAGAGATGTTTTGACCACGCAGAGTATATTGAGCCCTCCTCCAATGTCATTTAAAGGTGCTATGAGGAGAATCTATTTCTGGCGACGTAAAGACTCTGCTACCCATGAGCACGTGCGGCGACTGTTGTAAAGACGTGACCAAAGCCAAAGCGTGCGTTTGTTGTGATGCTAATGAATGCAGCGCGAACCTTCCTCAGAACTCTGCATTGCTTTACAACTTATTTTTTCAACAACTTACAGAATGCACAGCGACGAGGTAATGTATCTCTTACGTAGCAGTAGTTTTTGATGTGTGATAACAAGCAATTTTTGGAAAACTTAGTATTGTAGTTTTGTAGCCACCTGTATATATCGCTACTTACAGCCCGGTGCTCTAAGACGTGTCTGAATAATATAAATTTGCTCTAGGTTTAATTGTCTTGTTCCTCAGGTTGAGTATCCAGGCCAGTCCAGCCATGTCCGACCCGACCACAAAGCTAAGGAATATCATTTATAGATAACCTATTTTGATGCTATTAAACTCATCTTAAAGTGTGTATTTGGATCAGCATGTATCTAAAAGTGAGACTTTTTTGTAATTACTTAGAAACTCCTCATGACATCTTTAATAACACGTGTAGAAAATGACTTGTAGTTGTTTGTTTAGATAGATAGATAGATAGATAGATAGATAGATAGATAGATAGATAGATAGATAGATAGATAGATAGATAGATAGATAGATAGATAGATAGATAGATAGATAGATAGATAGATAGATAGATAGATAGATAGATAGATAGATCCTTCCTTTACCACATATCATTTCATATTCTCTCAATAGCTGTCAGCTCTGTACACTTTCCTGTGACTCAAATAAAGGAAAACAAAGTACAAAATAAAATTAGTGGGAAAAGAGTAATGATATAAACATGTTCATGTTGGGTAAGTAGTGTAAGTTGTGAGACTTTCAACCCTTTTGACAATTGAAGTAAAACCAAACAAAATTTCATCATGTTATTGTGCTAACTCTAAAAGTCTATGGTCTTCTGTTTGTTGTTATATATTGATTAAAGTTAATCATTCATTACAAACAATCAATTTATTCATGTTGACCACTTATTGAAAGCATTGAATATTGTAAATCAAGTGTTTTAGTGATTTGGAATTTGTAAGATAGCATTCAATATTGGGAGGTTGAAAAACAAAACACTACAATTTGCAAATCCTATGTGACTAATTTTTAGTTGGATACAGTCATACACTCAAACTAATAATCTTGATTATATTTTTGCTGATATTCACCCATTTTGAATTTGATTAGAACTTCAGGTTCTAAAATAGCTTGGATAGTTTTTTTGGCATATGCCATAGGATGAAGCTCTATTGATAATATAACTCTGTATCTGCAGGGATCTTGTTTATATCCAAAATGAGAGCTATGCACTCAGGTTTTCCCAGAGCATACAGTTTTAAGCATCCATTGCTCCCACTCTCAAATGGAAGGCATATTAATTGATCATTTGATTAATCTGTGGTAAAATCTATGGGCTTTACTATTTTTGAGTCATTTGATGTCATTTGACTTATTTGTACTTTACATAGGCAGCAAGCATGAAAACAGACCTGTGATTCTCAGTGCCTTGTCATCAAAGAATTGATGGACAGTTTTAATATAAGGTTCATATTACCCAAATGTGTGTTTTCTCTATGATATAATATCAGTTGCTGTAACATTATGACTCCACGTTTATTAAAAAACCTGACGTTACAGCTCCAAAGGTTTCATGTTAGTCATTTGAGGATCTACATGAACACAATTAAAAAATGATAACAAAAACCTGAAACTGTTCTGCTGATTTTACTGCATAACTCCGCCTATGCACTGCTGTCAAGCTGCTTCTTGTTTTGCAGTACCTGGGATTCCACTCACTCGCACTGACTGTGACGTAATGCAAATCCTGTCAACTAATAACAAAAAATATATCACCACAGCTTTAAAAGCAGCAAATAAATGCTATTGATGTTTGAATACTTTGCACCCAAACTGATGGTGGAATTAATACTCAGCATCACTAAATAAGGACTTTGTGTGTGGGGGCACTCCTTGATAAAAGCTAAGGCAGCAGATATCCAGTGAATTTGATATTGAACATCTCTTTGTATTTTGAATTAACTGATGTAACCTACTTGTTGATGTAACAGTTCGTCAGACTGACATGACCTGCGCTGCAAGATTTTATAAGATAATAATGAGAATCATAATGATCATGATGATAATGATTGTTATTTTGATGATGACACTGTATAAAATCACCACCATTAACAGAACACTTTTGGAGGGAAATGCAGCGGCAGTGTGGAATAAAAGAGACTGTACAGAGGAGGCTGGAGCAGAGGCGGGGTGAGGATGGAGTGTGATGAGAGGAGGAGGAGGAGGAGGGGAAGGGCGCTGTTGCAGACACGCTTGTCTTTGATAGCTCAGGTGGTCATCACCTGAGGGCTAAAAGAAGGTTAATGGGCATTCTCAGCAGCAGACAAGCACAGGCTAGCACTCGCTCTTCTCCGGCTACCATAAACAGGGGGAAGTATGCATCATTAGATTAGACTGAGGCTAACTACCTGCAGTCAGGCCCGCTTCATACAGCAGCTTAAAGAGAGTCAAGGTTAGGAGCCTTGCTGCTGTGTGATTGGCTAGATCAGGGAATACTGCAGCCTAATTGGTCAGTTTGTAGAGGGGTTATATACACAACAGAGAGAGCTGTTTAAGAAGATTATGTCCTATAATGATATTTACATGATGAGTTGTTATGGTTATATTGAACAGTGCTTCTCATTCATTTGAACAAGACCCATAAGCAGGTCTGAGCTGTTTTCAGTGAGACCAGAGTGCATGCCCAAATAATCAACTATGGTGAAGGGTCTATGGTCTAGGTGTGGTCATAAAATGACAATCATCATTTTACATTTGATTGTGCTCTGCTTTCTTGTGGGGTTTTCCCTCAAGATTTAAAAAATGTATCTACTTTTCTCAGGGATGACAAAGCAAGTGTTCAAATGATATGTAGCCTGATGGTCAGCCTATATGAGTGAAAAGTGGTGAACTGAGCTCAATGGACATTTAAGGTAAAAGGTCAAAAGTTTTCAGGCCACACTGTAGTCCCATTTTTTGAAAGTGATAGCTCAAAAACACTTGCCTCAGACTTCCCCTGAAAGTCCACTTTGACTGAAGGAATCCCTGAAAACATTTTGGGAAGTCAAAGTTGAAGTTAATAATCATCATTGTATGAAATTTAAGAAACCATGAACACTTGGGTTTGCCCCAAGTTTTCTGAAAGGTCTAACACAAGGATAAAATTATTAGATTAAAAAAATCACTGAGGCTTATGATCATCCCTTGCTTGTGGACTCAAGATCTTATAAGATCTTTGAGGGATTTCCTTCTGACTTTGCACTTAAATCAACTCTGATTTAAAGATGGGGTGATAAAATCTTGGCCCTTAAAGTTCTGAGTCATTGGGTTACATGTTTAGCATGTGAGGCTACAAGTACATTAAAGCTTTTATGTTGGACTTGGGACAAATGCCCACACTTGACTCAAGAATAACTGGAATAAAATATAAATGTACAAGGTCAAACGTCATTTGGGCCTCATAATCATCACTTTCTTATGGCTGTCCTGAAGTGTTTGGGTGCTTTCACACCTAACACATTTGGTCCAAAACAAGGAACTCCAGTTTGCTTGTTTGTAAAGTTTGGTTCATTTTGTGCTGGTGTGAATCCTCACATGAACTGTTAAGTAGATCAAAGAACCAAACTCTGGCTCAAAATGGGGGTCTTGATTTGCTCCAAGTGGACTAGAGTTTGGCTTTAAAGTAATCTGAATCAAAGAAGGACCAAACAAGGCATTCAAACCAAAAGTGAGAGTGTTGTGACATGGATTTTATAGCAGGAACAAACTAACTCGTGGTAGGAGGCTAGATTACACAATGTTTGACAGGCTTTGGTGTTGAAGGAAACCAAACCAAGTGAAAAATGAAACAATGCTGCACCTCCAATCACAAAATGAATCATGTCGGCAGATCAATAGGTGTTTGGATCTGATGGTTCAATCAGGCATGTTTGTTAAGTGTGAGGACTGTCCCATTTTTCCAGTAGGACCTCCTCCTTTAAAGTCAAAGGTTTAAACCAACACTATGTAGTTTTTCAAACATAATATAGTCCTTAGATATTCATCGTCATGGTCCACCACTTTACAATGTGTTGAATGAAACCTCTTTCGTGCTCTGAAGTGGTCTGTATCGCTTTCACTAGGGCTATGTAACTTCGAGGTGGATGGTGGGAACTTTACGGCACAGGCTACGTCACTTCCCCCGATTCCCGATTTGTTTAAAACACGGAAGTGTCGGCGAAAGCCAAACGCAGAGCTGTAGTCATGGCGGAGGCAGCAAAGAACGCAAGAAAAAGAAAAGTTTATTTTGAGGATACAAAACAAAGAAAGCCAGAGAAAAACAAGGTGAATGCTCGGACCAGAATAAACATCGGTTCGGTGTTCACTCGCTGGCGTGAAATAAAAGACGAGGAGGGATGTCCGGCCGATGCCGACTTGGCCCTGTTATTGCTGGACTTGTAAGTACTTGTTGATTGTTTACCATCCGTTTACAGTATTCTTGTGAACGGACCAGTATGTAGTTTTGTTTAGACCTATTTCAAGTGTGTGATATCGCCAGCTCGTGGTTGTCTTTACTTTTATTCACTTTATCGCTTCAACAGGATGGGGGCGGGGGCGACTTCACGGTAATAAAACAAAGTTGAACTTAGCGATTTTTAACATCGTCATTTAGTCAAAAATAAATACATTACCTCGTCGCTATCCATCCTGCAAACAGCCGCTGAAGAGAGAAGAATACTTTTGAGTGAATTCCTGGCTTCTGTGATTCGCCTACAAAACAAATGCACGGGACTGGCAGATCTGTATCCTTACGGCAGTATGCGCGCGCTAGGGCTCATGGGTAGTTGAGTTCTCGTTCCGGTCAAGCGAGAATCTTCCGTAGTGCTGCTTTAAGTGTCAGGGCTTTATGTTTAACTCTTTATTGTGAATGCAAAATCTCATGAGTGCTTAAGTGGCATAAGTGGCATTATGTCCACTGTGACTTAAGGTTTGTATCAATAACTGTAGCTACAGGTCCATCCAGGCTCTTCTTCTTAACCCATAACTTTTACCGTCCAGCATTTCTATACCTGGTTGATGTGTATTGGTTTCTTCCCCATATTTCCAGAGTAGAAAATTTCAGCATTCCAGACAGAAAAAATCTGAAATGCCCTCAAAAGTCAGATGACCTTACTGGAAAACTAGGACAATTCTCCTGGACCAAGTATGTCCACAAACATGGCTGCTTGGCGCATAAACAGTAAGTAGAAGCAGTACAGAAGTACCTTAACAACTCAGTTATTTTTGTACTTTGAAATCAGTGACATTGAGTATTGTACATCTTCTACATGAGTACATATTGTTGTGTTGAATTTTGTGTGAAATTGTCTTGTAACATGCTGTTAAATTAGTTATGAGCTAACAATGCTAACTGGAGCTCCAATGAGTTAGCGTTATTCTATTAAAGTGCCACAAAATGTGTTAACTTCATATAAGTCCCACTAGTATATGGTCTTTGTAAAACAGTATTTTAGCCATAAAGTTACAGGAACAGTTGTTACTTTACAATTTTTATTAACATGAAAGTGCTTTCCAACTTCGAATGTCAGACGCCCTTCCCAGTTCCCACATTGGACAACTGATGTAAAAGGAACGCAGCGTAACATATTAATACGTAATCACATTTATTTGCATCTAATGTCACAATTACATACTCTTACCTGTTGTGAGTGTGGTGGATCCTGAGGTCTGGCCTGTTCAAAACCACTGATCTATTTAAAGCATTATAGCACACTGAACTCAGCAAACTGATCACCTAACCATGTATTAAGACAGCATATATCCATATTAGTGTTGGAATAAACTCATGTGCAGCTTAATAACAGCAGCTAACCTAGCAGGAAATATAAATTGGTCTCAAGTATTAAGCCTGCATGGCACTGGGTTTAAAAAATAAATAAATTTAGAGTATTTCGGTCTTGATTCATTTAGCAAAGAGCAAAAAAGAGGAGAAGAAGAGTGAAGAAACAGACAGAAAGATAGAGAGATAGGAATTTGCCTGAGAGGAGAATGAAGGAAGGTATGTAAGGTTGCTGTCACTCTGAGGCGCCTTATAGCTCAGCCGAGGTGTCATCTTATCATACTTCAGCAGACATTGCACCACAGCCCGAATAATAAATCCACAGACCATATTGATTAAACTGTGTGCACAGGGAGGCTGAACCAAGCTGTTTGACTTTGACATTTAGCCTGAAGCCTGACCCGTGAGAAGTCTTGTAGACAGGGTCTGAAAGTCACCCCAAAGGGCAAAGCGGGGCTCATCCCTGCAGGAGTGTACTGACTGGAGGGGAAGATCTTCTCCGAGGCTCCCTGGGTGGGAAGATTTACTGGAGTCTTAATCACAGGTCGACACATTGGCGGCAGGTTCTCTGACCAATGGAAAAGAAGCCACAGATAATACGCTGCCTTGTTAACTGCCATTTCTGACAGAAAGTAATGCCAGACATCTGCGGCATGTGAGACTTTTGACACCACAAACTGTTTTTTTAACTTGTGGATGTACTGTATGGGTTCACACAGAAATAGGGTTACAATTTACAGACTTTGTGCTGTATCTTGACAGCTTTCAGTGCATACATGAGCATTTATTTCTCTCCAATAATATTTGTCAATGCTGACATATCATACTGTACTTTATGTTCTGCACTTGAGGACCTAATGAAAAGTTATGTTTCAACCACGTACCCTTTTCAGACTGGCCAAAAACCTGTTGAGCACGGTAACAATCGGCTCCTGTTCGCAGTTTGAAAGGGTTTCATTGGCTTCATCTAATCCTGCAAGGGACACAGGTTTTTATCGGCTCGCCTCTGATCGGCTTCAGTGGGAACTTCACACCGGGGTCAACCCATAATTTATGAATGATGTCAGCGTAATGTCCATATGGCATAGCATTCCCCATCCCCTGTCTGTTACTTACCTGATTCTTTGCTGTCTCTGCAACTAATTCCATCCGCCTTTGTATCATCAGTGCTGAGTTTGTACATTTTTAAAGAGGGACAAAAGTTAAAGGAAAGAAAACTGTGTCATTGTCTGCCATGCTTCTTGCTATCATTTACATGGCCATATTTTGTGGTGGTGATGATGTCATCAATGGGATAACATCAAATTGATGCACCAGAGGAAAAAAAACAGCCACACAGCTCATCTGCTGTCGATTAGACCTGGATCTGCTGGCAGTGGGAAAAGAATCACTTGCCAAATGTTAGCGGGGTCGACCCGCGTCAAAAAAACCTGCATTGACCAGCTATTTTTTTTTTACTGTAAATGTAACTGTAACTGTTAAATAGTGATGATGCACATATAATTAAGAGGCATTTACACATAAGCATATAGTAGCTGACATTGACCGACACTGACATTTCTGGAGTCAGTTTTGTCACGATCAATGTAGTGCGATGTATCTAAAGTAGAGATATACTTCCCCACCATAGATATAACATGGGTAGCGTGTTCAATTTAGGGGAAGTTTAGCTTAATTGAGCTTGGTGCTGCTGAATATTGTGCAATTGTGACATCACCCAACAAACACCATATAAAGTGGATGTACATGCCACTTTCGCTGGTCTCAGTATTCTGATATCATGCCTACTAGACAAAAGGATGGCTGTCCCAAAAATGGCACCTCAACTCATTAAGGAGTCCAGTCCTAAAGAGGAAGCTGCTAGAAACAGAACTGAGGTACGTTGAACTACAGGCTGCGTTTGTCTTCAGAGGTCAACTTCCACATTCACAGGTATGTTGACTCAAACATCAGACAGTTAAAGCCGGCGTAAAATATGTTGATGTACCCAACAAATATAACTGTTGATCAACTGAGTTTGCTTTGCGTGACCTAACCTCGCCTGACATTGCTCAACACGTTTCCCTTTATGTCTGCAGAAGTTGGCCAGAATGTCAATTTGTGGATGTGATTCTTTAGATTCTTTAATCCTATATGAAGTGGTCAAATACGACATATAACAATCTGTGTATTTTACATCATTTGAAGACAGTAATAAAATTATCTGAAGACAATAATAAAACCAAACAATTCAATGAAGTATTAGAAAATATCAATGAATCATACAAGCTGTGACATGGCTGATGAGCTAAGCAGGGAGTGAACAGAACAAGAACTCAAGTGTGCTGTGAGTAGGTGTGTGACAGTGTGAGTTTATGTCATTGGGGTGGGAGAGGGTAATTAGAGTTTAGGTATGATGTATGAAATATGAACTTCTGCGTATTGTGTTGTTTGTTTCTGTTATCATGTAAACCATGTGTAACATTGGGATGTTGTATGAAAACCATAAAAAATGAATAGATACAAGTCTTTTTAAAAAAATGTATTTCCTGCAATTGTTTCTTGCAATGTTTACATGTACAGTTGTGCCCAAAAGTTTACACCCCCCAGCAGAATTTCTGATTTTTTGGCCTTTTCTCAGAAAATATGAATGATAACACAAAAACCTTTCTGTCACTCATGGTTAGTGGTTGGGTGAAGACATTTATTGAAAAAATGATAAGTTTACTCTTTTTAAATCATAATGACAACAGAAACTTCAAAAATTACCCTGTTCAAAAGTTTACACCCCCTGGCAGTTTTGGCCTGATAACATGCACAAAATTTGACACAAATGGGTTTGAATGTCTACTAAAGGTAACCATCCTCACCTGTGATCTATTAGCTTGTAATCAGTGTGTGTGTATGAAAGCTCAGTGAGTTTCTGAGCTCCTGACAGACACGTGCATCTTTCACTGCGAGGAAATTTCAGGTTTCTGCGTCATAGGTAAAGCAAAAGAATTGTCAAAGGATCTGCGAGAAAAGGTATTTCAACTGTATAAAACAGGAAAAGGATTGAAAAAGATATCCAAGGAATTGAGGATGCCAAGAAGCACTGTTAAAACTCTAATTAAGAAGGGGAGAGAGAGGGATTCTGTTCAAACCAAACCACGGTCAGGCAGACCAACAAAAATTTCAGGTCCAACTGCAAGGAAAATTGTTGGAGATGCAAAGAAAAGCCTTCAAATAACTTCAGCTGAAATACAGGCCTCTCTGAAAAAAATTGGGGTGGATGTTTCAAGATCCACAATAAGGAGACACTTGAAGGAACATGGGCTGCATGGTCGGGTCGCCAGAAGAAAGCCATTTCTACCCAAATGCCACAAAATATCCCGTTTACAATCCAAACAGCACAGAGACAAGCCTCAAAACTTCTGGAACAAAGACATTTGGAGTGATGAGACCAAAATTGAACTTTTTGGCCACAACCATAAACATTACATTTGGAGAGGAGTCAACAAGGCCCATGATGAAAGGTACACCATTCCTACTGTGAAACACGGAGGTGGATCACTGATGTTTTGGGGATGCGTGAGCTACAAAGGCACAGGAAAATTGGTCAAAATTGATGGAAGGATGAATGCAGCATGTTATCAGAAACTACTGGTGGAAAATTTACACTCATCTGCCCAGAAGCTGTGCATGGGACGTTCTTGGACGTTCCAACATGACAATGATCCAAAACACAAGGCCAAATCAACCTGCCATTGGCTACAGCAGAATAAAGTGAAGGTTTTAAAGTGGCCATCTCAGTCTCCTGACCTCAATATCATTGAGCCACTCTTGGGAGATCTCTAACGTGCAGTTTATGCAAGCCAGCCCAAGAATTTACAGGAGCTGGAGGCTTTTTGAGAAGAGGAATGGGCAGTTTTACCATCTGAGAAAATAAAGACCCTCATCCACAACAACCACAAAAGACTTAGAGCTGTTATTGATGTTAAAGGGGGAAATACAAAGTATTAAAAACTGGGGGGTGTAAACTTTTGAACAGGGTAATTTTTGAAGTTTCTGTTGTCATTATGATTTAAAAAGAGTAAACTTATCATTTTTTCAATAAATGTCTTCACCCAACCACTAACCATGAGTGACAGAAAGGTTTTTGTGTTATCATTCATATTTTCTGAGAAAAGGCCAAAAAATCAGAAATTCTGCTGGGGGGTGTAAACTTTTGGGCACAACTGTATTTTATTCAGCTCCATATTATGGTTCACTCAAAAAGATATACATATTTTTTATTCTCTTTTTGATTTTTATATTTTAAGTGTTTCAAACAGCTGAAAATACACTTAATACTAATACAAAAACACAATGTGTTTGTCTTACTATAACAACCTTATCTCGGTAAAAATAAGCTCAAAAGGATTTGGCCTTTTCTCCCAGATACATGCTTAGACCTGTTTCTCTTGATGTGCATGACGTGTGTGTGACGTCCTCCAGAGACATTTCATATGATCTTTTTTTTAAGGTCTTCTTTGCTGATTTAAGAATCTGAAATTATATACAGACATACACTATGTGTAACTACTTCACATTCAAGGCAACATGATCAAGAAGGCCTTACTAGCTTGTCTTGGATAAACAGGGGAGAATAGTGGAGAATTTAAATAGAGTAGAATAAAGTGGTGCAGGAATCAGTCCAAAAATGCAAAAATGACTTAGCATTCAGTACTTCCTGGTTCCCAACCCTCCATAGTGAAGAGGGGTTTAGAATACTTGTTTCTGATAAATGCCTGTAAGAAGTGAACCACGTGTGAAGTTTATAATGTGTAATGGGAAATAATAAATGCATCTGATGTTGCCTGATTTTGAATCTTGAACCGTTGTGTGTTTAGAATGATGGTTGCTAACTAATTGCTAACAATGACTACAAAAATAGCTGGAGACCTTACGGAAATAATTTCTAATTGTTTTGAATAATCAAGTATACATACACTATTTCCAAAACATCATGGACCTTAATAAGGTCACTCGATTATGAGTAACCTCTTAAACAAGAGGTCGCAATAAGATGTTATACTCTAGCTGGTGATGTTAAACTTAAAACCTTGTGAAAGTAGGTTCTTTTGATAAAATCAAAGAAGGCAGAAAATGTAAGTTGAATCATTTTTATCTGCTACAGAGCTTATCATCAGCAATGATCCAAAAAAGTAAAAAATATCCCAGTAAGCTTTTTAGTGAGCTTGCTGACAGGGAACCACCATAATGCTAACATCTGCATAGGCCTACAAAAAATGCTGCAGCAGTCTTTAAGAGTAATATAAATACACAAAAATTATATATATTTATATCTTTTTTCATTTATTTATGTCAAACTCAAATAAATATTTAAATAAAAATAACAGACAGCAAACAACAACATTCAAATGAATGCACAGTAATATGTACACCACACAGTACATGTACTGTAACTGTATATCAAACATATTAAGCATGTGAGCACATACACATGCACAGCAACCAGTTTGAGAAGAAATGGAAAGAAGTGAAAAGTTTATCTAGTCCTGTCCCTTCCTTAAAAATCAGGCACAATACTGAATTACAAATCAGTACCTGCTGTCATTTTTAATTTTATCACATTGAAAATAATCAAAAATATATATGTTCATATATACACATTAAATTGAACTTAAATAAAATGATACCTACAATCAAAGTATTACAGAAAATCTGCTCTGATAGTAGAGACAAATGTCATCCATTTACCCAAATTTCAGAAAATCTTTTTATGATCTTAAATTTAAAGTTATTCCATTAATAAGATGTTGCATACCCAATCTGTGCTGCCTGCATACCAAACATTCAAATTCTTGTGTACACTTCTTTAATTACTTAAGACTGGGCTTACCCTTTTCTTTGTTTAATTATTTTAATGTATTCATTTGTTCTTTGAGAATTATGTCCGAGTTACACAGTGTTAACAGAGACTGAAAAACGTGAAGAATTGTGCGTTTTTTCTTTATCCATTTTTTTCTTTTTCTTTTCTTTTTTTTTGCTCTGTGTTACAGCTGAAGTAGGTGATGAATCAGTCATTCTCCGTGTATCAGTTGATCATCATCAGGGCTAAACATTCATGTTTATCTAACCGTAGCTCATATCACTTAAATCATGATAAAAACAGGGGCCTCCCCAATTTAAGTGGTGAAATTTCACAATATTCAGCAAATGAATTTGCAAGATGCAACAGGTAGTGCACTGCTTTCATGGCTGTCTGCATACCAGTGAGACCGCAGTCTAACTATTACTCTCTTTATCTTGGCCCCCTCCGGCAGCAGGGGAGAAAATCCTGTGTTCTCTCTCCAAAAAAAACCCTCTTCTTTAAAACTTCTGTGGGATATGTGTACATTTGTTTGTGTTTACCCCTAAAGCAACGTCTATTTTATGACAGGTCTGTCATTTATGAGAAGCTGAAAGGGTGCAGTGTTCAGATAGATCACATTAATGCAGCTCTGTCCAGGATTACATGTGAAACCTGCGGTGCTAAATTTGTTCAACACGAGGTGGTAAAAAAAACTTTTTCACTCTGTTGTGTTCACTAGCCCACCACATGTTTTGTTAGAATGATGGTGTGTATTCTGGTGTAAATCCTGCTGCATGTGGCAGTCAGCAGCCTCATTGTGACTGACAGCTACTCAATATTCTTTTCACAAACACAAGAAGCAATCAGCATAAATCACGTCACTCACTGCGCTTTATACGCTTCAAGAAATACTCTTTTAACGACAGCTTGATTTGTTGTTATTTCTGTCTAATTGTCTAACTTGTCACTGATGCACACGCTCATGACTCACTAGCAGCACGCCCACATAATGGTCTTGTTGCGGTAGGAAATTTCCCTAACTCTTCACAATAACCTGTTGGTAGCATGTAGTTTAAGGGTTGCTGTTGGGATGCTTGTTTGCTTCCAAGAAGTTTCCAAATCCACTCTGAAAAACAGCTTCACCTCAGATAGGGCCAAAAGGCAATAGAACCCCTGTGGAAAGTCTCATGATGTTGACATAGTGTCATTGTATTAGTGGGACAAAGAAAGACATGCTCTGGGGTCTGCCGGATCTCTCTCTATCATTCAAGGTGTGTAACGCTGCAATTTCGTTTTACTGGACACCATATTGAAGTCATCACACTGGCCTGCTACAGATCAGTCAGAGGTGGCACGCTGATTATAGAGCAGACACCAGCTGACCACTGGAGAAGGGCCTGTGCTCACAAGTGCTGACAATCAGGAGCCTGATCATCAGCAGCTGGGGGCACCAGAAGCTCAAACAGGACTAAGCAGAAGAATGAATTGTTTGGCACAGGCAGAGAAGATCAGGGGCCTCATTTCTGAAGCTCGCTTATGCACAAAACAGAGCTTGAATGTGGCATACACCACTTAACATGTAAAGGCTGTGATTTATCAAATAAACTTGGCGGGAGAATGTGTGCCCTGGTACGCCAACTTTGATCCTGGCACCAGAACATTTTTCAGACGGAGGAAACTGGTGTTGCAGATTGTGAGGCAGTGAATTGAAGCTAAATTCAACATATACATTTTACGTCACCACATATCAGACTTATAGACCTGTGTAATCATAAACACCCAAGTCTGCAGTGTAAAGCTGTGTTCACACCAAAAGCGACTTCGATCAAAATTCCGTTGCCCACTGAAGTCGCATCGCGTGGCCCTAAATACCTCATTTTGGTCACTGCTGCCGTTGGCCGTCTCTCTGTGACATCACATCCATTCGAGTTTCAACGCAATCATATCATGTATCATATAATAGGATGTATAAGCGGACATTATTCCAACTGTATCCTTTTCACTCACTTATCAAACACAAAACACTGCAGCTGATGCCCTGCAGCAGCATCATCTGTGAGTTTTCTGCAGTCTGTCAAGGCGGAACTAATGTCCTCACTGACTAATGTTTCCCACACGGACATAGATTGTTACTCTGTAGTCCAGAAGGAAAACTGTCTGTCACGGGTACCGTCACACAAGCACACACCGCTGATTGGCTGTTGCCACACAGCCACACACGACATCTCCTGAAAAGATCAACTTTTTTTAAACTTTGACATTGCGGGACAAGTGAAGTGGTCGCCTTGAATACAGCAGTCACATCGCGGGAGGGTTAGCCCCGCCCCATTGTAGCTTTACATTGGCTTTGCATGGATCGCTGAGGTAGTACAAGTAGCATCCAGTGTGAATGCACCTTTATAAACGTGTTCCTTTAGTGAACCATTAGGCCTACTACTGTATACTACATTCATAAATGATACTCCCAATCTTCAAATGATATAGCGCAGTGGATAGCACTGATTGATTAGAGTAAATTGTAACAAGCTGTGGAACAATCAGTCTAAATGCTAAATAAGCATATAAACAGTACAGTGACACTTGCTCATAATGCTGCACATTGGATGCGCTTGCACTGCTGAAAAATCATGCAAACTGTAGGATCAGTATGGAGAGAGTCTTTAGGGACCACAAAGATATCCTGGCCCATAATGACTGGTACATAAGCTGATTTAGATTCCACAGAGCAGTGATCTTGGATCTATGTGCTGAACTTGGCCCAGTGTTAGATGAAAACTACCCACCGGAACCACGCCATCCCGGTGCGTAGACAGGTGCAGACCACTCTGGAGCTTCTGGCAACCGGCTCCTTCCAGCAGGAATTAGCCAACAAGTATACATTTGATATGTTTAACAATATAATGCTACATTATCTGTCAAAAGCCCCTTTTGGATATGATATAATACAGGTCTCACTTAGAAAATTCCTTTTTTCTTGTCTTCTTTGCCATGATTGAGTGTAAAATGCCATTGATCAGCAGGCTTATTTATTCATAAGGTACTTTGTTTTGATCATTCATGGTAAAATGTGGATGTATAAAGGTCAGGATGTGAAGTGAATCCACCTTTACAATCTTAGAGGTGGGCTGTGATTTATAAAGGGTTGCGCACACATTCAGTTTTATAAATCAGATTATTTTTTGAAGCACATAACACTTTCGTATGGATCCTACACATCGTTATAAATGAGGTCCCTGGTGAATTTTTCATAGGCACAACACACTTCATCCCAAAAAGGCAAGTTTTTTACAGATCTGGTGTTATTCAAAAGGGTAATAACAGGTTTCCCAGCAGTATAAGATTTATTGGCAGAGATTTTGGGCCAAATACCAATTTGTGCACAATATCTTAAACAAAGCATTTGTCAAGCCAAAAACTACATGAAGCTATAGCAAAAGTTCAAGCAGGTCATCTGCTCATTTCAGTTCAAATCTTATTCATTTATGACACATACTGATGTATCTACTCTCCAGGTGTTCTCAGTTCAAAGCAGCTCAACTTCTTTGACAGTGCCGTGCTTATCAACATCACCTATTCCTCACTAGCAGATCAAAACCAAGAAGGGCAGGATTCCTTGACTTGATTTTTTACACAACAGCTTTCACCTGCATGTGTGTTTTGTTCTTGTGAGACACCACAACTGTTTAGACGTCCACTCAGAGGTCTGTAACGCCCGCCACATACACATACGCGCACAAAATAAGACATTGTTTGGCAGTCAGTCCCAGTGGTGTCCCAGCCCCTCAGATCAAAGTGTTTCCAAAGGGGAGAGAAGAAGAGCTGCATCTGATCCTCTACAGACACAAAACGTTTCATTTTTTAAAATCCAACACAAGTTAAATCCTTGCTTGACAGACATCCAAGACATGATGTAAACAGTGGGTATAATGATACCTGCAAGGCCTTAACAACCAGCCTCACGAAGACACAAGCCAGTGGGGTACCTCTGACACAGCAGCAATGTCAAAATTGGGTGCTATCACATAATCTGAGTCTTTAGCATCAAGTAGAAGGGTTACCGAGAAAGTATATCCTCCTAATAACAGCAAGGCAAAAGGAGGGGTAATTTTTTCTACATTATTCTCAAATTTGACCCTGAACCTCTCACACTGAAATGCTGTATATTACTGCTTTCTGAAACCGTATGCTGCTGTTGATAAAAATCAACCTGCGCTTCAGTGATGAGAATGAGGTCAACCTCTTTCACAGACAAAGCCTTCTAACAAAAGGCCCACTTTGGATAAGGTAGACACATTACGTTATGAAAAAGGAAAAAAAAAAAAACTCAAGAAATTCCTGAGATAAAAGTGGAAGAAAATGACATCTCATGAATGTGATCATTGTTTCCTTTCCTTTGGTGTTTCACATCATAAAGCTTCGGGAATGCAGCTGCATCAGCGTTTGAGCTTTGACTAAATCCATTCAGACTCTTTGTTGTGCAGTCACTCAGATCGCACAGGTACACACATACACACTCACATGGACGCACACTTACACAACACTGCACCTCAGTTATCAGTCATCTACTATGGCTCTGATAACTATGATCAACACAGCAACACAAAGCCACCTACACCTTCATTCAGTGTCAGCGTCTGTGCTTGAATTCTTTTTCTTTCTTTCGCTGCTCTCTACTTTCCCTGTTATTTCCCACAATGCACTTGGAGCACTATCAGCAAGAAGTGATCTACAAGCTATCAGATGCCCTCTCAGTAAAACTTCACACCCTGTGCTGGCAGATATAACATCGACACTGAGAAACACAACATTGCTCCGTATCTCCGAGTGGTCGCCTTCTCTGAAAAAAAAATGGAGGTGCTCAAAGGAATCATTTAGCTGTGTTTGTGGAAAGAGCCTGAAGTGCACTGGAGATGTGGTTTCTCCTTTGAGTTTAGATCAGACCTGCAGCTACAGAGAGACCAAGGAGCACTGTAAGTCTGATCAAACAGCTGCCAATATATGAAAAGGATTTTCGTATCCTCTCGGCACCTGGGGGCTGTGTGAAATCACACTCACAGGCTCCTCTTTGGGTTGGAAACATTTTTTCATAATTACCTTTAATTCTAAGTTAGGTGTCCTCACGGTGCCACTATTAAGGTAAAGGCTAAGCTGGAAAAGCTTTCAACCTTTGTCATTTAGAGGTTTTACTTATCTAGAGGGGGGTCATTGATCCAAAGATTAGAGTACTTGAAAGGGTCCAACATACTCTGTTACATCCCTGTGAATCTTTCAGTTTTTATTTTATTTCCATGAATGCAGTGAATTGTCATTGACTTTGAGGATAAACTCATATTTTAGCAGGTGAACAGAATATCTTATTACACAGAATGTAGAAGTTTTTTCAGATATAATGATTCAAATTGAAAATTCTAGACAAAAAAAAAAAACTTGCCTTTACAAATTAAAATTGAGCTAGAAAATTCTACTTCTGGTGTTTCTTGAAATGATTCATACTAATTCTAGATACTGATTCAATCATCTAAAACAAAAACAATCAACAATATAAGAAATAAAAATCTGCATTGCAAGTGTCGGGAAAACAGTGTTTAAATAAACCCTGTAAAACTGTTCTGTAATTGTATGATTTAAACACCATTTTGATTGAATTTTGAGAAGCCTTTTGAAGTCGGGATGGATTTCAGGCCAACTGAATCCCAATTACATATCAAACAAGCACCCAAAAAGAGAATGCAAATGCAAATCAAAATATACTCTCTAATAGACAACTCAGCCTCATATAAATCAAACACAGACATAAATAAATTATGTCCAACCATAAATCAAAAAGGAACAATCACAAATCAAACAAAAATTCCAACCATAAAATTAGAAACACCAAAAAGCACAGTACCAAGTCAAACAATCACCACAAAAAGAAAGGTCAGATCAATTCTTCACAACCACAAATTAAAAAAACAAAAACAAATCATAATAGACAATCACAATACAAATCTCAACTTTGTATCAAACAAAACCCACCAAAATATAAAAATAGATATCCCCGTTATCAAAAAAGCAAACCATGTATTAAAAACCATAAAACACAACCACAAATCTTAAAAGCACAACCATTTTTCAACCAAACACAACATTAAAACAACCTCAAAGAAGGTATAGAAAAAATCAAAAAGTACAAATTACAAATCAAACAAGTTCAACAGCAAACTAGAAAAGCACTCAGAGAGCACAGACCCCCGCCAAGCAGCACAGTTCCCAGACGCTGATCCGGATCAACACGAAAATTGAATCACTTCTTCCTTTTCCCATGCTGAACATTTCCTGAAAATTTCATCAAAAACCATCCATAACTTGCTGAGTTATTTTGTTCTCAGACAGACAGGCAGACAGACAGACAAACAAACTCTCCCCAAAACATAACCTCCTTGGCGGAGGTACAAAAATTCCCAACCAAACATAAAAACAGAACCACAAATTAAACACCACATGGAATGCCACCACATTCAAAAAAATCACAAACACAAATTAAACAAGCACCAGAAAGGGAAAAAAATCAGTAAACCTGCTAAATTAAAGTACAGTCCCAAATTAAACATCACACAAATGATGACAATAGATCCATAAACATGACCAAGAATCACATAAACATAACCAAAAAAAAAACCCATCCACAAAAAAAGGCACAACCACAAATGAAAAAATGAATGAGCACAATCAAATCATCACAAAAAATGCAGAACTATTAATCAAAAAGTACTATGGCAAAAAACAAACACCAAGAGCTCACAATGAGATGATGGCAGACTCAGTTTTTAGGACTAAAGAATGCTGAAAACTGGTCTGATGTTTTTATTGATTAATGATGGATATTTTCTTAGGTCTTAGGTCTGAATTTAATCCTTCCACATAAGGAAGTTGGGCTCCCTCAACTCTCCTCCAGCAGTACATATCTTGCAGAATACAGTAGTTCACAATAACCTCCAAAGCACCCGTGAAAGTGTGAATAACTTTAAGGTTTGACCATGAGTTCATCTCAAGTTGTACTTTTTGTTCATCACAGTGGTGACTGAGTCAGAAGGCTGGTGGGTATTGTTCTTGAAATTAAGCTACACTTAAGTATGCAAGGATTAAGTCATCCTTTTGAAATAAAACACCCTTTGGTCTCTTTTATTCAAAATATATTTTTTTCCTTGATGGTCTGGTACTGGTGCACGCCTCAGTGGTTGAGGACCTCTGCTCAAATAGCAAAGTACAGACCATCCTGTCCCATAGCACTGTGGGCCACAGGCTTTTCAGACAGCTTGCTTCAAGCAGACAGAATGGGCCCTCCATGGCAAAAGTCCACCTGTTTCACATTTTATTTCTCTTTAGTTCTTTCAGGTATCCAGTCTACATGTCTCTGCTTCTGTCCGTCCCTTTCAGAAGTTAATGATTTAAAAGACTTTGAAATGGATCTAAGAGAAGAGTCTTTAATGAGGGAGCGCATTTGAACCCCTCGGTCATGCTTACACTCTACACTCCAACATTAAATTGCTGCTCTTTTTGTCTGTGTGCAAAAACTCATTAAAGCAGTGACAGTGTCATGAAAGGTTGCATGCCTCCTCTATCTCACTTTCAGATTTTAGGAGGACAAGTCTGTTGAAGTGTGAATGTTTTGGTTAGGGATGAGTTGATACGAAGAGTCTGAGTGAAGTATCTGATACAATTTGTGGTAGGAAAAGGGTTTTCTTGTGGCTAATGCAGACAGAAAACATGCAGGAAACCAGTGGTGGCACGGCAGCAGACAAGCACATTAGAAAAAGAAATTGGTGAAAGTGTGCAGACGCGCTCATGCCTCCACTTGCATCCATACACACACACATACACATAACAAGGGAATGACAATGTCTCTTCTGACTTTAAAGATAAAGGCCAGATTCATTATAGGATTAAAAAGTCAGCTCTGGAAAAAGAATGATTATTTTGTGAGATTAGTATCAAATCCTCATAAAGAATGACTAATTATGGGGTAATTTATGACAATAGCATTAAAGTATTTGCAAAGTAAATGAACATCTAAATATAGTGCCCTCTTAACCTCTCTGGGAGACAAAGCAACTTAACAGTCAATAAAATTTCACTTTTTCTGCACTGGATAGCACATCTCAGGCTTTACCTTCAGCAATACCTTGATCTAATGTAGTTAATACCATGAAAAAATTAAGTTCAGTGCTAGGAAGGGTGTCAGAATTCATCAGTATGTGCTTTTCGTCCTCTTCTCTGAACTCTGAAAACATGTTTGGTGGAGGCCAATGCCCCAAGGCGAGCTGAGGGTAAATGTGCATTCCTTTCTGCCATATTTTATTTTGCACTTAGTTGATCAGAGATGAGCAGGAGGCATTCCTTGATCAAAATCACAACCATAAAAAAAGCTGGAAGTTCTGGAAATTTACCTTTAATGCGGACTTCTTGATGTTTCTGACGCTCTAGGGAAAGCGTACGAGTGTTGAGAGATTAAAGATAAGAGATCATTTCAGCTGCTCTCCAGGACTTCAACATCTCTAATGTTTGAAATCTCATGCATGACGTGTTGGCAGAACAGAACATTGTGCAGTAATGCAAAAAGTTCCCAGCACAAAGTGTACGTTTCCTCTTTTACTAACTTGTTGTTTGTAAGTCTCAGTGCAGCAGGCAGTGAACATACAAAGAGCCACAAACACAGAATGTCATGCACAAGCACAGGTCGGCACACAGAGGGCAGCTCTGAGTAACGATTCAGAGTGCACACCGAGTCCTGCCTCATAACCAGACCCTAGGGAGATGTACACCTGCACAGAGCCTAATTATTATCAATCATGTTGTTGGGCTTTCTCGCCTTTTTTTTTTAAAGCATAGCATAGTGAGTGAATGAAAAATGAGGGAATGATACATGAATAATACAATGGATTCCAGTCTGGATTTGAACCAAACCACCTCTGACGAGAAATCGAACTTCTGAATCCAAAGCTTTCCAAAACAAAGAAGCATATTTGCATTTAATTACACTTTAGTGGGCTACAAGCCAGGGATGGGCACAAGCATTGCAAGTCCAAGTCAAGTCATAAGTCTCTGAGGTCAAGTCAAAGTCAAGTCCCAGGTCAGTGAGAGCAAGTCCAAGTCAAGGCTCAAGTCTTTGGCTGGCAGCTGCAAGTGTGCCAAGTCTCATAGTTGAAATAAACAACACTAAAATGTCTAAGACAGGGATCATCAACTACATTTGTACATGGGCCAGTTTTTTTCTTTGCATATGCTTTGAGGCCAGATTCAAGAAACCAGTAATAATTAGCACAATTAACACAAACAATCATAATCAAATAATTGGCCCCGTTGAAATGTAATTCATTATCAGTCCCATTCCTCAGTCCTGAAGCAGCCACATGGGGTTTCCATTGACAGTTGTGGATATTTAATGACATACAAAATCCTTAAAACAACACATTTTTACTCTGCACATTTTCTAATTTTGCAATCACTGAAGACCTTAACGACCAAAAATGACCAAGAAAAAGAAGAGAAAAATCAAAGGTTAACTTGTTTTAAAGTCTGGGGAAAAAAGCAAAAATTTCAGATTAAATTTAATATTTTAAATTAAAGTATGAATCATGTGGAGAAAACTAAGAAGCCCAAGAACTAAACCATACTTTATTTGCGATTGCTTTCTTTATTTTTAGAATATGATTTTTCTTAAAATCCTGATCTCTTTTTAGTCATACAGAGTTTTGAAGTACTACAAAAAAGAATAAACGAATTTGTGATTTTATATTTAATTGCAGTTAAAAGTGTGACATCCCAGATATGGTCACAAGTCACTTACGGCAGGCCAAGTCAACCCTCAGGACTTGGAATCAAAGACTCTTGTCATGTCCAGGTGACTTCTCAAGTCCAAATCAAGCCTTACATTACTTAGGGCAAATTCAATTCAACTCCCAAGTCCTTGAGATCACCTAAAATCATGTTTCAAGTCCAAGTCAAAGCTCTAGCCCAGCCCTATCCAATTAGCGTCCCAAAAGCAACCCTCAAGTGGCCCGAAATCAATGTGACTGGGACTTAAATCTGGCAAGAAAAACAGGAAAAACTTTTACAAACATTGTTCAGGTCTTACAAAAATTCCAACATTATTACAGACATTGAATGCAACACATTTTGAAAGGTTGCCGGTGATCAAGTTATGATTAATGCCCTTTTAAATGTGACCAAAAGATGGTGTTTTTAATCTGCACTTTTTTTATGTTCATACGCACCTTGATATGTGCTCGTATTTACCTGTCCAAACGTGTTGAATTAATCTGTTTGAAGTTTTCAACAGTATTTCAGCAGAAGTTTAGTTTAAGAAATAAGTAATAAACATCCAGTGTGTTTGTTATCTATTTGTGTTTCTTTAACGTTGTTAAATTTGCTCACTGTCTGCCAAAAACGTCTGACCCAGCTCACGTCCTAAGTCTGAAAATTTGGCCCGACTGAATTTCTAATTGAATAGCCCTGCTCTAGCCCATACAAGTCTCAAGTCTCTGAGGGCAAGTCTGAGTCAAGTCTTCAGTCTCTGAAGGCAGGTCTAAGCTACGAGCCATTGATGTGGAATCCATTTAGCTTCACCTGAATCCATCAAAGAGAAACCCAAAACAAAAATCCTTTTGTGACAATAGTAATACCGACAGTGCCAGCAAATGTTCAACATCATCACTATTTTACAGACATAAAATTGGCTTTTAGTACTTTATGTTACCCCTAGTAGTGATATGGCTGTCTTTTATATCCATAAATTTGTGCATAACTAAAAAAATATATTATATCTGCCTTTCTCTATTTCTCGGCTAACTTTTCTCAACTGTTCAATTTTTGCCCTCTCTTGAGGATTTTTCACATCTTGTTTTATCCCAGAAAGAGGACATGATTTTGCAAGATTGTACCTAGTTATGTAAGGTCTTAGCCACAGAAATAATAACAGGAGATTAAAAAAAACACAGTTGCAGTCTTATTTACTTTGGCTGCTTGCTTATCTACCGATGATGACTTTTGTTTGGTGAAAGACACCACTGGGTGGCCCTAGAAGGTTCCTGAGAGTTGAGACCTGAAAGCACAACTCTGCATATCTACAGTGAGATGATCTTTGACTTTGATGTAGCAGCTCAGGAAACATCTTGTCCATTATCTCATATATGTACTTGTGTGCGGGATAAACCATGATGGGAACAGATTTTTGCTACCAAATCATTCAGTGAGATTTCTCACACAAGATGCTCTTTTTGGTCTGAATGGCGAAAGCCAGTGCCCGTTGACCACAGTGTACAATATTATGGAATAGTGAATGTGTTTTCTTCCTCTTGCCTTTTCGCACAACATTTTCCCCTGCCATCTTTGAGTTTCCCCTTTACATGAGTATTTTTACCTGAGGCTGTGTTTTCTCTGTTTTCGCTCTCCTCTGCCTCATTGACTCTAATATGGGCTTCCTGAATGGGTTATCTGCAGACTTGTTCCCACATGAGCCAATGACTCAAAATAATTTCATAGATGCACGATGAGTATGCAGATCTTTGTGGTTTGAAACAAACAGATTTGTTGTGATTTATCATACAGACCACAATCAAATCTTCAATGACAGGTTAATGTTGGAATAATGGCAACACAGATGCCCGCAGTGTTGAGACAGCTGTGTTCTCTCCCTTCGAACTTTGCTCTAAGTTAGAAGTGCTCTGGTCCTGAGGCAAGTGATTTTCCCGGTCCACACCCAGACACTTTTCCTACTCATCAGAACACTTATGAAAGCATCAAAAGCTTCAGGAGATGATTGAATTAATGGTTCAGAATTTAAAAAGGATTGTAGTCATTCAGTTTATCCATGAAGGGGTGAGCATCTAAGAAAGCAAGTCTCAGATGGTCTATTTAGATTCTCATTCATCAGGGTGATGGACAACTTGAAGATTCAAAAACGAGTCAACTCAACACAGTCCAGTTGCCTGGTTTTTGTATCTTGAAGAAGCCTTAAAGGTGTAGTCACCGATGTGGGAGAAAACGAGTGGAGAGGTTGTTGAAAATCGAATTTAGACCCGCCTCTCCCTTCATACCTCACCCCTGGCCCCACCCCTAAAAAATTATGGACGTGCATCATCATGAAAACAGCCGTAGAAACTGCGTAGCTTACCAACGTAGCTAAGGTAACCCTGACCTGTCAGACAATAGTTGTCACAACTCGACTGCCATTATTGATAACATCACAACAACAGTACATTTTAGCAGATTAGACACTAAGATGAATGCCTGACGGCTGTAACTGTTATGTGAATCATCTCAAAGCTAATGTTGCTTACCTATCCAGCACGAAGACGGCGACATCTGTGTCCGTTTTCAGGTTTATCAATTTGCAGAGTTTCCTCCACCGTCGGAAAGCAACACCAATGCTGACCCGGGTCTTCGCTCTTCTTGTTCAAAGCCCTTCTTTTTCACTTTTCACTCCTATGACCTTTTTCTTTTCGGCTGTTTTTCAGCCATTGCTACTGCACATATTGTATCTCTCTCTTACGCTAACTGCGCACGCTATGCAACCTTCTACTCCCCCTCCCCCCTCTGTCTGATCTGCGCATGAGTATGATCGCCCCCTGGATGTGGGGGGGTGTACCCTGTTTTGGTGGCTCGGCCCGAGCCACGGTATTTACCTGCTGAAATTCAGAGCCAAGGCTGTGTATTGAAACCGCACTTTTTTTTGCTGTCAGTGGGGACATCTTGTGGATGGAGAGGAGAAATACAGTGATTTTGACAAATAGTGCATTAGATTAGTAGATTAGAAGATCGCTGACTACACCTTTAAGGTGCCTACACACCAAAAGGGACTTGAGCATCCTCAGCGGTCACTCTCCATGCAAAGTCAATGTACAGCCGCGATGGTGCGGGGTTAACCCTCCCACGATGAGACTGCGGCGTTCAACACGATCACTTCGCTTGTAGTGTGTTGCCAAAGTTTAAAAAAGTTGATCTTTTCAGGTGATGTCATGTGTGGCTGTGCAACAACTTAATCAGCAGTGTGTGTGTGTGTGTGGAGGTACCCATTACAGACAGATTTTAATTCAGACTACAAAATAAAATCTATGTCCATGTGGGAAACATTAGTCAGTGAGTACATTAGTTGCACCTAGACGGACGGTAGAGAACTCACAGACGATTCTGCTGCAGGGCATCAGCTGCAGTGTTTTGTGTTTGATAAGTGAGTGAAAAGGATACAGTTGGAATAATATTAGCTTATGCATCCCATTATACGATATGTGGTATAATCGTGGTGAAACTTGAGCGGACGTGACATCACCGAGCCAGTGGGTCAGACGTCCGTGACTAGAATGAGGTAACTATGGACACGCGATGCAACTTTAGTGGGCAACGCAATTCAAGAGTCCCATTTGGTGTGAATGCAGCTTTAGACTGCCAAGAGGGTGCTTGTGATTTAGTAATGTAGGTAGTCTGCAAGACCGCAATCCATTAACAGTTTACTTTATGGACCGGAATTGTCCTGGCGAGATTTGGTTAAGGAAGCATATGAAAGGAAAAAACCTAGATATGCAGATCTGAGGATAGAAGCTGAACAGTGAGGGTGAAATTTAGGGTTTGCCCACTAGGGGCGGGGTTTCCAATCTAATCAAATCTATTTTATAGCTCATTTAAAAAAAAGCAATTGAGCTTACCAAATTTCTGCAAAGAAATGACAGCAGATCAGCAGTCTCTTTTCTTAAAAGGTTGGGTGTACAGGGACAGGGGCTGCAAAAGATAGTAAAGGCAATATCAGATGAAGCACAAGAAATACAATTAAACATTTTTGATATCTGTTGAACAACCTAATAACTGATTTTCAATGTTTTTTTAAGTAAATGCTCAAATTTTGATGAAAAGGTTCATATATTAATCTCTGCATTATTACCCCATGCTCATGGTGATACTCTAACCACTGAGAGCTCAGCAGTATCTCCATATCACATTTAGGCTTGGTTCTTTTAACCCAGCTGGAGGTGATACAAAAAAATCTGTACAATGTTCTTGATACAATCCCTTTTGGACAAGCAGATACCATGTAAAGGAAAGGCCCTGATAGAGGTATCAAGGGGCCTAACTGGATGATGAGAGCCCCCCACCTGATGACCCTAAGTGATATCCAGTGTCTTGCTGCTCAGTTGAGTTGGAGAGGCCTGGCGATAGGGTAGGTGGCATATGCACTGACTAAATCTGCACTTGCATGCATGAAACCTGGGTCAGTTATAGGTGGTGGGGCTGTGGCAAGAAAGGACCACATTGTGGATTTTGTAACTCTTTAGTTGTATTTGGCTTAAGTGAGGTTTAGAGTTCTCTTCACTGAGCACTTATCCTTTTGTTATGGCACAAGTACCTTTTGTATCTTTCAGATCAGCTCACTCAAGAGCAGGGGAGGTATGGCAGCGAAATGTGGGCTGCAGATGATTGAAATACTCTACCTAAATTAATGTGTTTTCTGGAGACGCTACCAGCATGTCTACAATGAGGGTTCCTCTATCTGTTTGTCAAATAATATGGTCAAGACAAAATTATTACAATGCTTATTTTTGTTAGGGTGGCAGTCTGGCAGCAGATCCCCACTCTCAGGCACTTTTTCTAAAAGCTCTATTTTTAGGCCTCCTCCACTGCCAGACTGAAAAATACAATTGGCAACATAAAATCAGAAAAGTGGATTCGTTTTTTGTCCTGATAAAATGTAATATAAAGTTGGGAAGGCCTTCCAGATATATTTGGTTAACATTGAGATGATGTTCAAGTGTTGAACAAAGGTGAAACTTTTCCTGCCTAATTGTGAAGATCAAACTTGCATCAACGCTTCAACAAAACTCAAATCTGCTTTAATTGGGCAAATTAATCAGTATATCAATAATATCACTTCTAAGATGATTTCATATCTTGCTCATTGTGTTTAAAATGACAGGATAGCTAAGTAGTGTAACACATTCACTCAAACTAGAACTACCACATGGGTGTTAGTGACCTCTGAGAGGTATTACCAGAGAATGTAAGCACAGTGTTGAGTCACTTTGGCACTGACCTTATACTTCCAAATTCTGATAATTCTATCATCACTTCAAAAAGGACATTTTTGCAAGGTTTGACATCAGTTCCTGAAATAATTCTTGACATGTCAGATGTCATAACAAAGGCATGATCATGAGGCTAAGAGACTTCAGTCATGAATCTCCATGATGTTGACATTTGAAATTCTCTTACCTTGAAAATCTTTTATTGACACTGACAAGTAAGAGCATACTTTAGTGCAAAACTCCCTTAAAATTTGAATTTTACAAGCATCCACAAAACATTTGACTCAACAAACTTGACCTTTGTCAACCCCAAAATAAAGATCGGCAAAACATTTATGCAGAGTTTGATTCAAACACAAAATTAAGGTACACCACAGTGCATTTGAGATCTGATAATTTCCTCTGGCCCACCAAAACCTATCCTGCCCCACTAGATGGGCTGTTATACTTGTTGATTATCTTGTCTTTCGAGGAAAGGACAGAGCCTTTGAATAAAAACTAAAAGGTGACTGAATTAATGTTTTTCCTGTCACGTCTGTTATAAGACAGTCCGGCTTACAGGCACTTCCTGTCAGAACAACTAAATAATACTTATAGCTCTTGTCTTTACCCTCAAAAAGGAGCTGAAAGCCTTGTCATTTACCGGCCGAGAGCAAATGTTCCAGCTTGAATCTTGGCAAGATGGATCTGTCAGGTGATACACATGGAATCTGGAAAATTCCAGGTCTAAAATTTGCATTTCAGCTTTATGTTAAAGATGCAATATCTCTTCTTTTTTTTACTATTTTTCTGATAGCAAATTTCCATTCCTCCAGCTCCCAGGAGTGCAACAAAAATAGATTGACCGAAATGCATTATTGCACCCAGAAAGAGTCCTAGAATAAATTTTGGTAACCTGCAAATTGATATGAATATTCTAGACTGATAGCTCTAATTATTCTGCAAAAATCAATTTGTGGTCAGGAGCAGTAGATGTGTGACTTTGTACATCTCGCCTGTTGGCAGTGTTGTAGTCGAGTCACCATCAGCTTGAGTCCAAGTCGAGTCCGAGTCCTCAGTGTTTGGGTCCAAGTCGAGTCCAAGTCACCAAAAAAAAAAAGAAAATCAGAATGGATTCCGAGTCACCAATATATATATATCTATATCTATATATATATATACATATATACAGTTCAGGTTGAGTCCTCAGTACCATAACCCAAGTACTAGAAAAGTTCCCGAGCGTAAGTCTGAGTCCTCAATATTGAGTCTGAGCCAAGAGGATAGATGCTCTTCAGCGTTAAACTTCTGCAAAGCCTGAGAAATGACATAAACTTAAAATGTTTTCATTAAAAATAAATAATACAGTTTTCTCCACTCCAACAGATCTTTATTATCTGTCAGAGGACTGCATATTTAAGCAACAAGTGTTGTGAGTTTACTGATCATTTTCAAGAATGTATTAAGTTGAAATGTTTTAAAAATTTTTCAATAAACTTAATATAACATTTCCATAGTATATCTTAAAACCAATCAGCCACCAACACCCCTAGAAACAAGGCAGCCTTCTGAAAACCTACAAAACAACAACTGCCACCTACTGGAGATGAGCTTAGATGTTGCATTTCAAAAACTTTAGCTCTGAAAGCATCAAATGCCTCAATGACTTTCAATAGGTGCACTGGTAGCAGGAATCAGCAGATGACAGCACAGACGGCGGATTTAGGTATACAAACACACATGCCTGATAAGACTGATATGAGGACCTTATACCAGAAGAAATAATAAATGAAAGAATAATATAAATACAAAGGATTCATTGATTAATAAGCTTGAGTCCTCTGAGTCCTCCCCTGAGTCCTAATGCTGCCAAAACTCGAGTCCGAGTCATCTGCAAACGAGTCCAAGTGGAGTCTAGAATTCGACATATCTGGACTTGAGTCGGACTCAAATCTGAGTCCTGGACTCGAGTCCTACAACACAGCCTGTTGGTAAAAGTAATTTCTTTCAAACAGCTTAAAATCACAGCTAAACAGCTCTGAACACCTTCGACAGTTTTTCCATTGACTTGCTGTTCGATTTCTCATGTTGCAGACAGAGTTGTAAATAATGAAGAGATGAGGCCTGCATTGGAAAAAACAATGTCATCCCAGAAGTAATTTTTCCTCCTTGTGTTTCATAACTCTGACTGTGCTGTGGCACGCTGTTCCGAGATAAATACTGAAAGAGATGAGTTCATGGAATTCCCAAAATGAGTCTTCAGGAGAAACACCCAGAATCCAAATATAGAACATTTGGGTATGAAGCTAAAACACGTAATTCGGAGATTAACTTCACAGAGGTTTTTTCTGCACAAATTCACCTCCAAATGGAACAGGACAAGACTTTGTCCTGAAAAAAACTTTCTAAAAATGGATTTAAAAAAAATACAGTGACTTTATTTTGGTATTTTTAAGTCACCATGGTCCAATTTGACTGATCAAGGGAACTCAGTCCCTCTTTAGTGTTTGTAGACTGCCACTTTCTTAAAAATAATATGGACAACAGAGCCCTTCATTGTGGAAAAGTGACGCCAAAGCAGCCCCACAATGGAGGATGATAAATTACACTGATGGTGCACTGGTATAAAGGTCCAGCCCTTAAACCATCCTAAAAAACACAACTGTTATTTATAACACCTCACAAATACATGAGGTCTGCACAAACCAAATTTCCATTCCTTTTCATTACAACTTAAAGAATATTAAAGAAGAAAATATAAATTTCCAAATGTAGAGTAATTGCTGCCTGCAGCTGACATGATATGCACATTTATTACAGGGAGTACAAACAACAGCGATTACAACATAGAATGCACTTTCAAGGAGTGTGAAGCAGAATTTTGATCCATTTACTGTGCGGTACCGCTCAGTTCTATGTTTTTCATTTGTGATCCTGGTTTTTATCTAAGACAGCAGGGACATCAATAAAGGCTTTCTCTCCAGCACGGGAAGGCATTTGACCATTAGCATCATCGTCTGCTGTCTTCTTTAAGAAGTCCATGTTACGACTGTCTTATCATGTGATAAGTGACTAGATGACTTGAAGGGGATATTACAGTATTCTTGATGTTTGGTTGGATCATGTGCTTGACAATAGTCCCTGAAGTGGCTGAAAGGGCTCCCCAGCAAACAAAGAAACATCCTGGAGGAAAAAGAAGCACTGTGAAATTTTTCACCAAATCGTACATTTGACCCAACTTACTTTTGTGGCTTATATTTACATAAAAGACACAATTACAGAAGTTACACAAGTCCTTCTAGGAAATTGTAATTTTACAATCCCAGCAGTCAAGGCAAAATTTTGTCAAATCACAGCAACTTTCCCACAAACTTTGGCCAGCCATTTCCTGTAAAAATCATGGTGGGTCTCTTTATAGAAGAATGTAATTCAAAAACATAACAATTTTTGCAACATTTTTTGAAAAAGCAGTGTAAAACCAGGATTCTTCTGCCACAACAATCACAAAAATACAGTGCTGCTGGGACCCCTTTCAGCCACTTCACTCACTATTGTCATGTACCAGATACAACCAAACTCTAATTACACAGAAATATCCCATTAGGCTAAAAAAGTTGTCACACAATGTGAAAGTCAACTGGTCATCGAGTCAACTATATAGCCCCTAGTCATTACATGAAACGAAACTTCTTCAAATAAGCTTTAAGTTTCTGTATAAATTAATAAATGACCCGCTCATAATGTACCCTCCCTTTTTCTTGAAGCAGATGCCTTGTTTCCAGTTTAGGAGATTAGGATATTCCATCTCACAAGAACAGACAGGAATCCCCACTGTGTGATGACACACACCTGACAAAAGGTATGCCTTAAGAAAACTTGCAAACTTAACTGTTTTGATTGGTGAGAGAAGGATAAACAAAGGCTAATAACCAAAAGAGTTTACCACATTTTAATTAGCTCTTGTGGATGTACCGAGTAGCTGTCATTTTTGAGTCCGTGATGGTGTGCAGGGGCATTTCTCTTGCCAATAGAGCAGGTAGGTAAACACCCGGGGCTATTTAAAGCACGTTGCTGTATCGTGGCACGTTCCCTGCACCGTCTACCTGTCGACTCTTTTGATTAAAGCATTATACGCAGTCTGTTGCTGTTTGTTCAGACGAGTCTAAAACAACATCAGCCTCTCACTTTGTTTACCAAGGCCTGAAATTTATTAGGTAGCGTGTAGGCTGTTTCCTTTGCTTTTTTCCAGCTGCAAACATCTGGATGTTTTGATGTTAAATCATTGTGCTCTTGGGTGTTAAGGTAGTAGGATTAACCTGCCATCACAGCAGCCCTTTTATTGCAGGTCTCCTCCACATGAAAAAAGGTTTCGATGTGCAAATAGAGTTATGCAGGTTGGCACATACGCAGAAGGAATGTGCTGCTCTTCTTTATTATTGAATGCATAAATTCAGGAAGTCCAAACATCGGCCGACAGCGCTCACTACAACGGGAGAATTCTCAGAAAGCATGTTACCAAACGCAAATGTGTGCAGTCAGCCAGTCGCACTCATCCATGCTGGGATGATCGCTCTGTCAGTGTGGCCCTCTCACATGGAATTACTGTCATAGTTGGCAGGATGGCTCTCTTCAGGTGATAAAAGAGGTGTTGATTCAGAAGCATCTGGCGGGCCGCAGAGCTCCAGACAGATTCTGCTCGCACCCAAATTCATCAAATCACAGACAACATCTGTTTGGGCCTTAGATTAGCCTAGTTAGCTGTTATTGTTCATTTCACTCAGCTTGTTAAAAATATTGACTTTTTGACACAACTTAGATTAATCAACCTTGGAAAGGAAAGGAGGGTACTTTTCTTGCACACTTAGACCTCCTTCAACATCTGCTCCCCTGCTCTGAAACAGCAGGGTTTTTCCTGAATATGTTGCCCAAGGCTTGTTTTCGAAAGGTTTTGATTGATCACCTGGATTTAAGAAAGGAATCTCGCACAATTTAACACAAATCATGAAAGACTTTTAGAATAAACTGTAAGGATGCTTGATGCCAGTGGCATTTAGAGTTTTACACAGATTTGACCAGACTGCAACAAAACAGATGCTCTCATCTGGTATCCAACTGCTCTGTTAACGTTTGACTGATATCTGATCATGAACTTGAATGACTCTTATGTATTTGAACTTTAAGAAAGGCTGGCTTCATATTGGATTCAAAACTAGACTGAACTTGTTAAAAGTCAGCAACAGAGAGGTAAAAGAGAGAAAGATGGGCAATAATACACATGTAGACAGACAGAGCTGGTCCAAGTAACAGGTCATGGTTACTTGTTACTTTACAAGGTGACTGTTGTAAAAGAGCCATAAAAGAGCCTTAAAGGCACACTAAGTAAAATCTGGCCACAAGAGGGGGCTCTTGAGTAAATCAAACTGCAACTGTGTCAAGATGTATTGACCCAGCCAGTTTTTTGTTTTTTTTTAAAGCTGCTATGAGGAGAATTTATCGCCGGCGTAATGCTGCGTTCCAGTAACCTCGGAAATGGGAGTGACATCATCTCCCACTTATTGGTGTTCCTGTTGAAGTCAGAAAAAAACATACCGATCTACCAGGCTATTGTTAGCTGTTGTTAGCACGCCCTGTGTTGTTGTATGAAGAATGTGATTATCACTATGGCAGCATTTTTGTAAATATAAATCTAGCAATACTATGTATACAGCTGATCTAGAGCGACACACCCCAGTCAGAAGTGCAAATAAATGGATTATTACAGGAGCTAAATAACTGTTCACACTGGGGGCATCCATCTTCGATTGACACCTCAGAAGGAAATTCAGACTTCGGGGGACGTTCCAGTTTTAGTTTCCCACTCAGAACCCAGAAATTCCTACTTCTGACTACAACTTGAACGCACCGGAGACGTGAAGCCAAATGTGTTTGTTTGTTGTGGTAAATGCAGCATGGATCTTTGTCGGAACTCTGCATTGCTTTACAAGTTCTTTTTCAACAACTTACAGGATGCGAAGCAACGAGGTAATGTGTCTCTTTCTAGTTACGTAGCGGTAGTTTTTGATGTGTGACAACAAGCAATGCGGGGAAAAGTTATTATCGTAGTTGTAGCCGGCTATATATCGCTACTTAAGCCCGGCGCTTTCAGACATGTAATATAAATGATAAAATAATATAAATTTGCTCTAGTTTTAATTGTCTGGTTCCCCGAAGTTGAGTATCCAGGCCAGTCCAGCCCTGTACGACCCGACCAGGAGGCTAAAGAATAGCATTTATAGATAACCTATTTAGATGCTATAAAACTCATCGATAAGTGTGTATTTCGATCAGGCATACATCTAAAAGTGAGACTTTTTTGTAATTACTTAAAAACTCCTCACAGTCTCTTTAAATTGAGGCTTCTATTTTTAAAAAACTTCGCTCCATGAGGTGTGTACACTAAACAGAAAGCCAGCATCTGGTGGAAAACGTTGAAACATGAAAAAAAAAAGACGCCCATTTTTTTTCAGCCATGATGTGAAATTTATTGGTGAAAAAGAAAAGTTGGTTTGGACAACTGCGAATCGGTTATTAATGTTCACTTAAAAATGTTGTTTAAAAGACTCGACTCATTCCTGAACGTTACATCGCAGTCGAAAACCTCAGTAGATTTAGGTCAATAAGCAAAGCCACTGTTTAGGAGTAGAAAGAGATAATATAAAGACATGGGTAAAGGGGTAAAAAAAATGAGTCACAGCTGGTACACAGGAAAGTTTAGGTTTGCTGAAGAGTTATCTGATGACTGTAAAGCCCTAGTCACATATTCCCATTTTTCATGGCGAATGTGTTTTATTGTCATAATCCTGATGAAGCATGTTTTGGTCGTGTATGCGTGACTTGGTTTGGATCAGCGTTGTACTGTCGTGGACAGGGAAGGGTCCCGACTGTTCTGAACGGTTCAAAACTGTTGTTGAGAATTGCCACTCTCAGCATAGTAGTGTGGAAGCCTAATGAAGTCCTAATGCGCATGGTGTTGTCGGTATTGAACGGGGCTCAATCAGACTGATCGTGGCTCAATCCTGAAAGCTTTCTGAGGACGACTGACTAGAACCTATCCGTTTAAGCCCCATGTGTGTGTCCCGTTCAAGGTGACACAAGCGACGGGGCTCAATCAGGGCTTACGTGACTCAAACTGGACTTGAAAGGGGCTGCCATTGTGTCAGCGGGATGGAAATTCATGGAATCCTCATCGTATTGTTGTATTGATCTAACTGAAGCTAAATGAACGCCCCAAAGCACTGTAGAAGCACAGTAGAAGCTTGTGTGTCCAGGGGGGAGACAGTTATTTCTTCCCGTATCATGTTGAATAAACCAGCCTTCCCAATCGTGTACAGTCGTGAACAATCTCCATAAGAAACGGGAATGTGTGATGGGCATAAGCAGTCAGGCTAGTGTTAAGCATTGTGTTTCAGCCAAACAAGCTGTGGGCAAGCTCTGTCTGTTTCTTTCTTGTTATCAGAAGCAAAGTCAAAAGAATGGTGTCTACTGGCTTGCTATGGACCAGTGAGTGAGGCGAGACCCAAAACAACAGTGTTTATTTAACAAAAACATGACAGCTATTTAATTCTGCAATTGACCAAAGAATGTAGATCCCAAACAAGAGTCTTATTATCCATTATTTTTATCCATCATTTGCAGTGTAGATAGAGGTCAGGACTAATTTATCTGTGATACTGATCACCTTAAACCATACAAAGTAAAAAAAAGTATCAAGGGAAAATAATATTTCCCCAAAAGATCTTACTCAATGTATCTAAAATTTTCTACCAATAGATGCTGTTAGAAGCAAAGACTTTTTATATTTATATTTATTTTTCTATTTATTCCCAGATGGGGTGTTCCTCTTTCTGTTCCCATCTGACTGTAATGTTATTCAAGTATCATGTGAATGAAAATAACCACAGCAACAACCAATGTTTGTTTTTTACACATACTAAATATTTACAAAATCACTGACATTTACAAAATAGCCGTTCCATAAGTTCGCATTCAAAGTAGCAATCACATGTGAATACTCCAGTAAGAACTAGAAAGCACTCGGAGAGCGCAGACCTCAGCCAACGCCACAGTCCTCAGCCATATTGTCATTTTGATCATAAATATTACTCCTACCTTTATTCCATGTCAATATTTAGATTCCTTGACCATGAAAACATACCATTAGCAACTGGATTCATAATGATATCTACTTTAGTTCAGTATTTATTCACAGAAATCACATTTTTCGCCATGGCGGCCAGACGCTGCTCAAGATCAACACCAAAATCGAATCAGTTCTTCCTTTTCCCATGCTGAACATTTCCTGAAAATTTCATCCAAATCCGTCTATTACTTTTTGAGTTATTTTGTTCACAGACGGATGGACGGACGGACGGACGGACAGACGGACAGACGGACAGACGGATGGACAGACGGACGGACAGACAGACAAACTCTCCCAAAAACATAACCTCCTTGGCGGAGGTAACAAGGATTCCAGCTTTTTTTCTTTTTTTAAACAAGTACCACATTTTGTCTTTCTTTTTTTTTTAACTTTTAATGATGTTATAGATACAATTAAACCAGTCTTGGTTTTCAAATCTCTCATGGCTTGGTATGCCACTCTTGACAATTTTGCCACTTTTGAGCGTATCATTTGTGTGAATTGTCTTGCCAATGTTGTGATAAATTTAAAATATTTATACATACATATATATATATATATATATATATATATATATATATATATATAAATTTAAATATATATATATACATACATATATATATATATATATATATATGTATATATATATAGATATATAGATAAATAGATATATAGATATATATATATACATATATATATACATATATATATACATATATATATATACATATATATATGTATGAACAACAGCTTTGGGTTTACAATTGCATTTTTCCATTTTTGATATGTGTTTTTAATGTATCAGTCACATCAAAATGGTAATTGGACTTGAGCTTTTATATCACTTTTCTAGTCCCTGATTTCTTCAAGCCATGACCTTTTCTCCTCAAGATCACCGCTTTTTAAAATTTTGATGGGTTTGGAGTATCAGTGCATGACGTACCCCGTCTTGCCCCCAATGCCAGCTTTGATAGACTACAGTCCCCTGTGACCCCGAAAGGGATATGCAGTATACATAAGGGATGGATGGATGGTACCAGCACATGAAGTGATCATGTGCTATTTTTCAGACTTTGTGGAAAACTACTAACTTTGCTGGGTCTTTTTAGAGCTTCTGTAAAAAACTAAAATAAGTTTAGATTTATCGATCATCATTTTCACAGTATATACTGTGTTGTTTTCTGTATCAGGTGTCTTAATGTTTCACTATTGGCATACCTGTATCATCAAACCAGGCTGGAAGCTTGTTTTAACAGATTAAGTTTGGAGAATTTTGCCACGTCACCGTCTACAGCTGCACCTTTCTTGAAACTAACTTTCTCCACCCTCTTTTTATTATGATGCTGACAAAAACAGGAATAAAACATTTGTTTCCGTTGGACACACAGACCCAGCTGAAGCTTTCTGCTAGTATTCCAGTGGTGAAACAGCGCTACAGAAATATATAACATAGATGTTGCCTTCAAGCCTCTAATGTGCTCCATTTCATTCAACAGCAAGCACCCCTTCCAAATATCATGTCTGTGTTGATACACCACATCCGTAGCAGTTTCTACATACACATATCTATGTCTTGTATTCATCTACAGCGGGTCCAGCTTGAGGTACGTTCTAATGATACTGTGCTTAGGCCCTCGTGGCCCTACAACCAGCCTGACCCACCGGGAATCATCCCAGTTCTCCTGATTAGCCACTCTGGGCATGTTTGCTAGCACATCCTCACTCTTTTATACCCACATATTCACCACTAACACAGCAGTGGGAACATCTTGGGATTAAGTGTCTTGCACAAGGGCACATCGAAATGTAACAGCCAGAGCTGAGCTTGAGCCAACAACCTTCCAATTAATGGCAGAGTGCACTACCAGACTAAGCCACCGACACACTGGCTGATGCCGTATGCCTTTGTCCAGTTCTCTCTGCCATCATTGAGTCCAGCATTTCTGAAATTAATATCGGGCATACTACTGCCAAACAATGAAAGCACTCCATAGTATGTAGTTGGAAGTTTCAAGAGCAACCATGTTCTTGACACAACTGTGGGTTTTTAACTGCTTGCACAAATATAAAAGGGTCGAGAGAAAAGAGTTTGGCAGGATTTTCTATTTTTACAACAAGAAGTGAAGTGAAATTCAACTTTGTTTTCTTGATGACATGCTACCTTTCTATTGGAAACAGACAAAATGATAGAACTATCATGTGACCACAAACAGTGGACAATTAATTCACAAACTATACTGAATTACTTTGTCACATTACCTTGCAAACCAATACATTTTTCTTTGGTTAATTTGTTTCCTTGGTCTTACATGTGCATGCACACACGCACAAGCATGCAAAGAACCTTTTCTATCTCTCATATGTGTCCAAAACCCCGCAGGGACCAAAACCATTTTTCATGTAATTACAGAAAACCTGCCTGACTGGCTCTGAGGCACCTTGTGAAAGGAGCAACCGAGTCTTCCTTACTCTGTACATTTCATCTAAACAGCAGCTGTTATTAAGGAAGAGGTAATTACGCATGCCAACTTGTTTCACTTTCTGCCACTGGTCCACTTCTGATGGCTTGTCTTGTTTGAATATGAATACTCTGGATCCCCTTATATATTAAACTGTTTATTTGTACCCTGATATTGTACCAGTTTAGCATTTAATCGACGCATTTCAGTTTAGATGTCAGATTAGCTTTAAATTAGCTTCTCTCACGCTCACACATCCTCTTCATCTTCATCCTGCACGTGTCTCCAGTTTGAGCTCATTCTGCTGTTCATGCATGTGTTCATGATAGAGGCATTTTTCCATAGTAGAAACACACAAATATATCATCATATGACCGAACATTGACAACTATAGTCTGCCACAGAGGGGGACAGTAGATGGGAGGAATTTCCCTCAGGACAGATCAGTACAGACTCAGTGAACTGACTCTGTGTTTGGAGCTGAGCGGTGAGTCTGCAGCAGAAGCAGAAGAGGAGGAGGAGGCTCTGAGGTAATGTTTGTCTCTGTCTCTCTTCAAGATAACCTGTCATTACAGCACTGACGAGCCTGTCACACTCTGTGTCTATCCAGAGAAACTGTGTCTCACCTGATGAGAATACACAACCCTGAAATCCATTTTACACTCATCAGACTGTCATACTCACCCTCGACTGCAGGGGGTGTCTGACGCTCTCCTGGGATGGACAACTTTGGCTACGAGAGGGCCACAGGAAAATTATTCTCATTGCCAGGGTCCAATTTTTTCAATTTGAAGGGTAATAAAGGAGATGAATAAACAAACAAAGCTGTCTCAACAAGTAACCCCATCAACATTTCGATCAATCTTAATTTAGATTTAGTCTTTAAAACCTTATCTAATAAGCTTCTTTGGCAAGTAACAGATAATGTGCCGGTTATCAAAGCAGCATTTTACTGAAAATGTTTACTTCTCTTGACAAAAGCATGAAAAAGTGAGTTTCACGGAAACAGTTACAGTAAAGTAGCACTGTTTCTGAGAAACATTGCTATTTAATGCTGTCATAGCAGATTTTTGACAAGATTCTTTATGTACATACTTCATGATATCTCAAACTGACTGGCAAACTGCATTTCAATAGCAGGAGGGCTGCCTGTGGCCCCCAAGCTGCCAGTTTCCCTGGTTTCACCAAACATAGACCCATTCTTCCTGTACCCTGGTGAGCAATAACAGTGACATTGGTGTACTGAAAAAATCAGAGGAAGTCTGTCTGACTAATCCTCTCAAATATCACCCCACTAACAAAAGTCTTATTTTGAAGTGAGTACACATTTACATGACAAAGGCACGGTATGTAAATTCGACCTCTAGGGGGCTCTCAAGGATGTAAAAATTTGACGGTGAGTCAAGATGCAGTGACCTAATCAACCCCACACACCTTCACCGTTTATTGTTCTTTAAATTTAAGGCACTATTCAATGAAAATGTCACTCCATGAAGTGTGTTTACTCAACAGAAAAGCAAAGAGAAAAACATTCAAAATGACTTCCTGATTGGTGGTATAGACTCACAAAGAATTCTCTTTGGGTGCTCTTCGCATGAATCAGGATAGATAGCTACCTTTTATGTGGGAATGCACAATATTACTGGTCAATTGGGGACAATTTTGTCTGAGGAATTAAAATATTGGTAATGGCCAGGACTTAAATTTTCGCTGAAATTTAATTAACATATCTAATACATACAAAAATGGCTTCACCTTATCATCACTGTATGGGTATAATTAATATGTTTTTTTTCAAGAGTTAAATGCTGTATTTTGTTTTGTTCTACTATTCGACACATAAGTAGATTGTCACATTAAAAGAAACAGATCAGTTACTGTGGAGTAAAGACTTTGTGCTCTTGAGGATGTTGATATATCAGTATTGTTTTAAACATCCTGTAATGATGTTGTTGAACAGAGTCCAGTATTCTAACGGGTAACACTGAGAGTGGATAAAGGAGACAGCAGACCTCCATTCAACTTGCAAATATCTATTTATTGGGGTTCATGCTATGGAGTTACAGTGGGATTTTTTGGTGACAGAACAGGTACACAGCACTAAATATCAATGAGGTGCACTGACAACATCATCAGCAGCAGCAACAGGTATCACTGACTTGATCTGCAGCCTGTCACATTATCATGTACACATGATCGTGTTAACTGGTGACTTTCTGCAGGCTGTGCTGCTGTATGTTGTAGTTAAAGCAGATAAAGCACTAGGAAACAGATGGTGACTCTCCAGTGCTTTAACATGAAGTGTTTTTCATCATCATATAAAAACATCTGCTGTTAATTTGTTAAATTATGCAGCCATAGAAGCTAAGCTGACACAAACAGATCCATGGAAAGAGTCAAATTAAAGTCCCCAAATTTACACTGTCACTAGCTGATTTAAAGGTGTAGTCAGTGATCTTCTAATCTTCTAATCTAATGCAAAATTTGTCAAAATCACCATATTTCTTCTCTCCATCCACAAGATGTCACCACTGACAGCATGTTGAAAAAAAATCCAGTTTCAATACACAGCCTTGGCTCTGAATTTTAGCAGGTAAGTACTGTGGCTTGGGCCATGACACCAAAACAGGGTACACCCCCCTAAATCCAGGGGGTGATCATATTCATGCGCAGATCAGACATAGGGAGGAGGGGGAATAGTAGGTCACGTAGAGTGCGCAGTAAGCGTACGAGAGAGATGCAATAGGTGCAGTAGGAATGGCGGAAAAACAGCCCAAAAGAAAAAGTTCAGAGGAGTGAAAAGTGAAAAAGAAGGGCTATGACCATGAAAGAGTGAAGACCCGGGTCAACATTGGTGTTGCTTTCCCACGGTGGAGGGAACTCCGTGAATTGATAGACCTGAAAACGGACGCGGATGTTGCCATCTTCATGCTGGACAGGTAAGCAACATTAGCTTTGTGGTGCTTCACATAACAGTAACAGCTGTCGGGCATTCATCTTATTGTCTAATCTGCCAGAATGTACTGTTGTTGTGATGTGATCAATAATGGGCAGTCGAGTTGTCTGACGAGTCGGGGTCACCTTAGCTACGTTGGTCAGCTACGCAGTTTCTATGGCCGTTTCCATGACGATGCACGTCCATCAGCTTTCGGGGGTTGAGCCAGAGGTGAGGTATGAAGGGAGAGGCGGGTCTAAATTTGTTTATCAACAACCTCTCCACTCGTTTTCTCCCACATCGCTGACTACACCTATAATACACCAAAGTAATTTCTATACAAGCTTTCCAACTTCTAAAGAGGAATTTAGTTGTCATCAGTGTTACAATAATTACAGACGACCTGCACAACTGAATGCTCATTTGACACAAGGGACGCATGGCGGCTATCATGGGTATAGGTTCACATAGTTTACAGCAAGTCTATTTCCAGTCTTCTTCATTTTTGCAACATCAGTTAAGACTGCTCCTGACTGCTAATATAAACCACTATATAGCAGTCCAGTCATGTGGGAAAAAGAAAATTAGACAGATTTTAAAGAGACATCCTCATTCTCCACCTGTTAACAAAACAGCCCAGGCACTATGAGGGACCACTTCTTCATGAGAGGTCCTGTCACAGCAGACAGCCCTTTGTTTGTCCCATTTATCCTGTCACCAGACACCATTCCTTTAGAGGAGTCAAGATTTATGATGCAAGTGATCACTGTGGTATCATCTCCAGCTGACAATGCTCCAGCTGCTTTTGTTCTCTGCTAAGGAGTCAGACGTGACATTTGATCAAAGTTTGGATCATATTTATACCTCTATCCTCCCAGTTACTGTAAGTGATACATTTCCTTTTTCCCAGTTTAGTTTTCTTCTAACATGACATAGTAATATCACTGTTAGTGCACGGAGAGGTCATTGCTTTGACTTCTAAAGAGCAAAGACTTCCTGCCAGAAAACCTTCAGGCCGTTTGTCAGAGTCTGGCACAGTATCAGGAGTCTCTGCCCATCAGGCTTTCATTCACCATTTAACTAGGCCAAGAGGAGACACTCACTAATGAATGGCCAGGCAAAAAAAAGAAAAAGTCATTTGTATTGTAAAGACAACAAGAGCAATCTAACATTACAGAAAGCCATAAATCAACAGACTGTAGGTATAGAGCCTCTGTAAAATCATTAAAGGCCAGTGAAAGTGAGACTCCATCCCCTCAGTCGTTCTCTTTATCCCGACTCTCTTTTGTTCCATTCTTTATCTCATTACCATCACTGAGGCTGACCCCAGAACCAAGCATCCAGCTGTGTTCTCCTGCCCTACAGACAAACCTCTGACCCACCAATGAACTGCAGGATCATCTAGCACTGTCACTGCCTCATCGAGCATTGTCACCCTGCGACCTCCAGGACTTGGAGGGCACTCAGTGCATTTGATTCACCTCAGCAGTGGATTGCACCAGCAATCTGAAAGCTTGGACTAAGCCAAATTCATGCACATGTAAATTGACAACTTAGATCCCAAAACTAGCTTTGAGTAACAACAAAGTCCTCTAGTGCATGGCTGTCACGGTTGTGATAGGTGGAAATGAGAAGAAGGCAGAAGAAAAAAAGAACTTCACTGTCTGTCATCTGCATCATCCTTTTCAGTCGATGAAATCCTTCTAGAAATGTATGATAACATTTGTTTTATGGAGGCAAATTTGACCTGGAAGGATAATGTTGAAAAAAAACTTTGTGTTAAGTTGCAATTATGGCACAAAAAGTCAGAATAATAATAGTAATAAGCAATAACAAAAACTAAAATATCATGAACAAAAGTTGTAATTAGAGGACCAAATGATGGAAATCCCAATATATATCTTAATTATGACAAGATGGCATGTCACATAATGAGATTATGAACTGATATTTTGAGATGAAGTCTTATAAAGTAGATTCAAGTCATAACAATTAAACCCCAAATGTTAAACCCCATTTGATGGCAGATCAACTAGATGCTGATATATAAACCAGCATCATTTGTTGTTATTAATTCTACCTTCAGAATAAATACCTTTACAACCATATAGAGGACCCTCTTGAAAATGAGATGCAACATCTCAAAGGGCTAACCTCGAATAAACTTTTATCCAGCAGAGACAAAATGATGAGGACAGATCTATGATCTGGGCATCCATGGGCTTGTTGCAATCATGAATTATTTTTTTACTCCCTTCCTAGTCCCTTAGTTCCTGTCTCTGTCTGGATGGATACATCTGTGGATGTATGTATATGTATATATGTGTATATGCATATTTTTGTATGTATATGTGTATATATGCATATATGAGTATCTATAAAATACAGTGTACGGCTTCAGCCTGCTCTATTGTAATATCTCTTGAGATAACACCTGATATGAATTGGCGCTAGTGAAATAAAGACTGACTGATAAATTGATTGATAATCTGATTTTATAAAGTTATTATTTTCAACCATAAAACCATAAGATACAATATGCATCTTTTCTATATTCACCTTCTCCCTTTTATGGTAATGGGGGCTGGAGCCTAGCCCAGGTGAAACTGGGTAAGAGCCAAAGTACAACCTGGACTGGTTGCCAGCCAATCATAGGACAACATAGAGAGACACAACCATTCAGACACTAATTCAAACCTATGGGCAGTTCATAATCACCTCATCAGCATGTTTTTGGTCCTTCAAATGAATTTGAACTTGGCATGGTTGTCGGTGCCCAATGGACTGGTCTTCATATTTCAGAAACGGCCGTTTTACAGGAATCTTCAAACACAATCTCCAGGTTGGCAGAGAATGGCCTGAAAAATAGAAGATGAACACTGAGCACCAGTTCCCAAACAATAAGAGAAAAGCAATAATAACGATAACATTTAGTTTTAATTGACATATCAGTTTAATTTCTTAAAATGAGAACCATTCCCACACCCATCCTGCAGGCAGACAAAAATCTTTTTTCTCTTTTTTCTAGGGTTGTCATGCTTTCAATTGTTAGGCTTGACGATATTTAACTTGTTCACATGGTTGACTAATAATAGCAGAAAGGTGGATCAGATCAAAGATGCAGAAATTCCTTCAGAGACTGTTCTAATCACAGTTGTTTAAATATTAATGCAACCCTTACCAGTGAGGGTTACGTAAAAATTTGTAGGTATTCACAAATTAATGCAGAAAGGTATCCTTGATGCAGCAGCAAATTCTCACTCTGGATGTAACAGGATTTATGTTGTATATTGTTCCACTTGCTCACTTGGATTTATGTTTCTTTTAGGCACATAAGGTTCAAGGGCGCCCTCTCTTGAGTTAAGTCTATACATACAATGGGCATCCGCAATGCATTGCCATTGTAAGAGGGATGTGCCCGAGGTGAGTAGCAGACTGACCCAGTTTGTATCATAACTATGTATAAACATAATTTCCTCCTCTTGTAGGCTTCAAGCCATACGGGAGTTTATGTAGAGGTTTATGAGATTTATTATGCGTAGTTTACCATAGTTTCATGTACTAAACTGTCTGTATAAGAACATTGTGCACTTATTAAAGCTGGTGTCTACGATTTGAAACCGCAGCCTGCCCCTCCTTCCCTCACCTCTCTCCTCCGTGTTCCAAGATCCCGCCCCCAGCTCGTGGCGCCTCATATAGCCCCCTCGGACTGAGCTACGAGCGACTAGCACAATATATCAGCAGCAAACTCAATCAAAAACAGCTCAGCTCAACTGAAAGTATCAAACACAACAGACATCTCCCTTATAACACACAGCAGTAGCCATTTCAACTGGACCGGCGGCAATGCGGGTTTGGCGCCGCCAGAGCGGAGCCGAGTGTGGGGGAGGATTTATCTTTCTCAGCCTGTCCTCCCCAGCTCAGCTTACAGTGCTAACGATTAGCGGCTAACAGGCTAACCCGGTCCCCTACAAGTTATTAGCCCGTGCAGGCACAAACTAACCAGAGTTATTCAGCAGACATCTCCCACTGTAGTAAACAAAGCCATTACCTGATCAACCAGGGGCGAAACGGCCGATGCTGAAGGTCTGACGGCCGGCTGAGGCTATTCGTTAGCCGTTAGCCCGCTAACAGGCCTCCACCCGCGGGCAGAGCTCCGTTGGGCCCAGCGAGAGGAGGCGGATTCGGGTTCGCGCTAGGCTTTCCCGGCTCCATGATAGTCCAGTACCTAACGCTGCTAGCTGCGCACCGGAGGTAGAGGGGAGGAGGCGGAACCATGGGCAAGATGCTGCGTGCACTGCGTGAGTGAGAGACGAGGGAGAGGGGAGAGGAGAAGGGTGGTCTGCAGCCAGACTGTCTTGGGAGAGGGAGGCGGATCCCCGGGTTCGGCGCTAGGCTTTTCCGGCTCCATGATAGTTCAGTAGCTAACGCTGCTAGCTGCTCACCGGAGGTAGAGGGGAGGAGGCGGGACCATGGGCAAGATGCTGCGTACTGCGTAGTGAGGGAGACGAGGATTGGATGGACTGATGGACTAACTCACGGACCAATTAATAGTCGCAGGTTCTTAGGCTTGATTGGTCAGCTAGTATGCAGCTTTTCAGCAGATATACTGAATGGATTTTTTTCATTCTTTTTTGTCTTTATACTGTGTAGATAGGACCATAGGACCATAACAGCCTTATAAACGGTGTTATTAATATGTACAAAGCTTCCAAATCGTAGACCATAGCTTTAACAAGGTAACTAGCAATGTGCTAAATCTGCTATCCTGTTGTAGTGTGCTTTGGTATGCCGGGACAAGCCAAGCGTATGACCAGTATCAATCTGTTTGTACAGATAATAAACAGAGCAGCCTCCTACTTCCTACTCTTCACACAACGTAGAGTCAACTGGGTTTCCTAGAACCAGCCAGCTGCAGCAAAGTGCAACTATGCACGCTACACAAAAATTTTCTGAATTTGATAATGCATCTTTATGAGTTAGCTTTAAGCTCATTTTCCAGTGTTGCATTCACACTCATGCTGAATTCTAAATGTTTGATCCAAACAAAAGTGCATGATTGGGTACAAGTTAAATTGATTGTGTCGGATTAATAAAAAAAAAAAACACTACAGCCAAACATTCAAAGCTGGTAATCCTGCATTAGACATTAAGCTAACTTGCAAGCAAAGTTAACATAGAGTGATTACTTGCTAGAAAAAGCACATATATTCACCCAGCACTAGCAAAAGTGGGCATCCCTTTGTGAATAAACTAATTATCCAATACTGTATGTATACTGAGAAATAGACAGCAACTAGTTCAATTGTTATCCACCAACAGTTGTTTGACCTCTCTGTGCCTGTGAACTTACTGACTCTGTTTTTGTGACCTGACACTCAAACTTGTATAGCTGTTGCAGCAGGCCACAAGTCCTCAAAGTGGATCTGTAACTTACTTGTGTATGTGGAGGCAAAAGTCGCGAATGGAAAAATAAGGGATGTATTTGGAGGAATGACCGGAGATACCACCTGTCACACGTCTCCTAAGAGGCCTTTAGCGTGTTTACAGCCAACAGCGTCTATTATTTACAGAGAGCCGGAGACATAAAACTTCATACAAGCTGTTCTTACACTTCATGACATCAGTGACGTGAACAGTGCTGACAATCATGCCTCGTGACCCCCACACACAAACACAAACTGTAATTGTGCATAACAAGTCTTCTTGTTGTTACAGTAACTTTCAAAGTCAGTTCTGGGGCATGCATTTCTCTCCAGCAGAAATGAAAGATAACATGATTGAAAGGGTCTGCAGCTTGACTTCAAAACCTCTTTTGTCACCTGCATTGTGGGATAGATATCAAAAGAAGCACTTTTCAGGTATCTCTTTACCTCTTTGGGTTGAGGTTGAGGGTGTTTCCTTGTCTTGGCAGAGCATGAGTGGAGCGAGTGAGAAGATTAATGATATAATAGCTCTGACCACACGGTTTAGTTATTTAAACTGGCAGCATCAGCTCAAATTGTTTCATAGCTTTTCTGCAATGATACATTTTGGGAGCGTGTCTGGACAGGTTGCTCGATGCTCCAGGAGGGAATTCATTGCAACTCCCTCTGAACTGTTCAGCCAAGAGACGGCAGCTTTGGAAGCTATGACACCATCTCAAAAGTACATGCAGAATGTTTACTTCCCTGAGACGTGTTTGTGCACATTTAACCTTGTTGACAGTTGGAAAAATTAAAAACATGAAAACCCACAACACTGACTGATTAATTGATCTGTTAGTGTGCAGGCTGAGGATACCTGGCCCTCGTTCCAGTTTTGATTCAATGTTTTCTGTGTTTTTGTTTAAACACAGTGAGTAAATTTTACTGCCAAAGGCCACTTAGTCAAAACAATAATAAAGGCAAGTTGCAAAATGTGCTCTCAGCTCTGCCTACCTCCACTTCATATTTGTTACCTTTACTAAGGAGATTATCCTTTTGCTGGTTATTGTTAGTTTCTTTCTTGTGAACAGGATAACACAAAAACAGAACAGTCATGGCACAAGAAAGGGATGATAATAGTTTGGTGGTGAACCAAATCTGGATGCAGATCCAGAAATTCTGTCAATTATTTCTTCACAGAGCATGTAAGGCAGTTTTTTGGACAATAATTTTCTTGGCAGTGTTGGAAATGCCTTGGTGGAGGACATGTTGAAGTTGCTCCATGCCTCAGTCTTTCCTCCCCACTGGGACAGCGTTTAATTTCCAGATACTATTTTGCTTTTTACACCCTTCAGCTATATTTTCTTGATAATCTGTGAGCTGTGCGGTGAACTGCTATACAGGTGATTAACAAAGCTTAGAGGAGCCAAGGGAAGATACGTCAAGCTGTGTGCGCTCACTGAAAATAATATGTTTAAGCCTAAGTATGTGTGTACTGTATAGATTATGTTTTGGTAAAACTGCTGTCAAAATATATGATTAACAACACCACAGTTTATTGCCTCCCAGTCTCAAAAATATCACACAATAAAACTTGAAGGGAAAAATATGTATCCACATACAGGGATGTATTTAAAAATTTTTACTTCAATTTTTAGCGACTTTTTGAATGTGTGTGCGTGAGAACCACTGCTGTTTTTATTCTATTTAAGTTGCAAGAAGTAGGGAATGAAAGTTTTCTTCTGTATACAAATGCTGTAGGTAGACTGCCTCAGGTTGCACAGCGCAGACCGCCCTGGAACTGTGTCAGTGTGCGTAGTGTAACAACGCTGTGTTGCTAATGTCAGTAGTGCTAGCACCTCTAGCCCTATGACAAGTTACCTGATTCTTTAACAGACCTTGGAAACAGACAGAATGAAAGCATTCTGGACGAACAAGAAGAGTTTTTCCAAGGAGGAAACTGAGCTTTAACTTTGAGACGTAGACAGGAAGAGTGATTGGACAGTTTCAGTCTTTTCTATGACATATTCTACCACTGTGTACATACATATGTATCTGCAGGAATAAGGTTAACGTGGCTCTCAATTTTTCCAGTTTTTTGTTCTTTAAAGGAAAAGTTCAGTTCCTGCAGCTTTTACATTGTTTATAGAATGAAGTAGAACAATATACTTACCCTGAAGGCTTTCCTGATGCAAACAGTGCCTCGGGAGATATTTAGATCCAAAATCGAGCAGCGGACATCCGTACAAACGTAGCACAAATAGGGCATGCATAGCGCCGCTCCTAAAACTGCATTAATCGTCCAAAAACTCATTATTTCACCAATATTCCATCATGGTCCAGTCCCGCTACTCCTCCAAGACAGTCTGTGTCGCTCCAGACATATCTTTGAGCCTCTGCTGACCTCTGAGCTGACGAAGAAGACCGGGTGCCTCCGCACATGCGCAGTACGGCTTATTGTTCCAGGGGCGACCGCCGGCTACACAACGACATTCTTCCTCCAGTTTTGTGCAAAATGGATGAATATCTATCAGATGAAGATGTTGTGGAGGAGAACTTTGAATATGATGGGTGTCCTTACAGTTTCGAGCCACAGTTTATATATAAGGAACTTATAGACAGGAGGTAGCGGAGGCAGCGCTCCAGAGAGTACTGCGCATGCGCAGAGGCACCCGGTCTTCTTCGTCAGCTCAGAGGTCAGCAGAGGCTCAAAGATATGTCTGGAGCGACACAGACTGTCTTGGAGGAGTAGCGGGACTGGACCATGATGGAATATTGGTGAAATAATGAGTTTTTGGACGAGTAATGCAGTTTTAGGAGTGGCGCTATGCATGCCCTATTGTGCTACGTTGGTACGGATGTCCGCTGCTCGATTTTGGATCTAAATATCTCCCGAAGCACTGTTTGGATCAGGAAAGCCTTCAGGGTGAGTATATTGTTCTACTTCATTCTATAAACAATGTAAAAGCTGCAGGAACCGAAGTTTTCCTTTAAGCTGAGATATGTACACAACTCGCACAAAAATAGGCAACTGGTACAGGAGATGCACCACGCTGGCAGTCTGAAATGTATGACTTGGTAACAGGCTTGTCTAAATGAAAACACTCATATACTACTGCCACTATACAAGCAAGGCTTTCCTTCCAGTTTCATTTTAGACATATTCTGTGCTGAATGTGTTTTTTTGCTGTCAAGTGGTTGTGAGTATACCTTGAGGCAGCCACAGCTTTCTTAACTTTCATTTCTTAAATGGAAATACTGATAAATCACACTTATAGCCCTTTTAACACATGCAACCCCAATATTATAATAGAAATATTATTATTCATTCACACAGATATGGCATTCCGGATGCCCAAAACACATTTTTGAAAATGGGTACCAGAATGGATTGATCTGGAAAAGCCGGTCTTGCGTTTCCACATGTACAATGAAAACAATAGCTTGAGAAACAGTGAAGTCCTAGCCATATCTCTTGCTTAAACTGCATGCATGAATCCTGTTAAAGCTGCACAACGGAAGATCCCCACTTGACCAGAGAGAGAACTCAACTACCCATGAGCTCTAGCGCACGCGCTACTATCGTAACGAAACAGATCTGCAGGTCGCGTGGGTTTGTTTTGTAGGCGAATCACAGAAGCCAGGACTTCGCTCAAAAGTATTCCTCTGTCCTCAGCGGCTGTTTGCAGGATGGATAGCGATGAGGTAATGTATTTATTTTTGACTAAATGACGATGTTAAAAATCGCAAAGTTCAACTTGGTTTTATTACCGTGAAGTCGCCCCCGCCCCCGCCCTGTTGAAGCGATAAAATGAATAAAAGTAAAGACAACGACGAGCAGGTGATATCACATACTTGAAATAGGTCTAAACAAAACTACATACTGGTACGTTCTGGATTTGTTGTGCTGTACTTTTTTCCTGTTAAGTTTTTTTGAGGAACTTCGTCATAAATTAGTCGCCCAACATACCTGATAGTAGTCGGACATCCCTCCTCGTCTTTCATTTCACGCCAACGAGTGAACGCCGAACCGATGTTTATTCTGGTCCGAGCTTGTTTTTCTCTCGCTTTCTTTGTTTTGTATCCTCTGACAAAACTTTTCTCTTCCTTACGTTCTTTGTTGCCTCCGCCATGGTTACAGCTCAGCGATTGGCTTTCGCCGAGACTTCCGTGTTTTAAACGAATCGGGAATCGGGGAAAGTGACGTATGCCGTAAAGCAGTCCAAACGTGTAGTTTTTTAGTGTGGCAGGGTTCCCACCATCCACCTCGAAGTTACATAGCGCCAGTGAAAGGGATACAGACCACTCCAGACCACGACAGAGGTGTCATTCAACTCAATGTAAAGTGGTGGACCATCACAATGAATATCGAAGGATTATATTATGTTTGAAAAACTACATAGTGTTGGTTTAACAACAGAAACAATGGAAGAGTACGGTGTTGCGCTTGTGCTGCAGAAGCTACAGCACTTGTTATGACTTTTACAGTACAATCTACACCTCCTCAACAACCACTGTGAGTAACAGGAAGATATACAGAACAGTACATGCCACTATCTGTTTACATTTCCTATGATGCATGCATATACTCCTTTTCTTCTGCTCTGGTTTTGTTGTATTCATGTAACAATATTACAGCGCCACTTACAGGTGTGTTTCTGTGTTTCAGTGTGGAAGAACACGTTTCTTTAAATGTGTGAAGCTTATGGCAGAGAATAACTGTGATACATTACAAGTAAGCTATACAACAAACCAATTAGACTTGGAAAAAAACTGTCAACCTCTCTAACTCATCCTCGACATAGCAGAGACACACTGCACCACAAACCTTAGACTTCAAACCAAGTTGAAGGTGGTTTAGATTGCTGTCATTTTTCGTTCTTAAGTGAGGAACAAACCAGCTTTACACCTAACCACTCCTCTATTTTGGACAAATACACTGGGTAGACACTAGGTAAAAGAATATCAAGTGCATTAAATTAAAGTAGAAACATAAGGTTTGTGACAAGCCTACAGTAGGCCCTCAAAGTTTCATGTCACCAAATAAATATTTCATATCATGTCTTGGTGGATTTGTCATGGCATTAGCCTGACAAGCCTTACCATGTTTAAACTTTGAAAGTTGAAAGTTTGAAAGTTTTTGAAAGTTTTGAATTTGAAAGCTATTGGAAATGTAATGTATATGTACGATAACCTAAGAGACACATATATCTAATAAAACATACAGCAGAATAGGACAGTCAGTCTATAATGTGGATCAGGTTTTTTTCTTAATACAGTTAGGGATTTAATGGTGTTGAATGATGTTTTTTAATGATGCAGCACATGCTAGATACTCTTTCATAAGGGCAGTGGAGGGCTAAAGAATCTGTCCAACTAATCAGCAGTATTTCCTAAACGTCTGTGAGCTTTATGGGGTTGTAGTGAGTTTGGTGTTTTTGTTCAAAACATCCCGTGTCAGAACGCCCGAGACGCTAGAGGATTACTGTAAGCTTGACTCAGGTGACGTCTTCTGGAGGGAGGGAGTTAGAGGGTGGGGGAGCAGGTATGAGGGCCCTCCATAGCCCTGCTCCAAAGCTCTCCAAAAACCCGAGGAAAAGTATCATATGGGGCACTCAGATCACTTGAAGATACAACACCAAACACCATCAAAGGAAGCGTTTAAAGCGCTCACTCAAAGTTCTCATTACCCCATTTCTCAGATGCATTACTGTTACTGTGATTACATATTTCCAAAGCTTTCAAAAGCAGGTTAAGCGGGCTGGTATGTTCTCTCAAATCAACCTAAATGGCTCCTTCAAAATCCCCTCCAAAGAGCTCACCCAGCCTGTGTTCTTACCTTAATGCCGCTGACAATACCTGGGAGCTATTTGACCACTGTGTTTACCTGTAAAATCAGATAGGCCAATGGGAAGTTAGATAGACCCCAAACAGTCGTGGGTCTCTCTTGTGGGGAGTGGATATTGTCGGTTATCTCGGGCTCCCATCGGCGAGTGGTGGTTGTTAAGAGAGTTCATGAATGAGCCGCGCGCCCTGTACAGTATCTCTGGAATCACATAAAGACAACCCTTGTGCTCTGCAATTTAGTGTGCAGTGCTCAGGTGCTTGTGCATGTCTCAACCAGAGGAAAAAACAAAAGTATGACTGACATAATCATGTGTCAGAAGATTTATGGTCCCAGGGAGCAAAAGAGAGAAAAGAAAAAAAGAAACTGGTGAGCACATTTTCTCGTTCCTCCTCCTGCTTCAAATTATTGTCTTTAGCGCTGTCCACTTGTTTGAGTGAAAAGTTGGAAGCTGTCGAAACAAAACAGTTCACACACACAACAGATCCTCGTGTTAATGAAGCACTTGTAAATTGTTTGGCATGACAGCTATTTTACTTTGAAATTGTGAGTCATTTCCGTATTTTTAGTTTTTACAGATATCCTCAAGTTTGTTTAGATAAACACAGGAACTGGAATTACTACCCGGGAGCTGTATGAAATTGGTGGGTAGAGAGAAAAGAATGGAGTTGTCTTTGTTGTGAGATTAATAAACTAAAACTAGAGTGGGCATCACATGCAGAGTGCAAAGAAAATCTCCCCATAAAACATGAAGCCCAAAACCTCCAAAATCAAACCAGTTAGCCCGAGAGTCATTATCATTTAAATTTAGTTGTATTATTTAGATGTAGTTATTATTATTTAGAAGTAGTGTTCACAAGCATTATTCAGAGTATTATTTAGCTGCAGTACTATTAAATGTAGCATTATGCACTTGTAGTGCTCACAAGCAAAAGATGAACATGAAGCCAAGTGACTCTGATCTTACATATCTATCCATTATCTGAAATGCCGTGCTGGGTAGGGCTGTGCATCTTCACCAGTCTCTCAATTCAGTTCAATTTTTGAATAAACAATTCAATTCAATATTACTATGCATCAGTATGCAAGACAGCCAAGCTTACCTGACTGTGCCGAACTACTTATTTACAGAATATCAAAAATACAAGCAGTTCTCGGTTTACTGTTTGGTCGGAGTGGAATTCGTTTTGCAAATTATATCAAGAAATCTTGCTGCGCAGCTCCAACCTGGTCTACTCTTGGTGCAGGCGAAGCACACCTGGTTTAGTGATAATTTGGCTGACAGGAGCACAGTGCACACACATCACCAAAACCTCACAGGTTTCTAGAGTTTCAGTGCATTCTTGTTCACATGTTGTGTGCCACATAAAACAGCCTTACACCATGGATGCTACTTTGACCTCACAGTGGAGACATTACAGGACTTATGACAGAGAGAGGCCACACTGCATGTGCCGTAACAGTAGAGAGAGCAGCAGAGCACACGGGACAAAGGGGAGATCACCTGGCTGCACAGCTCTGTCCTTAGATGCACTTATATGCCTACTGTTTATACATTTTTTGCCACAATTTACTCAGTCACATTAAAGGTACACAAAATCCCATGAAAAAAATAAATTGTATTTCTCCTTCCTCTTCCTCCTCATGAGCTTTGGACAACTGGTTGGAGAAGGAAGGAGGTAGCCTGAGGAGAGCCCTTCCTCTCCTGGTCCGGGGAGTCAGATCAGGGAAGGATGGCTGCATCTGCCAGCCTACCGAGGATGGAGTCAATGGAGGATAGATTTAAATTATCACTGCGCCTCGCCCTCAGTGCATTTAAAGACAAGGATAGGCGTTCATTTGATTGATGAAGATTATACTCGGCTGTGTTAAACCTTCTCACACCTTCTCTCCTCCCCTATGCCAGTGGGAGGGACGGAGACCTGAGGTGGGCCTGGCTGCACCACACTGCACCCTCCACAAAAATTGCAAACTGCCCTGGACACACTCCGTTGGCACGTCGCAGGCACACCACGCTTGCACCTGGTGCACGAAATTAGAGCCCTTAGTGTAATCTATAGTCTGTCCCTAAAACATTTAAAAAGAAATGTCTGAAAAAAATATATATAATATAGATAAGTTAATTCCTTAATCACAGTGGATATTTTTGCGATCCTTATAATCTTGCATTCATAAAAGGAATAACCATGGGGCTCTTTGATCTGAATCTTTGACCCATGACTGGAAGATCAATTCAGTCCACTATACTTGAGCCAGAGAGGACTTGGTGCAAAGCTTGGAAATAATCTATGTTACTGTGTTTACCATACACAATTTAAATGCAAGGGTGGGGCTTGAGGTACATTGAACTAAAACTTTGACCTTTGAGTCACAGTGAATAGTTTCCAGGTTTTGGGGAAATCCCTGATAGCTTTATTGAGATACATTTGTCACAAGAGAGTTCTGAATGTACCAACCAGAAACACGATGTCTCCGGCTTGGTGGAGACAGGAGGCTTAAGCAAAAGGAAAAACTGAAGAAATGACAGTATTTTTTAACACTTTTTAAAGGTTGTATGCTCAGAAAAATAAGTCTGAAATATGTCTTTAGCGTCATCACTGTCTTCATACATCTGTATCATCAGTCAAGATCAAATTCCTCCTTTGAGTATGATCTCTGATGCAGCCAGTAGATCCGTAGATAAAACAGAAAGCAGGATGGATCTTGTTTAAATATGCATTGGAAGGCTCATAATTGGTGTGAGGCTCAATGGTGGTGCACGGCTGGGTCGTCCCGATGTAACAGGTCAGAGGAGCAGATAGAGAAGCTGTGGCAGGTTTCCAAGCAATAACACAGCGTTCAAGCCAGACTAGCAACCATAAATCTGCAGCTACCATGAATTTCCAACTACTGCAGCTGACGGTTGAGGGTTTGTGTGTCTCTGTGTGTGTTCACGTGTGTTCTAATAAACAAAACTCCAAAGGTTAACGCAACCCCACTTCAGAGCAACATGAATATTACACCCCAGAACATGTTGGCATGGGCCTGCTCCTGTTTATGGAGAAACAGAGCTAAGAGTATAATTAGCATCCCGGTGATCCTGCAGGGTGTCTGACTTATAAGCTGCCATATCAAAGAAGGTGGTGTTTTGTGCTTGTGACTCAGATACCGCGGCCTCTGTGTGCTGGAGTTTTTTGCACCTGACTGAAAAAACACTGCAGGTGGATTATCTCCAGCAGAAGCAAAACTAACATCACTTTTTAAAAGGTGTGTTGTAATGCAGATAAAAGCAACAAATGTTCCAGGTTTAAATCCCCATGTTTCATCATTATTCAAGGCTCCTGTGAGGAACTTTAGCTTTGTGTTGACATTGGCACCCCCCATGGTTAATTGTTAGTGTTGTTGGGGAAACAACATGACAATAAATGGTCACAATTGACCTTCATTGTTCCATGACATGGAAAGGTATGTATGATGCATTTCATTATTAAAACAAGAAAATAATGTTAGTGGTTGACATTCATAGATGTGTATGGTAAGATGGACTGAGAACACCCTGAGCAAGAGCATACTACTACCACTTCCTGCAGCTGTTTATTCCCTTTATGTTATACAAGGCTGCTGAAACCTACATAAAGAGTGCCAATAAAATAAAAACACAGATTTTATATACATAGCACCCAAAGTAAGGAAACTAATGTTTGGTAGATCATTTCAAACCTCGGCAGCAAAGCTGTAGAAGAATCCCTACAGTTTCTGACGCTGACATGGTGAGGAAACAGTCTTCTGGGGTGTTGTCTTCTTTGGATGCCCACATCCTGGTTTGTCACTGGCATGCCCCATCAAATGGGACTTGTCCTTCAGCTTGAAGATGGCACTCGGGCTCCCTCCTATCCCACATGCCAGTTCTTGGTGCAGACACCAGGTGACTGCTGTAGCAGGGCCATGCTCATAGTCGCAGGTGCCAAGCAGGCTGGTGAGCTGCCATGGCTGTAGGTGGAGATTTGTGGTTGAAGATACCAGGTAAGGGGATTGGTATTAATACAATGATTCACTGTATGTCACAATGAGCCTCGATTGTGGGATTTCATTGTTTTCAGACATGGGTGGACCACAAACAAAGGACTGGGTTGGCTTATTTCACATTTTGTGGTTTAGTTGGTACTCTGGATATGCAGATCTAGGTGAAAAAAATATTGAAGATTTTTTTTGTTTATACAAAACATTCCCTAAAACAAAATGAACTGTCTTTGTTAAGTTCCAGAGTTAACAGTTAGTTAGATGTCTATCAAAGTATGAGTTATCTTCAGATCCACTACAGTGTTGAGTATGTTACTTGAAAATTGTAAAGTAACCTTTCCTAAAAATAATAACAAAATTACTTAAGTTATAACTTAACATCAAAAGAAACCGAAACCTTTATTTATAAGTTACCTTAAACATTTTGTTCTTTCAAAACCTGAACTACAATAGATTAAAAATGAAGTTTTCAAAAGATGACAATGTTATTTGTATCATTCATGGACCGAAACTCATAATGAAGTTAAAACTGGGTTGTTGAAAGAATAGTTCACTCTTATCTTCTCATTCTCCATGATTCATTTCATGTTTAAGCTAGCAGCTGTTAGCCCCATGGTACCTACCTGACAGCTGCTATAGCTAAATGTTAGTATAACGGCTACCAAAGAGGCCAAAAAGAAATTTAGCTACTGAGGTTTATATGTTTTTACAGTTGTTCTCTCCTCTGAGCCTCGGCTTGGTCTTGAACAGTTTGAATACTACCTGCGTTGTTTATCAATTACAGTCCGTATCTCAAGTTGAGTTATCATATATAATGTTGGTTGTTGCATAGCATAACTGAGCACAACTACAATGGAAAAGCACAGGAAAGTTTGGGAAGTCATGCAGCATTATGCAAGAAGTATTTTATTTCCACAACAGAAACCTGTGACTTGGCTGTATTCTGACTGGTCAGTGGTCAAAGTATCCCCACATCACATTTAGTCTTGCTTGGAACCCTACTGGAGGGGATGCAAAGATGGTGCTGGGTACTAAGCTAAAGGAAAACAAAGTAACCAAGTTGAGTCAAGCAGACAAAACATAACGACACCCCCCCCCCCCCCCCCCCCCTTTGATTACTGTTTTAGAAGTGGATATCTCTTACAATACATGTTTTTGAAAACATAATTTCACTACAGTGATTTATACCTATAGACTGTACAAGTATAGAAGGAATGTGAGCATAGCTGCGAAGCTACATGGTTTTCAAAGGAGCCTTTGAAACATTAAAGATGCCTTCAAATGGCTGCTGCAATACTGCACATCATCTCAACCACACTTTAGCTCAACCTATTCACAGATGTAGAGGTTATGCTAAGGCAGAACTTAAGACCGTCTGACGGATAGCAACTCAGCGTGTTGCTGAAGCAATGTCAATAATGCCTCTGTTTTCTCAAAGCAGAATCCTTAATAACATAAACAGCACAAATAAAAAAAATCAACCCCCATACAGTAGGAGGACATGGATGTAGTTGTTTCTTTAGGCCTACAAAACTTCTGTTTTCCTGTGGAAAATCAAAACACCTCCAGTGTTTCTGCCACCAGCCCCAAGTGGACACTCAAGGAACTACAGCTTTTGGCACTTCTGCATTAGCTTCCATTTTCAGCCTTGGAGGTTGCCACCTGGTTATAGCAAGTAATAAAGTATTGCTTAGCACTGGCTTTAAATGGTATTCCTGCATCAAGACTATTTGAGTACTGTCATGAGTGAAGTATCATGGCTCATGGCTGCAGGTAGGCTGATGATAGTGTTGTATTGTGTCTTCATCAGGTGGTTTACGATTGTATTGATTTTACAGTACAGACATCTGAGTCAGTGTCGAGAGAGAGAATTAAATTATGTAATTTATACAAATCAAAATGAGACAAATTTATCCGAGTTCTTGTTAAAATGTGATCAGAACTTTAAAAAATGAAAGTGACAAACACTAAACTTGAATTTGATACTATTTTCATGTTACCTACCCCACAGCTTGAAAATTAACAATAAAGAAAAAGAGAAAAGTCTTGACAGTAATGGTTTTGTTTGCTTTTGTGTGTCATTGAAGAGTAATTAGAGTTAATTTCAGTCTGTTTCATAACAGATAAAAACTTCTACCAGGAACCAGGAGCTTTGTTATACATTTTATGAGCACTAATTCAATCCTTAATCTTGCTCATGCCATCAAATGTAACACCACTGAAATGAAAGTAAAACTTTTAATGTGGATAGTGTGATTTGTGTCCAAGAAACAAAACCCTAGTTTAGTTTTAACCAGGGCCTTTAAAAGCAGCTGCCTTTCTTCTGCATGAGTCTTTTGTATCAATATTATGAAAGCTCAAAGCCTTTGTCAGACAGAGACAAGCCTCTGTTATTATCCCCTTCACGCCCTTTTCTCTTTATTCTGAGCAGATTATCACAGCCAAAGACACATGATACGGCTAATCTACTGTAAATTAAACCTGCACTCTCATGTGTTTCAGCATTTTGAAGTGGGAGTGTAAATGGGAGGGGTTTCATAGGAAAAAATGTCCACGTGGAAATACGGGGCAGGTGAAAACTTTACGGGCCACATTTGTCAGACTCAGGAGATTATTTGTAGCAGGTTGTCCTTCAACACCTCAAGCCTGTCTCCTCGCTGCACTTCCAGGCCGATGAGAGTGGAATCTATAACGACTGTGGGCTTTAGCATCGTTAACATTTCCCTGACATGTTGGCCGGCCTCTCTTGGAGACTGCCCTGCATTTTCTACGCCGTGTTGCAGTTGTTGTAGCAACTAGTGGCCCAAGTAGTGAATGAAGCAGATGTGCAAGTCATCTATCACCTGACAGCTCCCACTCCCCCGACTGAGCAAGTCATCTCCGTGACAGTCTGCCCGACCAGTCTCATCAATTACAACGGTACCCTACCATTAGGAGCACAAACACTTTTTATCCTGTGACACATTCAACGGCTTCCCAGTCGGCAGGACGGGCCCTCAATTAAGCCCGAGTAACTTTCCCCTCTCAATGGACATCTCTTTCCTGTGGCTGAGAATTGAACACATTACACTGAGGACTCTGATTTATCTACATGGTGACAAAATGATTTGTGAGAAAATTTATCCCCATTTTATGACAATAAGATGGCCTCATGATAATGCTCTATGGTGTTTAAAGATTTTTATGTACTTTCGAGAGCAAAAGTAATGGCCCTTGTAGCTAATTCTGTCTTGTATAATGAGCAATCAAAGTAATTTATATAAATGGGTCAAATTTACTTATTACTTTGGCTGCATAAACAATGAACATAGCCATAGTTATATCACTTATTTGAGTTTGGCTGCATCATTGAAGCCTCAAGTTTGTTGTTCTGGTTTAAGAAGGAATCAAAAAACCTTAAAAGCAGTTTTGCAACCTGAAACAATGGAAGTTAAAAAGTAAATAGTGATGGCAAATTGCTAGTTAGCAAGAAGCTAACGTTACAGAATGAGATTCCATTCAAGTTGCTTGCTAACACAATTTATAAAACTAATAGAGGGTTTGTAGGGTCAAAGCTGTGACAGGTAGCAGACAGAGTGGTACAGGAATGAGTCCAAAAATGCAGAAGTGACTTAGCATTTAACACTTCCTGGTTCCCAGGCCCGAATGTCGAAAAAGTGTTTTGACTAAATGCCTTAAATACAGTTTGTGATGTAGCCTACATGAGATTTTAACAGTTAATCTGAAAATGCAGCTGAACTTGCCTAGTTTTTAATTTTAAAGAGTTCTTCTACATATAAAAGAATGGTTGCTGACAAATTGCTTACAAGGACTACAAAATAGGCTGGGGACCCCAATGCATGCATTTTGAATTGTTTTTCAGTTCAAAATTGCTATTTTATCTCTTTCTAAGTCGAAGTGCAATACTGTTATTCCATAGTATCTTAGTAGTTCCTTTTTTAACTAACCAACTTGGCTCATGTACTTACAAGTCTTCTTTTACTTCTTTATGCATACAGAACTATTTGGAGAGAAACAGAAACAGTGCTGTTTTGTTCTGCCTTGACAAAGTAATGTATGGCAGTTTTCTGTTGTGTGACAAGTTACTTTTGCAAGAAAATGTAAAAAACAAAAAACAATGGTTTACTTGTCTTGCAAAACCAGCAAATTACATTTCTCAATTCACCATAAAGTACCAAATTACTTCGTAATGGGGAACCTCAAGCACTGAGTATCATCATTTATACCTGCTACATAAGGTGATATCAATATTGTCATACGAGAATTCTGCCAACTAATTTAAGCTTGAGCAGAAGTTGTGAAAAAGAATATTTTTCCAGTTCTTGGAAGAAAAAAATCTATCCAACATAGATGAACACAACTGAAATGTGCAGTCAAGTAACCGGTTGACTGTGTACAAACACCCAACAGGATCAACATGCCATAGTTGCCATGCCTCTGGACTTTAAGGATTATGGTTAAGACAGGTAAGTCAAACAGAAATAAAACACCTGCATACAATTGTCTCAAGTAGAGAAATGGACAAAGCTGTTTTGAATACAATTGTCTAAAGAGGGGAAATGAACAAAGCTATTTTTATCAGGCTACAAACATAATGTCTGCTTTGCCTATTTTAAGGTTCAAGGGATTTTCCTAGGTGGTGGTGGTGGTGGTGGTGGTGGTGGTGTGTGTGTGTGTGTGTGTGGAGGGGGTAAAGTTCAGAGGAGGGCCCATGACTGAGATGGGCGCTAAAAATATTATTTTATTAATTAATTAACTTATTGTCATACACAAAAAATACCCAGCTTTATTGCTTCATTGAAAAGAAGGTTAAATTCAGGCATCTTTTCACCATTTAACTCCCATAAAATAACATTTAAAATTTCGCATACGATATCAGATCTGTTTAACAAAATATCATGTTAAAACTTTTGAATCTTTAGAGAAAAAAATGAACGTATTATCTTTCGAAAGCTTTTACAAGGCTACATAACAATAGATTCATGAATTCTGATTGTACAATAAATTAAACCTTTTGAGTGCTTAAATGGCCCAGGTTCCCAATGGATGTAGAACTTTGGAAAATTGACCACAGTCCAAAAAAAACAAAAGTTGTTGTGCTTAGTGACATTACATTGCTGATGTGTAAGCTAACATTGACTGGCTTTAGGTTTGGAAAAAAATGATTTGTAAAAAAGTTAATAAAAAACAAGTCTGGTACACAAAGGTGTGTAAGATAACCCTCACTATGTACTCAACCTATCACATCAAGTAGTTGTATAAAGCCTGAGTTCTCTGGTGGGCTCTCTAATGGTATTCTCCCACAAGCTTTAATGGTGCTAACAAAAGGTAACACAAGTACAAACACCAGATATATCTGTAGCCTTTACACTTTTAACAATAGTTTACATATATTTAGGGCAGTTATAAACATATTATTGGTAAGTTAAAGCTGGGGTTGGCGATTTGATTTAGATACACTTTTTGTAATACTGGTTAAAATGGTCTTTATGACCTGATGGTAATCAACTCATAATGTGTTCTTAAAACAGAGCGAAAAATATCCGCTATCTACAGCAGGAGTAAAACAGGGAAAACACCAACCGATAATCATGCCGGGATACCTGTTTTTAAACCAATCAAATCCTGTCGTCATTCTGCCCGCCTACTGCGTGTGCATTTTCCCGGCGTGCACAGACTCGGTGCGCGTAGCCGAGCTCATACGTATCAGAGTCCGCCGGAAAATGCTTACCTTTCAAGTTTTGTCTTTGAAAATAAGGGAAGCCCGCTGTGAGCCGTCCCACAACCCCAACCAAGCTCCAGTATCCCTCAAATTTTAAGACAGATTTACAAGAAATCTAAAATAAACTCTTTGTTTTTCTAAGTTTGATCTGCTGCTCTAATCTCACGATAGCTGCCACCCAGGCTACTGCAGGTGGACATTCTCGCGAGGCTTTTTCTTCTTTTTCGGTTTTACGGCGGTTGGCATCCATCATTTTGGAGCATTCCCGCCCCATTCAGGCTAGTGACAGAGTTCAGTTTGGAGAGGCAGAGAAATGTTTTTAGTATTGTATCGTCACACGGGAGATTTACGGGAGAATAGTGATACAGGAGGATGGCGGAAAAGAGGATAAAATACAGAAAATACGGTAGTTTCATGGCCAAAACGGGAGATTTGACAGCTATGTGGAGAATGTCAGAGGAAATACCTATACCCCGATCAACATCGGGCTGTGAGTACTAACTAACTTTCTGTGTTTGTTTGGTGTTTTCTTACCGCTGACTGAGACATGACTTGGTGTAGTGTAAAACAAACACATTGTACTGAGGGTTTGGAGTTGAATCTGTCTTCTGGATATATCAGCCACGCGCGTGCATGTGAGCAGGGGGGGGCGGTTAGGCGGCGCCCTGAGGAGATGCTACTTTCAAATTCATGCTAGTTTTCCAAAATCGCCAACCCCAGCTTTAAGTATCGATAAGACTGATAATTCTGGAGTCTTATGAGAAGGTTTAGGCCAGCTTGTCATCTAGCCATGCACATAAAGCTTCTTGGACTCTTGGAACCAGCTTCAAGTACTTCTTTGCGCTGCCCCATTACCCTAAGTTTTTTCTTTAAAAAGGAAGTTGCTGCTTGCCTACTGCTTGGTTTTAAGAAAACCTAAGTTCACTTTAGTTTGTATTTTTTAAAAAATCCTTAACTAATTTCTCAACTATTACTGAGCATCTCTTACAGCATATTTTAGGATATTTTATATTTTCAAAACTCTTAACAGTTTTTTCTCCCATGAAAAGGCATTCACATTTTCATCAACATCAAAATGAGACTTAGAAGAAAGAACAACCACAATCTGCAAGTGTTATTCTGTTGCTGTATTCCATCAGTAGTAGTCATGAAACGCAGTAAACACAGATGTTTGAACACAGACTCATATAAACAGTTCCTATCACTTACAATATACATCTATGGCAGTGATTGTAGTGGCCAACTTACATGTCTATCAGCTTTTTATGTTCACAGGGATTTCAAAAACAAGCATAAGGGTCAGAACTTGACAAAGAATATGCAAAATATATAAATAAGACATTCATACAAAAATAGGCTTTTACAAAATATACTCTATCAACCAATATTTACCAAAAGTTGAAGCTGTGCCCGTGTTTTTGATCAGTGAATACGACCTGTTAAGCAAAATCGGCCTGAAGTGAGCGATGCCATTGAAGGCAGTCAGTAGAGCGTACAGCCTTCGACCTTAACAACTCTGGAGACTAGCAGCAAACAGTGGGAAGACAAACTCAGGAGAGGGTCAGGAGGTCAGTGTGAGTTAGCCTACAGCAGTTTCATCCGGAACAAACATTATTCTAAAACCACGAGGCAGGATTAAATCTAGTGTGTTTGATCATTTTAAATCCTCCCAACAATCAGTTATTTTTTATCCTTATCGGACAAAATCAGTAGTTTTTATAGAATAAATTAATATTAATTATTTTCATTCTCTAAATACAGTGTGTTAAATATTACAAATGGCTGTCATCTGTGCACAGTGAGAACCACAGCAGTGTGCTCTGCCCAGCAATCACATCCACCATAATCCATCAGTAACTTCTGCTTCCTCAGAGTCACAACATGTCCGTGTTGTCTCCATTTTTGCTTCAGTCCAACATTGTCAGGAAGCACTTTTTCCCTTTAGTCTCACTTTTTCAGCATTGCATCCCAAAGAATACAACAATCCATGAAGAGCTTTGTGTGCAAAATAAAAGAATCATGACTCCCCATCTTCAGCTTAGTGTACACACAGTACAGTAGTTCCTCACCGTCCGTCAAGACTGTAATAGCAGCCTTCCTGTTCCAGTTTGCCCATGAGCAGACAAAACATGAACCCACATGCTCTTTGACATCACACACATAGCATCCAATAAATATCCTCATTTGCATGTGTACACCTCTGTCCTCTCGCTGCATGTGTTGCACTTTACGTAGCAGCACCACAGGAACTTACAGTTGCACTGCCAGACGCGCGAGTACTGGTGCGTGTTGTATCCTCGACCGCAGCACATCAGGTCACAGCCACTGATGTGCTGCATCATTGTCTTGTTGCACACCCTTCCCTGTGTGCCCAGACTTCCTGTTACATGGTCCACCTCGCAGTAGTTTGGGGATTTGTCGATGTACACCAGGTCAGTATCCATGGGCTTCCGGTACGAATAAGGTTTTTTGATCTTGAGGAATTTGGGGCGCTTATTACGACTGGCTTTGACTGGTTCCACATGCACAGCGTGGGCATACTTCTCTTTGAGGATGTAGCCAAGCTCGCGAAATTTGGGGAGTGTAGTCCAGCAGGTTTTGGTGGTGCAGGATCCAGAGACACCATGACACTTGCATTCCAGACGCATGTTCTTCTCCAAGATCTATATGCATAAAAATACAAGTTAGTAATGCAGTCATAAGGGGTAACACAAGTTAATGGCAAAATTATCAGAGGTTATAAAAACGTAATTAGCACTCATAGGACTGCATAAGGTGCATTATTTTATAATTATCCCATTGCACCTTTTATAGCTTAAACTCAACTTGAAACCAAAGGATATTAAGTGGCAGGCATCAGTACTCAAGATCTTGAGAGAAACATTTGACACACATGAATAGGGACAATCATAAGAACAAGTAAAATGCTATGTACCTAAACCACAAAGAGCCAAAGGCTAAAAAAATTAGACACAGTTCCATCATATAACAACCCCCATTGTTTCACCGGCAGTTTATGCCAATTTCCTTGTGGTAGCAAGTCCAGTGCAGAACACAGACCAAAGAAAGTGCTGACCAATCAACACGGGGTAGATCAGACAATCAGAACAGACAGGGCAGACCTTAAACTGTGCTCACACCAAACACAAATTTCAGTTTGTTGTGGGACAGAAACACACTGGAAGTGAATGGAAGGATGCATAATTTGCATGAGTGTTGCAGATTGCCATTTTGCTTGAAAACAAATTTGTCTGAGGCCATGGCCTGACAGCCAATCAGAATCAAGAACAGTGATTGAGATGATATCACAGACCAAGGAGGAAGTGAACAATACCGCATGCTGGTATTGGACTGAACAATTATTTTAGTGTTCAGAGAACAAACCACAAAGAGGATAACAGAGAGAAAGTCTCTGGAGAGTTTTGAGAATCTCATAGTCCAGCTCATATTTATTTTACACTTTTCATGGACTGGAGTGTGAATGAAGTCCGCCAGCACGACCAATACTTGACCACTAGTGTGTTTTTCTGGCTTACTAGTAATAATTTAACGTGTTTTCCACCAGAGAAAATATGCAATCTTCACAGAAGAACTAACAGGTCACCCATTAGGTACAGAATAGACTGGAGAGAGTGGAGGAGTGGCTCTTGGGGCATGTCAGGATAATAGACAAGTAAAACTGTGCAGGATCGGCAGTAAGGGGCCATCCACTGGACATCGTGGACTCTCCCTGTGCAGCTCTAAGGGATGTGATGGATCATCAGATGGATGTGTTTCTAATTGTGTTTCTATTCCAGACTATTCAGGGACATTCAGCTTCTGGAATCCTGAACAGGAAGAACACAGTGATTAAAGATCCATATACCATGTTTCAGTATGGATCAAAAGGCGGAAACTCAAGTTGTTAAGTCTGGAGACAGACCTGCCCTTACCCTTGTATATGAAGCTAAAAGGCCTTTTGAGCATTAGCAATTAGAAACATAGTCTAGCATTAAAAAAATGTTTTAGATGACAACAGGTTATGGCAAAAAAATGATCTTTTTGATAGATTCAGACATTTTAATGGCCACTGTATCTTTAAAAAGAGATGATCCTGTGGGAATCTAAACTTTCACCTTTCTTACCCGAATAGGCCAGATAATTTTTGAGCATTATAGGAAATACAGGTCTTTTTTCTGCATGTAATATTTTGAGATTAAATGTTAAAAAGACTTCTCAGGTACACAATATTTAAGCTATGAGTAAGGGATATTTTAACTAGACAAATACACTAAATCAGATTTGATGTTTTGCAGTGCATAATGCAGTCTGTAAAGTTATTGCTATCTTGTAACACATAATTACATTTTTAATGGAACTTACCACTCAAACATCTTCTTATTTTTAGATGCATTTGTCTTGATATATATTTTTGTTTATGTTTATGTATACACATGGACAGTTAATTTGATAACTTTTGATATAAGAAGTATGTTTATTTTTTACCCTACAATTCTTTAAGTCTTTCTTTGAGCCATAAAGCCTGAACAACAAGGAGAGCTTTGGGTTCCTAATGATGTCAGCTCACTCTAGCCCTCAAATTTAATCATATTAAAGTATTTTGCAATATATGAATGAGTAAATGTTATTCTTGGTCCGATTTTTCGTGTTAGCTGATGAAACCCATTGAATATAATGATAGCATCTTTTAAAGGATATTTTATGGAGCTTTTAAATGTCAGAAAATGATTTGCAGCTCAGTCCACAGCAGGCTGAAATTAGCACCTCTTTAAAATAAATGTTGTGAATAATGAGTCAGGACCTCAGTCATGCAACTGGAGCGGTACCACATCCTAAGATAATAAAGTTTCACACCTCTGTATTGACCAAAAGGCTACGTTTAAGGATTAATACTGCCCCACCACAGATCAGTGTGATAGCAGACACACAGAAGCCAAAATAATGTCTCAGGTTTCATGCTGTGTGAGTGTAGTTACCACACACAAACACACAAATGTCAAGAGTGAATGTACAAGGCGCCGAGTGACTGGGATTACTGCTAAACCCTCAACTGATGACAATGAGAAGAGCCATTGACTCAAACTGGAATTTTCCCTCACAACAAGGTCAATTGTGATTTCCTTCTGAGAAAATGCCAAGAGTTTGGTTGGCAGTATGGTCTTAAGTAAGATATTTATACCTCTGAGGTCTTAGAAAGTCTACCAAGACACCACAACCCTAAAATGGATGTGTGAACATCAACCCCACAAGAGAGGAAAAACAACTTTTCCAGAGCGAACCACTTCATTGAGCCCTTGGCTTCAGCTCCCTAATCCATCAGTTGTTCTGTGACCAACACTTGTGACAGCCTTTGTGTGGACATCTCCGACCAGGGAGCTCCTGCTCGGTGTCACCGCGTTTGATTAGCATAAATAAAGAACAGGAGGGGGGACACTGATCAAAACAGAGAGGCCCTTTATCAGTAGAAGGAGAGAGAAAAACAAAAACAGCAAAGTTTGGATCCATGAGAGCAGGCTTTTCGTTCACAGGCAATTTAGCTGTCCAGATAAGCCAGGTTAGATTCATGGTCCCAAAATGCCTGTAGAAAATAATCTGCTGGGTACAATTGTAGGTGAGAAGGCTTTTCAGAGTTGGGATTGATGTGTGGGTTGTGTGAATCAGGATACTTTGGCACAGAGAGCTAAAGAGAGAGTGAGGGGGTATGACTTAACTCGGGCAAAGCTGCTTCTTTATCCCCCACCAAGTCCAACCTCACTTTGGCTGTTTGGCACATCACTTCTCAATCTCTGACCTCCAGACTCAGTGGAGTCTCTTTGTGCATCTGCAGGGCTCTGCAGCCATGAATGCAGAAAAGTTCAATGGATAGACTGTTGGGTAATGGAAAGCATCCTCTCCTGCTCAGATTTGTCTTCTCTATAAATTGTCCAAGTATTGTTGTCTCAAGTGAACCTGTTCTTAAGGGAAAATGCCTTTAAGTTTGGCAAAATCCACATCAACTGGAAGCTGGTTTTCCGTTACACAGTGTCGACAATAGGTGGTGTCAGCCTTGGTACCATTTCAAACTTAGCACAAAGTTCAGTGAGACTTGTGAAGTCAGAGACAGAGCTTGAGATGGGTGTCCAGGAAGACAGCACCCTGAAAAGACCAGTTCCTCACCCTTGATTCACTGACAAACTGTGGGCTTTCCTCCAGGGAAGAGGGTCTTTTTGCTGTTTTTGGGGGCACTACCCACACATTTTGCTGTGTTGCCCATCCCAAAAAATTCACCATCGTTACAAACTGTGGAGTAACAGAGCTTCAATAACCACAATTACAGAGATAACAAATAGTTGGCCATTTCTATAGACCCATTCCAGTTCATAACAGAGATATTATCATGATCTCCCCTAGCCCTGGTTAATCATACATCCATATTAGCAATTTTAGCACTCGATAGGAATGAGGTCCCTCTTGAAAATGAGATGCCAGACTTACCTTTCAATTAATTTATATTCAACGGGGAACAATATGGTGGGGACGGATTTATGGTCTAGGTGTCCATGAGTTTGTCGCTATCATAAATTCTCATTCTCATCTCATTCTGTTGCAGTGGTGTTAGTCAACATCAGTCACTGTACCTTAAAATAATTAGAGATATTAATGTAAATATAAGATTCACTATCTTTTTCTTGATTATTATTAATTATACTTCTATAAGAAGTATCTCTACAGTCATACAGACATGAGGACCCTTCTGAAAACAAGATGCTGCATCTCAAGGGGCTAACCTCTAATAGATTAATATTCAGCAGAGACAAATATGATAAAGACAGGTCCATGATAGGCCCATGGACCTATCATTAACTTCAGTTCTTACTTTAGTTCACTTGTCTCTGCCCACCTCCCTTCCTTTATGTATTTATATGTATCTATATGTCCTTATATGTATTTTGTATATGCATATAAGTGTATGTGCATGAATGTGTATCTTTAAATTAAAGAATTTGTCTTCAGTCTGCTCTAATGTGAAGTGTCTTGCGATAACACCTGCTAGGAATTTCTACTATACAAATAAAGATTGACTTATTTAACTGATTGATTGATTGACTGATTGATTGATTAAATGATTGAAGTTGTGCCTCATTGTAAAGGTGACACTGTAATGGCTTTAAACTGATATAAAATACAATACTGGCTAATATTATTCAAGAAGAGAAATAATCAATCAAATAACATTTCTAAATAAAAAATTGGCGAGAACATATTTACCATCACAATTATATTACAAGGTGGTGGTGAGGTGTGTTTAGTTTGGCTAATCTTTTTGCATAGACTACAAGTTGAGAGAAAAACAGAAAGAGTGTCTTTCAATATTATGCACACTTAAAAAAACAGCACCACCTACAACCACATAATAACAAACACAGTGTATGTAGAATTACTGCCTTTCTGGCCATAGTGAAAGATGAAAAATGCAGTGACTTTGTAAAGTATCATGTAAAAGCTGTTATATTGGATTGTTCAAGATTAAATAATTGGCCATAATGTTGCAGCTGAATATTGTAAACATCAGCAAGTTGACACAACAGATGTACAGTTTTGTGGATATTTCAGGTCCATCTGGGCAACACCCTATAGACCAGTGGTTTTCAGACAATTTTTGGTGACAAAACAGGTTACCAATTGGAAAGAAGAAAAATAAATGTAAAAATTGTAAAAATGTTTTCAAAGTTATTTGAGGAGTTGGCACAGTACAGACATGATACTGCTTCATATTGATGATTTTGTTAGCTTTTAGATGTCACACGTTGGCCTTCATTTCAATTTCAGTTTGTATATAACCAGCAAAAAGCCCTCACATGAGCTTGAGAGAAGGAATTTACAGGCAGCTATTATAAATTTCTAGTTGTGTGGCCAAAAAATAAAAGTAACAAAAAACAGCACAGATGCCCTACAAGACGTCAGTCTAGTTCATATACAGTCTGCAGTCTCTTCTATGTTTCGACTCTCCCTAATTTACTTGTCTGTCTTCTGGCCTTAGACACAAGCAGACAGCTGTTCACACACTGCAATCAAGCTGTAAAAGTACTGTATACCAAAAATGGATATGAAATCAAAACATCCTTCAGAGTCATAAATGCCATACAACTCAGAAATATCTGAAGGGGAATATCCGTACATTGACTGTTTAAAAATAAATTTCCCATCTATACACTCAGCTGCACTGGCCATGTGGATTTGGACATTCTTTCTGTTCTTGGTTAATAGAAACAATTATACAATGCATAGTGTATTGCCATCAAATTAAATAATACTAAGATCAGATTTTTTTGACAGCGCACTGGGGGGAGGTGCCGACAGATTTAGTTCTGGCACAGTGACAATTTTGTACCAAAAAACTGTGTGGAAGGTGTGCTGGAAGCTCTGGCTTCTCTCATCTCATGAAATTCAAAGGAAAGAGGGAGAAAAAGACGAAGTAAAAAGAGAGAAAACAAATATATGTCACTCGTTGTCCTAAGGATTTACCTGTGATTGCCCATATTTCTCTATTTTAGTCTTTATTCTTAATGTAACCTAAAAAGATGGAGTACATTATTGCATGCAGGTGGATCACAAGCATGATGAATGGATTAGCCTGCTGCTGTGTTTAAATGTCCGTCACATAATTGACGCACTTTGTGGCCTCCCATGCACGCCCCAATAGCCCCTCCGCTCCCTCAGTTGCTGTAACCGTGACAGCGGCTCTGACTGTCTCAGCTACCAGGTCTTTCCAGCACACTGTGGCCACGGTGGTGGGAATCATTTAGACCAATCAGTCTCTGCGCCTAACCCGCAGCGCATTTAATGGCAAGGAGAGGCATTCATTTAATTGGTGAAGACAGCACTTGGCTGTGTAGAACCCACTCACGCCTTTTCTCTCCCTCTCTGGCACTTGCACGAAGGGGCAAGGATGGAGGTGTGGGAGCGCCTCTCTGCGCCTGGAGTGCGCCTCTCTGCGCACCGCAGGAAACTTGCAAAGTGCGCTGGACACACCCTGTTGCACCTGGTCTACAAAATTAGAGTCCCAAGTGTTACCTGGTGGAGTATGTGTGTAAACTCCAAGCCCATGCCCCCAGTTGTGTGGGCTGAATCAGAGGATAGCATATGGAGCTATCTGCTATCTGATTCGCACAGGCAGAAAAACACATCAAACTTGTCTGCATTGTAAAGTAGTGTCAACAAAGAGACATCCTGGAGGAAATATAAAGCACTCTGTTAAGTTGAAGCCCCAATTTTTCACCCAATCGCACAACCTAACATGGTGTCATGGCTTGTTTTCATGTTAAATTCACAGTGTACACAACAGCAGTGTACCTTACTGGTCATCTCTGCTTGCTCTTCTTAAAGGTACAACCCCGCTAGGAGCCCTTTTAGCAATTTGACTGTCTATCATCCAGAGGAATCCTTCTCCAAAAATACAAAACTATCCCATTAATCAAAATGATTAGAAATCAATGATGATCATACAATACGTTTAAAGTAAAGCTGCTTTCATACAACTACAAGTTAATTGTGTACGATATGGGTTAAAGAGTAAAAAAAATCAGGATGTTCTTTGTGATAAAGGTAACTGTATACTGTCCCGCTGGTGCAGAGCATGGAAGGACAGGGCTAATGCCTTTTTGTACAGTGTCAATCTGTTTTCAGTGCAGAGATCTGGGCTGTAATCAAACCCTGCCACTTAGTCTGCTCGTCCTCTCAATGAAACCCTTTATTCCACTGCTTGTTCAGTCTTGGCACAAACACCCACATCTTTGGCAAGGTGCACCTTCGCCACATCATGCCAAGGACTGGGGGCCAGCCTTGGACAAGTTAATCATCAAATTAGGGCTCTTTTAAAACTTGAAATTGAATATTATAAGATATTTTCAGACATATTTTGTGATTTGTTATGCTGGATGAGTCAAAATCCGGTGCCTGATTTCTCACCTTTCGTCCCACCTCGTTATTATGGAGGTTCATGAGCGTCCTTGCGTTTTGTTTGACCTCCCGAGCATCAATAAAAACTTTGGAAAAGTCCAGGCCGTAGCTAATGTCCGCCGAGCAGCCTCCCCACTTCCAGCCCTGGTCTTTGCTGTAGAAACCCTGCTTCTCCTTGTCACAGCTACAGTCACTCAGGTTTCCCTGCGTACAGGCTGCTGTGATGGCGTGGGCCACTCCCGCTGCTATGATGGCATAGGTGAATGCAGCTTCTTTACTGCCTGGAGGGAAAAGCAGGAAAAAGATGTGATTAAAAAAGTGTCATGGCAGCTTTTGAAATACAGAATATCACGATCTTTCAAATAGGAAAAGAAGATTAATTATTAACAGTGTGTGCTTGCATCACAGCCGTTTTGACTCATCACTCAAGGTCTGCAGTGTATTGAAATCTGACCTGGAAACTGTCCTGTCTGTGAACCAATATGGCCGCTGTCGGTATAGTCAACAAAGCAGCATGAATAAGAGGGTTGTCGTCAAGGAGGGTGCTATTGATCAGCTCAGAAACTGTCACAGTCTGTGTAAACTCATAAGCTAATGACATCACAGTCTTCATCCTGCCGTTATCTCTGCAAAGTCCGGCTAACAAATCATTTACACACACAGAAATATCGATGAATAACTAAAGGTTAATCTGGCAGGACTCTAACAGATGGATTCTGAGTTAAAGTTCTAATAAGCACAGAGGGGAAAGTATCATTCAAAGATTTCAGCAGCGACAAAAGAAGCAGCAGTTTCTCTTTTTGACAAAATAGAACGAAGACTATGAGGAAATGAACTTGCATACTAATTACAGTATTTATTTTGGCAGCTTCTTTAGATTAAACCCTTTAGATTTAGTTGAATTACAGTTATTTTTGTCTGTTTAAGTTTGCAGTCAAAAGTATTTAGTTTAATTTTATCTGAAAGGGAATCCTTACATTTTGTTTTTCAATGTTTTCAATTGGTAACATCCTTTCATCCAAATTGTAAAAAATTGAATTACACGTTAAAGATGTTATTCCATTATCATTGTGTTAATAAAATGCCACATACTAGGCGAAATGCAGAGTAAAATGGTGTCCATGGCCTGTCTTCACACACTTCCTACATGAAAAGACTCACTCCTCTCCCTGTATTTCTTGTACTATCCTTCAATGTGTTCACAAACAGTCCATTTGATTCATTCCCCTTAATGGCATCATTAGGGGTTATGTCAAGTTCCCAAAATAAGTTACACTCTTTAGGCTAGGTCTTTGTTCAACCCACAGATGGCTCAAGTTGAAGGAACATGTAGCCACAGTAAACATTTAAGCACAGCACTAGAAGGTTCAACCCACATCAACCTATTACAAGATGTGTAGTCACAACTCATGTGGATTTATAAGGTGGCTAAAAGAGATTTGAAAGAACCAAAAGCTGCTGTAACCTTAAGTGTGCTCTTAAAGCTGACTGCAGGAACCCTGGAGTTGTTTTGACTGTTTGTGGAAATCTGACATTTTCTTATATAAGAACCTTTAAAGCCTGATTCAAAAACCGGCTTCAGTCTAGGTACAGCCTATAACACATCCATGTGCTCTCACTGTTCAGGGAGTGATTTATTATATTGAGGAACTCTGGTTTCAGAAGTAAAAGACATGACTGGTATGGCCACATATCAATACAGAGTCACTATTAGTTAGACAACTTAAGTCCCGCCTCAAAATGGCCTCTACGTCTATAAGCAGGTGGACATTAGTTAGATTGTGATGACATTACCGTATGGCAGCATCCGTTACAACACATCGACAACATTCGGAAGACTCCTTCAATAAGTTAATAGCTGATGTCACATAGCTTCATCCCATTCTTTTACGATCTATTGAAATTAACACTAAAACAGTCTAGTTTGTGCAGGGTTGAAACAGAGGGGTTTATAGGTATGCCAAAATGCTATAACTTAAAGGTTTTTCAGGCACAAACTGTTCCCTGAACAATGTGACCTGTGTGGACTTGTACAAGTTAGAGTAAAATATGTGACGCTTGATGAAAAATAATTCATTAAAATTGCGTCATTTTTCAAATTTGAAACTTTTGAAAAGAAGATTTGTCTCTGAAAGTTGTTTTTAAATTGAGGGGCACTCTCAATCTAAAAGCTATAGTAACTCTTAAACAACAAAAACCATGAATTAAATCTCTTAGTCAAGTTCGATTTTTCAAACTCTATACCTTTATACTCAAATGCAAGAAAAATACCCAATTCAATATGTAAAAACGAAGAATTCAAGCAAATTCAAGCTAATATTTTAATGCAATAAACAAATTACTTGAAGTTTGAGTAAATGTACAACACATTTAGAATGACTTTTTAGTATAAAAGATTATGTTAAGCTGGTTATTGTCATGAATAAAAGAAGCTGTATTTTCTGTCAACAGAATGATCACTGATTCATAATCAGGATCAACAAGCTACATGGTTTAATTTTCATGTCTGTGATTCATTTTCTCCAAACAGGAAACACCCGCTGATTCCATCCATCATATCTGTGTGTAAATAAACTTCTTGTCTGTGTTTGTTCAAAACAAACATGACACCGTGTTTGCGCTTCCTCCTGCCATTTGCTTCACCATGTGAGGCTGCTATGTTTTTTGATAAACATCTTGGATGTGTGCCCACTGTCATTGAAGAAGAAGAAGAAAAAATCTCATATTGAGGCATCAATTATGTGGACGTTTTTATAGACTCAATGGGCTCCAAGCCAAAAAAGAAGGTGTGTCGACGCAGGCAGCCAGTTCTGACTGCACCGTTGTTAATTTTTCCCCTGCAGATGTGAGTGCATGGGTTCACCACAAGAAGAGACGGAATGAATTCTTCATAAGCGTGTAATGAGAGGTGGAGGATATTAAAAGGGAGCTGACTGAATCTTCAAATAAGTTGAAAGGCTGATTTAAAAACAGGGTTGCACTATGCTGAACTTAAGCAAATATCCAATTTGCCAAAAGTTTCAACTACATTTCAGCTGATACTGACACCAGTATTGAAACATTTTATCGAAAATAACACCAAGCTTCTACTGCACTTTAATTCACCTATTTCTCTTATTCATTTATTATTACAATTAGATATTTGTCTCAGAAGAAGACATAAACAGACCTATCCAAAAATGATTGGGCCGCTCTCAGTCCCCAGCTTTTAATCACTAGGAGATTCCATAAATGCAGAAGCGAATTAGCATTTAGCAATTTCTGGTTCCCAAGGGCGAAAAGTATATGGCCTTTTAGAAAAGCAAAATGAATAAAAATCCCCAAAATATGGTTTGCGGTGAACACACACACGAGATTTTTATTTTTTATGTGAAATAACAAAATGCATCAGATATTGCCCACTATTGAATTTTAAAGCGTTTTGCTCAAACAGCTAGTTTCTAAGGAACTACTATTAGGACTACAAAATGACTGTGTATCCTAATGCAAGCATTTCTGATTGTCTTTAAATAATTAACAATTTAAATGGTAAATGGACTTGAACTTACAAAGGGCTTTTCTTTTTGCTTTGACTACTCAATGCAGGAGGTCACATCTCCCATTCACACCCATTCATTCTCACTTCCACTCACTGATGCTTGTCCATCAGTATCAGCTAGGACATTCAAACCCTTTTGCACCCATTTACGCAACTCTGACACAGTAGTGGAAGCAAGAGTGTTAACTGTCTTTCCCAATGACACATCGCCATGTGACAGCAGGAGCTGGGTTCGAGAATTCAACCTTCTGATTACCAACCAAGTTCACTATAAGTGCTACACCACAACTCCAATCCACATACCATTGCCACAACCATGATGACAAACTTGACCAGATTACTTGATTGTGAGGAACTTCTCAAAAACAGGGTAAAGGATAGGTTTGGTTTCTACAGCTTTCACATTGTTTATAGAATGAAGTAGAACAATATACTTACCCAGAAGGCTTTCCTGATCCAAACAGTGCTTCGGGAGATATTAAGATCCAAAATCGAGTGGCGGACATTCGTATAATGGTAGCACACGGGGCATGTATAGCGCCACTCCTAAAACTGCATTAATCGTCCAAAAACACATTAGTTTCACCAATACTTCATCATGGTCTGCTCACGCTATTCCTCCAAGACAGTCCAGGGTCGCTCCACCCATGTCTTTGTGACTGTGCTGACCTCTGAACTGAAAACTTTCTTCACGGCTGCCACGCATGCGCAGTACGGCTCATTGTTTCAGGGGAAGACCACCGGCTACTCAACAACTTTCTTCTTCCAGTTTTGTGCAAAATGGACGAATATCTATCGGATGAAGATGTTGTGGACAAGAACTTTGAATATGATGGGTGTCCTTACAGTTTCGAGCCAGAGTTTACAGATGAGGAGCTCATCGAAAGGAGGAAGCCGTACTGCCATGCAGCCGTGAACAAAGTCTTCAGTTCAGAGGTCAGCACAGTCACAAAAACATGGGTGGAGCGACCCCAGACTGTCTTGGAGGAGTAGCATGAGCAGACCATGATGAAATATTGGTGAAACTAATGAGTTTTTGGACGATTAATGCAGTTTTAGGAGTGGCGCTATACATGCCCGTGTGCTACCATTATACGGATGTCCGCCGCTCGATTTTGAATCTAAATTTCTCCCGAAGAACTGTTTGGATCAGGAAAGTCTTCTGGGTGAGTATATTGTTCTACTTCATTCTTTAAACAATGTGAAAGCTGTAGAAACCAAACTTATCCTTTAAGATGTGATTCATATTTTGTAATTTTTGAAACTACTTTTTAGTCAAACTGCCATGTTGTAGCTCCATATTAGCTTGATAATTGCTTTTTAATCTTGTGGATAAAGTTTAAACATAAAATTTGATAAAGTTAGATTTGTTCATCAGTGTTATCAAAAGAACAAAATGGTTGTTTCAAAGTTTCTGTTCACTAAAGGCCTTATTATCAGTTAGGATCCAACCATCATGTCTAGTTGTGTTGTCCAGCTAGTGTTGTAACAGCATTAAACCATGGTTATAGCTTCATGTGTTGTGAACTGTTCCAACAAAGTTATTTGTTTTCTAATCATTTTCTGAAGCATGTTCGACAGCATGAGCATTCGATGAGCTAATGCTAACACTATCCTTAATGCAAGTAATCCTCAGGAGGCTACTGAAACACAACTCACCCAGTGCAGTCTTTGCTCATTTTTCATTTAAAGGCATCCTTGAGGTGACACAGCTCATGTGACAGCAACACTGTAATCTGTAGACTAATTTTTATTAACCGTATTGGATTAGTTTTAGAATAAAACACACCAACATCCTCATATCAGTGACATGTCAGCAAGTAGTGTGTTGGTAGAAATGTTCATATCTGCAGACACCAATAATGGGCTTTAAAGCTACGTATCATCATCCCAATAATGGCATACACCCTCACTGGAAGAGCTTATTTGCTGCTGCTCATCCTTTTTTCTATCAGTTTAACATGAACCTCTCCTCAAACCCAGCTCAGGTCTGTCTGAGGTCTGACTTAACTCTGATGCACCTTACATCAGCCACAAGCATCCCGTCAGCCCATTGGTCATTCTTCCTTTGCTTAAAAAGCAATCGTAAGCAACACAGCTCCCCTCACCCTCAACAAAAGCTTTCATTTACAACCAACGGCCTCCTGCCTTAATCTGATCAGTGAAACCAATCTATTAGGTACGCCTGTCCAAACCACGGACTTAAACTCCTGCCTGGAAACCCAGGGCGGGACTCTAGATGAGCTAAACCCACTCATTCATAAAGGAAAAGAACCATTTTTGCTTCAGCATGAAGGGAGATAATCCTTTCTTTCCATCAGCAGAGGGCCAAAAACAGCTGGTGCAAGCTTCTGACACATTGTATGGAAGTGTTCTGGGATTACTTTTATGTTTTTATATTCTTTTGTGATTTTTTCTTTTGGGCAGCATTTGTGAATGGAACACAAGGATATATCCACGAATCCACCGGTGCTCCTGTTTTATTACAGTTTGCGAAAATACCTTTCAGATAAACTACAGCACACTCTCAAATTTACATTGAAAAGCATTTTTTGTAGCTAATTAAACCTGGACCATAGTCAAACAATTATTTTGTCAAAAAAGCATGACATCTTAAAGAGCCTGTAATTTGCTTTAGCTCATGTTTATGCATTCAATTTTGCTGAATGCGTGAGTATGTTCACAGGCGATGATGTAAAAAAAATCATCAACAACAGTGGGTTGTAACACTGGTAGGCAGCAGACTTTATGTTGTGGATAGAACAAGAGTGGGTTACTAGTGGCCCTCAATGTTGCTGCAAGTCACCTCAAAATATTAAAAAAAGTAAATACATGAAAAAGGGAGAAAATCTGCCTTAAAACACCAAAATAGCAGTATTTAATTCAATAAAATAGAGCTATGGCTGGCTGCTGCAGTTCCTGTAGAATTTCTTTTAATGCACCATTAAAGGTATTTGTGGAAATAAGAATGAAAATTTAACTAAAACATAACATAACTGGTTCTGTAATTTGCATAAAAAATATGTTCTGTTCAGTTTTTCACAGTAATTAAGTATTTGTAGTTGCACTGACTTTAGTATTTGAAAGGAACACAAAGTAATTGTGGCCTAATAAACAGATACAAGCTGAGTGAAGAAGAACCCTGACCTTACTAGCATCTATATACATTTCTGAGAAGTTATCTAATCAGCTGCATGGCCTTTTGTTGTCACAGCATTACCACCTTCAAGTGAGCCTGGCTCCGTACATACAAGCTCCAGGCAGTGGCAATGACGATGCTATCCACTCTACCACATGGCCTCTCATGGGCCCTCCAGCTTCACTACAAAGACTGATGAACAGCAAAGGCAAGAGCATCAGCCGGGAGCCTCCCATCACAAATGTTTTGTTCAATTAGCAACCACAAAACCTCAAAGAGGCTGGTCAGTGAACTCTGGCATCTCTGAGTCAACCCTCCACCAACTCTCATGTCCCACCATGTTAGTACTAACTGCTACTCAATCTTACCTTCCCTTCAACATGGCCATAAGAGCCAAAACAGCATGTCACCTTCAACAGACCCAGGCTCCGTACATGCAAACAATGTAACAAGCTGATGCTACCTTTACTAGTTCACTTGTTAGCAAAAAAGAATGTTCAACCGTGCAAAATAATAGTCAGCAAGGTAGCCAAACCCTGGTATAGAGAAACTAAAACACAAAGAGGTCACATGTAAATCACACTACAGGGTATATACAACTTTAAAAAGCATATGATGGTCTCGTCAGATTGGAAATATCTACACACCTGCAACCATTCATCAGTATGATATCAGATCTAACATCTCAAACTGACAAATCAACAGCAGCACTGGCCTCCGTGCTGAGAAAATAACAAAGGAGAAAGACAACCAAAAGCAAAAAAGTAATGCCTGACAGTATTTTTCATTTCATAATATCAAATAATTGCACCAAAGGTCCCAATAACGTAAGATACATCTTGAGAGACAGCATGAGAGACAGAAAATAACAAATAATGCAAGCCTTAGCAAAAAAAAAAGTCATCCAATGTACTCTACTAAATCAGGATATTTCCAAAAGACACTTATATTAAATACACTTATGACTGCAAATCTCAAAACAATGCTACATCTGTGTTATCAAACATCAACACTATCATTGTACAAACATTATCTTCGATTGGACCTCTTTGGGCCCTTCTTGTCTTGGTATCCCCTCATTGAGATGCATTTTATTCAGCCAAAAAACTAGTCTCAAAGCTCCAGCCCTAATTTCAGCTTCTTTTAAAAAATATTCAGTCCTGAAAGAGGGTTTTGTCTCAGCATTTGGATAAATGATTTGAACCAATTTGTTTCTCTAATTATGTACTTTCAGTCCTGTTTTTCCCCCTGGCTTTGGCCCACACTGTAACTTATACCCGTGGTAAGAGCTGCTTCCCTACAGTGGGAGCCACAGCACCCATCACCAGACAGGATAAAGACCAGTGAAAGTGTGTCCCATGAGACTCTGTTGGTCTGAAAAGAAAGGTTGCAAACAATCACAAGAGCTTTGTGACGATGCTGGCTTCAGATGCTCAGGGAGAAAAAAGCAAGTTCTATGAGAACTTAAGACCTGATGAGAATGACACAGCAGGCACCTTATGGGATGCTCCTTGAATACAAGATAGAAAATCATGTCATTTGGCTGGTGTTGGTTGAAATGGAAATCCTAAAATGAGTTAACAAAAACGATGAAGCCGATTCATGTCCAGATAGGGGTGTGCTCAGATTTAGAATTTTTTCAAATATCATCACTTTAAGTGTTTACTTGTACAATAACTGTTCCTGACTCAATACATTTAAAAGGAAAAAGTTCTGTGATTATGTTTTTGTGGCAACTGGTATTGGGCAAGTTACTCAAAAACTGTGATAAATCTCTTAGCCCCAGTCACACATTTCTGTTTCTGATGGTGATTGTGCACAACTGCCATAAGTCTGATGAAACGTACTGTGGTCGTGGTGCATGTGTAAGTTGATCTGGATTAGCATTGTATGGTCATGGCCAAATTCCAGGGAATGAGGAAGGGTCCTGACAATTCAAAACTGTCGTGGAGGATCGCCTCTCTCTGTATAGCAGCGAGGAAGCCTGTACGGAGCTCAATCGGGCTTGCTCAATCCTGAAACCTTTCTGAGGATGACTGACAAGGATGTATCCGTTTGTGCCCATGTCCTGTTCAAGGCAACGCAATCGATGAGGCTCAATCTGGGATTACCTAATGCAAACTGGGTTCGAATGGGGCTGGTGATGTGTCAGCGAGATGGAAATTCATGGAATCCTTGTTGTATCACTGTATCGACCTAACTGAAGAGGGATGAACACCCCCGAAGCACTGTAGAAGCGCTGTAGAAGCATTACTGACGGTGTATTTACGGGATGTGTTTGGGAGAGACAGTCATTTCTTCCCGTGTCATGCCAATCGAACCAGTCTTGCCAATCGTGTACAGCCGTGCACAATCGCCATGAGAAACGGGAATGTGGGGCATTAACTTACTATGCAGTGCTATAGAAATAACTTTACTTATAAATTACTTGTTACTTTCCCTCTTTAAAAAAAATCTTAAAAAGGTCTGAAACAAATTTCCCAGTGGACATGATTGCTTCCTGTGTCTTTCGTGGACTCAAGCTGTAAATAAAGAAAATAATTTGAGCTCACTCTTTCGGTGCCAGTGTAGAGCTGTTACAGAGTTCTTTAAACAGTAACTAATTAAAAAATGTACAATCTCTTTACTAGTTACACAAATAGTAACATTACTGCCATTACTGCAGTATATTACAAGTGTCTGGTTACTGCCTTGTAATAATGCCTCTGTTGCCTACATGGAGCGCAATATTGGATAGCACAGTGAGCAAAGATGGCACAGAAGGTTCAGCATTTTTGGCACAACATTTAGTGAATGATACAGAAAAGTGGCACCAAAACTGTGTCTGTAGGTACTGGACATGTTAACCATCCCTGTTTCAAGTGGGTGATCAAGGATGGAATGGTGTTCCATTAAAATTTAATTTGCCAGCGCAGTTGCCATCCTAAAATCACTATCAATGTTGGTTGTTCACCTCATCAGAAGAAGAACTAACACTAAAACAGATTTTTAATAATTAGTTAATAATTCGTTTTGATATATTCTTTTTTCACAGCTTACATTGTGAAAACATTTTTGCACATATGGCATCTGCAAAGAAGGTTCACAGGTTGAAAAACTGCTGATTTACGTTTTCGAGCTCAAAAATTAGGGATCCAAAAGTTGTGAAAATCAGGAACACACAAATACTGATATCTGAATGACATTTTAAACATTTGCCAATGCTGATTACATTATTTAAAAACATTTATTTCAAAGCATTCTCCCACATACCACGTTTTCATGTTTGATCATTAAAACAGACTACACAAGTCACTTCAGCCCAATAAAAAACGTCTTCTCTGAATCAGCAATGAAGTGTTATAAATTTAAGAAATCAACCAATTTGACACAACAGACACACATCTGCCACTTACATCTGTTCAGGCTACACTACTGATCCATGAGTGCCTGAAAAGGGCAGACACCATCAACAGCAGCATTGAACTGATGCATCTATGCATCCCTAGAAAAATATTTCAAAAAATAAGATCCATACGATAGTTTATGTTAGTAGTGAAATCAGCCTATATTAAAGCTAAATTTGGGTTCCTGTTTGTTTGCTATCCTCATGTCCCCATTTTAAAGGTAGCAGCCCCTCTTTGGCCACCCCAGTCAAAAACGTCTAAATACACTCACGAGCCAAGGCTATAGCTTTAGAAAAAACTTTTTCTTCATTGAATTTATTCATGTGTAACTTTCTGACATGCCTTATTAGTCTTTAATTTCAGGTGTTGATCATATTCGAGAAAATCACACAGCGGCAGAGATATCGCCCGTGCGCATTTTACGCATTACGCACAAGATTTACGCACCTTAATTCGACGTGATTAACAATTAGTGTCTACAGCTGGAAGATAACAATGATTGTCAGATAGTAAACAAACGTTAACAGATAGCAACATACCCACTTTCAACTCTTTTCCGAAGACTGTCCTCTCCCCCAGCGCGGAGCAGTTCCAGCGGCCGTTTCTGAACTGAAACTGACACTCGTTGATGCCCATTTGGGCTCCCTCTCCGATGACGATAATGGCATCGGGGCGACTCTGGCAGATAATCCGCTGTCTGGGGGCCAAACCGGGGATCTTGTTACAGATTATGCTCGCACCCAGGGCCACCACGGAGGAGAAGCCGCTGTGGACAGAACACGGAGACGACTGAGAAAAAGTCATCCAGCAAGCATCAGTATAGTTCAGTTCATTTGTTTGACTTTTGTGTTAAATTAGAGCAAACAAATCGTTTTTATTCCATATATTTCCAATTTATGCTATTTTACAGTTTTAAAAATGTATGCACACTTTTGGTGAAATTGGCAAAATGCTTATTTTTATGATGTACCTTTCGATTTAGATATGTTTTTATGACAGTTTGTGTTGCAGTTTTTGTTTTTGATGATCATTATTATTTACAACTTGTAAAGCACTAAGTGACCTTGTTACTTGAAGGGTGCTATTCAATATGAAAAAACAGAACCGACCAACTCGGGTGAGCTGAAAGTTTAACTGCAACTTTTCAGAACTTTTTCATTTGTTTATTTTCTTACTTTATAATTAAAAATGAAAGAACACTTTAAACTTACTTCAAACAACAGGATTCTTGTAAATATTGGCCAAATTAACCCTACACACAATGCTTGCAATGCTTTAGTAAGACTTCTGACAATCTTAAAATTAAAATTACATTATCATAATAAAGACACATTTGCACATGTCTGGTTGAGACAAATTTACGCTCTGCCATTTATGTTCTACTCTCTAACATCAGAACTTATCTGATATGTGCTCGAGATGCCCTTCAATAAAAGATTTTAAGGATAACCATCAGATTAAAGTCTCGCTGTCAGCTCTCGGGTTTCTTGTTAAAGTGGTTTGTGTGCTCCAGAGTAACCTACAACAAACTCATACGAAGTCAAACAAGCGCAGCTCACCCAATTTTCAAATAAACAATCCCCAAACAAAGCAAAACTCTTAAAATCCAGCGTCTCGTTCTCCGACTCATTGCGGCCCCGCTCTCAGTCTCATGCACCGATCTGTGGAGCTGATGTTTCGCGCCGCTCGCTTATTCTCCGATCGATCCCGGCACAGGTAACTCCAGGGAAAAGGAACTCCAAAAAGCATAGAAAATAGTACAATCACATGAAGTTTTCCTTTAAAAATGTGCTGTGGTATCATCCAAACTCTCCCTTTTACGTGGCCCCCTTCCGCTGGGCCCTTGTTGTCATTGTGAGGGTGTCACAGGTAACCCTTGGGGTGAACAAGTGCGGTTATCTCTTTCTCACAGTTCCTCTCGCTACCCGCAGGTCTTGGCTATATATCTGGCTCATCTATCTGGGGCGTGTTCACAGGATGGGGCCCTGCTAAAGAATCCCGCCAGGGCTGAATCTCAACACACACACATACATTCAGGCACACACACACTCATGTGCTTTGGATTCACCTTGACTGATTGGGAAAGCTTTTTTATTTGGTTGTTAAGTGGGTCAGGGCGAGGAGGAATATCTCAATCAGGTAATGTGGACGCCGACGTTTTGCTTCACGTTACGCTTTGTTTTGTCTCTTGCCAAAAGACCCGTTAAACTGCTGACACATATTATTAAGGAAACACATTGCCGAGGCCTTTATGCAACATATTTATTATTTTCGAGATAATTCATGGCCTATTTATCCAAAAGTAGCCCCTTACTTGTTCAGCTCTTCTATTTAACATAGAACATGTTACATTTACCATTTATGAGGCATAACACTAGCCTCTGTATCGCTTCATTGTGTCATATTCAACATATAAAAGGCCCATATTTAATATTTACAGTTTTATTATTTGATTATAGCCTAAAGACGTGATGGAGTTCTCTGCCTGAAGTGCGCCTCCAGTTCAGTAAGTCGTCTATCTTGTCCAATGGCGACATCTAGTGGCCAAACTTGCGCATTACATGCCGGAAAAGTAAACGAACCGCACCGTGTGACCCTGTTTAGCTTCCGTAGTTTGCCCAAACATACAAACATATCATCCTGCCGCCCTGACGAGCGCATTTTAGGAAAAATAAACACTGTGAAAAAAATATTATGGATCCCGATCAACCGTATTTGATCAGTGATTGCCTCATTCACATTTTTACTTTCCTGCCCGAGCGGGATTTAATCAGCGCCTCAACTGTGTGTAAGGTAAGACGGATGCGGAAGTAGGCTTTCTCATGTTTGCAATTTTGTGATTTTCTAACTTTTTATGTGTTTGCTTTTTTCTTTTTAGGATTGGCATGATGCCGCAGAAACTCAGTGGTTATGGAGGTGAGTTGTGTGATATTTTTTTCTTTAGTGGACTGAGGAAGATGGTTAACTGACTATGGCACTGTGCTTAAGTTACTTTTTTTTTTTTAGTTAAGACTTATTATTGTTATAATTATTGTAGTTTGACTGTTATCAGTCTCTGTTCTACTTAATAGTTTTTCAGACTTCTTTTACAATTATTTTTCAAGTACAGAACAAACAGCAAAACAAAAAAATGTGATGCGGATTGTTAGTAGACATCGATCCTTAAGTTATAATAAAGGGAAATGATATACCGTGCTTTTATTAAAAATAAATAAATTACAACTCCTCGGCAAATAACCGCATTGGTAGTTATCAAAACCTTCTTTTTTATATTTTTTCTTATAGTTAATATACAAATGTGTACTATTTCTTTAAACGAAATTATATTATCACTGTTGAAATAATGTTATTAGTGTTATTCATGATATTTTAAATGTATTTTTTACAAAAAGAGAAAAATTCTAAAGCGCATTATACAGTCTCAATTACGATGTCAAATTATAGTTATTTACTTACATCCCTGAACAGAAAAATTAATCTTCATTGAATATTATGCTTGATTAATTTCTGACTTTTATAAGAAGCACAGTGAACGGCTTAAATTTGGTGTTTAAGGTGAATTTAATGTTGATGTGTTGTTTAAAATGCATGTCCAATAACAATAACATTTTAGTTTTAAACAGGTTTTTGAAAGGGTTTTAACATATTGATTTTTTTCCTTTTTATGGCAAGTGGTCTGATATATTTTAGCACTTTATAAAATACAAAAGGTGAACGGAAGATTCCTGCCTGCACAAGATACATTTTAAATGTATGCTCACATCAGTGCTTGAGTGCAGTTTTACTTTTTTTTTTTTTTTTTAATAGATTTCAGACTTGAAGGTGTAACACGCATGCGTCAGAGTTGCAGTTTCACTTCTGGAAGCTCTGCCAAATTTTGAATTTTCAGCTAGTTTTTTAGGGCATCTTTGTGTCTTTGTTTTAGCTATTTTTTTCACTTCATAAACTGATCACAGTCACCAGACCAATTGATCTGTACAATTGCTTAAGTACAAAAACAACCATGCCCCCTCACAATGATGGCAACACTACCTAAGAACCAAAGAGCAGCAGATCTAAGAATGAAAATATTATATTCAAGTAAAAATTGTTACATTTTATTTGAGTTAATGAGCCACAGTTGTTAGTTTCATTGTAGTATCATAGAACATTAATGTTAAACCCAAATAATAAATATAAACACAAAGTAGAAATTAATGTGATATCTTTAAAATGATATATCAAAAACATAAGTAAGAATGACATTTTGTGGGGTGTTGGTTTGGCGGAGCGGTTGGCAGTCAGGCACCGCATGTGCTTGCTTCTGCCGATCCAGGTTCAAGTCCCGCCTGTGACCAGTTTGCGGAGTGTCTTCCCCTACTCTCTCGCCCCCTTTCACAAGCCTATCCACTGTCTCTCTCCTATCAATAAAGGCAAATAATACATTTAAAAAAAATAATGACATTTTGTGCACTCTTTGAGTCATAGTTTTACCTAAGCAGTCGATATTTGACAAAACAAATCCATAATACCAAAAATGAGTATGAATGTTTTGTTTATTTTTTACTCAGCTCTCAGGTGCAATGTAGAAGTAAATGTACATACATAAATATATGTTAAATCAAATACAACACATTACCAAAACATACTGGAGTAACAGTAAAAGTACTGATAAAGTAAAGTCAACATGCAAAAGTTTCTCTGAGGGGCTCTAATTAATTAACCTTGAAGAGCAGATGGACCTGCCTGATTCAGTTTCTGAAATATTTCCGTGGCAGATATATGAAACTGTCCGTCTGGCATGTCAGGTTACGTATTAATTCTTGGTCAGAGAAATTGCACTGTTATTACCACTTTAACTCAACATTTATGTCTGTGTTTCATTCAGACGAATGTGTCTGCAGCGCTGGGCTTTCTGTAACTTTTCTGTCTTGGGGAGTAAAGAGGTGAACCACTCCTGGAAGAGGTACTACCTTCGGCGCTGCCTCTTAGAGGCAAACATGACAAAAGGCCAGTCAGGGGGTTACACTTGCAAGAGCCTCAGAGGACACACAGGTATGATAACTGTCTAGAATTTTAAACAAATAGCTCATTTATTTAATCTCATCTAATATTTTGTGCATGGCCTGCTCTCTCTCAGGTAGGATTGTGGGATTGGTGCACATGCAGAAGAATTCAGATGAGTGTCCTGACCTCTGGAGCCGTAGTGCTACAGTCTGCAGCGCCTCAAGTGATGGTACAGTCCGAGCATGGAACATCCAAAATGTCAGTGCAATGCCATAAGTGTAACATATTACCTCTAAATGTAATTTCATGAATAACAGTATATGAGGTATGGCTATTAAATAATGAGACTGTGCTGGTGAGCTGAAAACATCTGGTTTAAAGTCACATTGAGCAATATTTAAGCTTGAGTATTCATGCACAACTGCTGTAAGTTTTCAATAAGTGACGTCTTTACTTCACTAACGAGCACTAATTGAATTGCACGTGTGGCATCAAAAATGTTAGGCTTAAAAGCTGAGTACTGCACTAACTCCCCTAGTGTCGAGGCAGCACAATTACTCATGTCATGTGACTGTGGAGAAACTTAAAACCGAACACACTTTAAGATCTGATGGTAAAGACTATATGTCTGCTTTATATGCTTTAGGTCAATGAAAAATGTAATGCCATGTGTACATATTATGGAACAAAAAAGTTATATGTCAGTCATTTCAACTGATTGACTTTACACAGTTCTGTATAATTATTTTTCTGTAAATAAATAACAGATTACAAATAGTAGTCATAGTACCAAAATCATAACCACAGTATGACTGTGGGAAGAATCAAACTGTGGTAATGCCTGTTTGATAATATGGCACCAAAAATAGATGTCTTTGAAATGAGGTAATTTTTGATTGTCCCAAGTTGTCTAAACAGTTGTAAAAATAGGCAGCATTTCTCAAACTTCTGGTTGTATTTTAATGCTGAATATCTGCATATATCCATGCTTTAATAGTGACTCACAAACATGTGAAACTCTAACTTCTCTTACCAAGCCAGTAAAATATGATGAAGTTATTTTTTACTGTGCATATGCATAATTGTCTCTGATGAATTTTCCATGCGAACTGCATTTCTTTTTAAGGTTGATAGCTGCAGGAAGTAATGTCCCGTCCAAGTCTTCTACCTGATTATGCCTCTTCTCTCTCAGGGTGACCTCCTGTGGTGCAGTCCTAAGCAGAGTCCTTTAACAGCAGTCACTGCTGATGAACGATGCGGAGTGGTGATCACAGCCGACTCCACCGGACTCATTAAGACTTGGCACGGTCAGACTGGAAAGGAAATTGCCTCCTTTAATGCTGCAGCTTCACACTGTACATTATTGCAGTATAACATCGGTGACAACTGGTTTCTGTCGGTAAGTTACCTCTGAATATTACATTGACTGTATTCGAGATATTCAAGGTGTGAGTGATCACTGTTATAATAATGCTTTAGGAGAATAATTTAAAGGGACTGTGAGGAGAATCTATTACCGGAGACACAAAGACTCTGCTACCCATGAGCATGCGCGGCGACTGTCGTAATGCTGCGTTCCAGTAACCTCAGAACTGGGAGTGACATCATCTCTGACTTATCGGTGCTCCAGTTTAAGTCAGAAAAAAACATGCCGATCTACCAGGCTATTGTTAGCTGTTGTTAGCACGCCCTGCGTTGTTGTTTACAAATATCACATGAAGAATGTGATTATCACTATGGCAGCATTTTTGTAAATATAAGTCTAACAATACTATGTATTCAGCTGATCTAGAGCAACACACCCCAGTCAGAAGTGCAATGGATTATTACAGGAGCTAAATAACTGTTCACACTGGGGGCATCCATCTTCGATTGTCAACTCGGGGTGGCAGTGGTCCCAGTAGGAAATTCTGACTTCGGGGGTCGTTCCAGTTGCAGTTTCCTACTCAGAACTTGGAAATTCCTACTTCTGACTACAACCGGAACGCACCACAACACGTTGCCAAAGTGTGTGTTTGTTGTGTTGTAGCCCGGACCTTCCTCAGAACTCTGCATTGCTTTACAACTTCTTTTTTCAACAACTTACAGGATGCAAAGCGACGAGGTAATGTATCTCTTTCTAGTTACGTAGCGGTAGTTTTTGATGTGTGACAACAAGCAAGTTTTGAAAAACTTAGTATCGTAGTTTTGTAGCCGGCTATATATCGCTACTTACAGCCCGGTGCTCTAAGACGTGTCCCAATAATATAAATTTGCTCTAGTTTTACTTGTCTTGTTCCCGAGTATCCAGTCCAGTCCAGTCCTGTCCTGTCCGACCCGACCACGAAGCTAAGGAATAGCATTTATAGATAACCTATTTTGATGCTATAAAACTCATCTTAAAGTGTGTATTTCGATCAGGCAAATATCTAAAAGTGAGACTTTTTTGCAATTATTTAGAAACTCCTCACAGTCCCTTTAAGGTCAGTGTCTGTTTCAGTGGTAAATGTTAGAAATCTGAGGGGAGCAGGGTAAGTGCTGATGATAAGGCCCCAATGTGGCTACTCTGACTCAACAGCTGCAGAAATGGAGTGGAATGAAGGCCACACAAGGAAGATGACAAAGGATGCAAGACACAGGAGAGAAATAGAAGGCACTGTCAGATTCTTGAACACATTAGCATGATAAAGGATTTATGTTACCACCTCTTCACCTGAGCAGCCAGCAAATATGGAACTCTGACTGTTAGTGATCCAGATCATTTGGTTAAGCTCACAAAAAGAGTTGATTCTCTTACCTCTCAAAAAAAGTTGAAATATTACATTTGACAGATCAGCCAAATGTAGCAATGTTTTGACCCAATATGGAGATTTTACTGACATTGTTTTCTGTAGAATTTTGCCACAAGTAAGTCATGACTTTGGCTGGAGGCAAAACAACACAAAATTGGAGGCAAATGCAAATCATCTCCTTAGGCTAGCAGGCAGCACAGGAGTCTAAAGACACATCAACTGACAACCCAGTGCTGACTGACCAGCGCTGGTCTGTCATAAGCCCCTTTCACACATGCAACCCTGATGTTATCCGGATAATTCATTGACATTGTCATGCACACTTACTCCTCTCAGGAGGGAAAGAGTTTTCTGGACAAGAGAGAAATGGTGAGGGGGTCACAGACAGGCAGCACACAATGTCAAATATGTGCAGCACCAGTCAGTGTTCATAATAAGATAGTGGACTAAAAATGTATTTCCTAACTTCAGTGTTACATGTTTAAAAGCGTAACAGCATAGCTAAAAGAAGAGGAGTGCTGCAGCACACAGAAGTGAACAGGAAGCAACGTCTCTAGGTGAACAACGATCACAACAGAGAAGAAAACAGCAGAGTTTCATCTCAATATTCGAGAGAGATGGCTTTTTGGATGCACAAGAGACAGTTTTAGATCATGTAGAGCAGATGTACAGTTCTTTGATGATGTGCAGTGAATACAACACTTTGCATGTCCAGACACACATTTCAGTTTCAGATAAACCTCTCCTGCAGCAGAGGTTGTTTTTATACATCCTGTCAAGTCTTATTTCCTGGTTCTTGCTAGTTGCACAGAAATATGTCATCAGCCTTTCCCACTCTCCTCAGTGAATATCCCTGACAATTCGCTGCAGGGTTCAGATATGCATTGTTTCTAGGTTTTGTTGATATATGGGTTTGGCTTTGATTGGTCGAGTTTTAACCTGCACTTGTAGATGTGGTGACAAACTGTGTTAACTGACGATGGTCAAAGTGTTCCTGAGCCCACGTGGTAATGTCCTTTGCAGAATGTTGGTTTTGATGCCTGTGGGATCAACGGTTACATGGTTGGTTTTTGACCTTGTTGCTTATGTGCAGAGATTTCTATGAATTTTCTGAATATTCTCTGACATTATTATATGAAATATTATGGACTGTAGCTGATGAAATCTCTAAATTCAGTGCAATTGTTTGTAGAAAACAACTGTTCTTAAACAATTGGACTAATTGGGCTATTTGCTCATGCAGTTGTTCACAAAGTGGTGAACCTCTCCTCATCCTCTCTTATGAACGATTGAACCACATTTAATTGCCACATATTGTATTTAACTTTCAGGTTGGAACCAGTCAGGGATCTGTTTGCACACTAGCTGATACAGATTTAACCCAAAAGTCCAGGGTAATGGTATGTGACACCTTTAAAGTCAACACCCTGTGCGCGTCACCTGACAAGAAATGGATCACAGCTGGAACCAAGGACAATGATGATTTAAGCCCAAAGGTATTTCTTGCTTGCTTTCATTTCCTGTTCAGGTCTGTTTTCTTTAACAGTGTTACCTTTATATAGATGACACAGTGGAGATATTTGGTCTGCTCATGCAGATTTTTCAGACATCTCTTCTTTGCCAGGTACTTTACACTGACAGTTTGACCTCACCGGCTGAGGATGAAGATCCTCTGTGCCTGTCTGTGCCAGTCTCTGGTTGCCAGGCCGCTGTCTTCATACCCACCCAGCCTGCCAGACTGGCCATCCTCCACCAGGGAGAGCGCCAGAGAAACAAAGCCCTCTCTGTGTTTGATGTCAGCATTAAGAAGTCAAAGTACAAGTCAGAAATCCAGGGTGAGGACTGAGATAGTTTCAGTCTTAGAAGCTATTACGTAAAGTGTTTCGTGATTCATCTTGGAAAACTCACTGTGAGCAAATAGTGTCAAAGCACTAGGAGTCATTCAATGCAATACTAATTCTGCTCATTTGAATGATTGGTCATTATGTTATGCGAATATCCAATTATAAATGCCATGAAACGTTACATTTAAAAAAACTCCTTTAGTTTCATAAGAGCGATTGTTGTTATCTAAAATGACAGAATTTAAAACTTATTTAACAATCACCTGTGTCAGTGTCAATTCAAGTTGTCATTATGTCAGTAATGTCATTACAAAAGTAAAATTAAAACCAGCTTCTTCTGACCTGCAAAGAGCTACAAACAGCAACATAACAAACCACTGACAGAAAACGGTCTAATTTCAAATCAAAATTAATACTAATTTAAAAATCAATCAGCTACACATGATTGATGCAGATATAGGCTATAAATTTTGCAATACGTATAAACACATTTCTTATATTTACTATGAAATAATTAACTTTTAAAGTAATTACCTGCCAATACCAATAATACATCAAATATATTGTTCTTTTTTTAACATGATGTTTAATTTTTATTTTAATTTGCCACAACATTAAAAAGGAAAAAAAAATACATTTCATTTTTGGTCAAACATAGACCATTTAAACGCTTAAATATAAATTCATGACAGGCAAAAATAGGAAGAAGGAAAACAAAATAAATAAGTAAATAAATACATAGATAATTAAATTACACCCAAAGTGTACAACATTGTGGCAGTTTTGGTAGTCTCTTCTACATGAAATCACATTCATACAATTTTTCAGATTTTTTTTATCTCCGTCTGCTAGAGTAACAACAAGAAGAAAAAAAAAAAGTACAGTAACTAAAATATTGGCATAAGTTAATTTAGCCTCTAAAGGTGAAATAAATGGGGTTAGGGTTAGGGTTAGGGTTAGGGTTAGGGAGGGGAAGAGAAAAAAAATGTATCTATATATATGCACATACATACTGATATTAATATATATATAACTATAAAGAAATTGAAAAAGAACCAAAAACAAAAATATATCATTTCATAGGTCGGGTCTCAGACAACAAAAATTCCAATCTTGACCCGAGGTCAACACCTAAGTTTTTATTTTTATACAAAATTACATAAATGTTTACACATATACATCAAAGTGCGTACCAACCCAAAGACATATGCCTACATGTACATACATATAACTAAATAAATAAGTAGAGGCAGATCAACTCGTAATTTAGCTCATGGGGTAATTTTATTTCATCCATCCTTTAATGGGGTAGGTACCCTGTATTCAATTAAGAGTAAATTTAGACCACAAGAACTCAAGTTGATAAACTATATATTCAATTATAGGTCTCCACCTTTATAAGAAAACATCCAATTTTAAATGTATTTTAGCTGTTATTTTTTCCATTAAATATATGGACACTATCTTTTTATGCCATTGTTGTATTGTGGGTGGGTGTGGCTTACGCTTCTTTTGAACAAATATCAATTATATTGTTCAAAGTAGTGGTTTCAATTGGTACAAAGTAAAAGACAGATTGTAATTTAGTGTTATTGTATTCATAATGTTTTTTGTTTATGGATTCTAGGGAGATTTTTATACTTGTTAAAATCTAGTTGTTCCATACAGACATGTCCTGTTTGTCAGAGGTTAAGTATATGATAGTTTATGTTGTCACCTACTATGCAAATAACAATCTTTTATGTTTGACACAAAGTATATTTTCATGATCTGTCACCCCCCATCACAGAACACGTAAAAATTCCTTCAGCTTTGTTTGCTCCTCCTTCCAGAGATTGTGTGCTCAAACAGCCTAAATGAAAATGTTAGCATAATGATGTCATTAGGACATATACCATGGCTCTAAGCCAAGCTGAAGGAACATATCTCTGTGCTGCCACAGAAAACATTAGAGCCCAGCACCAGAAGGCCTGAGCCATATCCAGGAGTTTTTCAGGGGTGTGGTAGAACACAGATTATGAGAATTGGACGTGAACATCCTGCTCTGAGCAGGGATGATACAGATGGGTTTACAGGCAGATGAATATCCAATATTTGAGGGGCCTTTTAGGCAGGAAGCTTTGAGCAGTGTAAATTATTGTTAAGGAGTAAAATGTGTGACTGCAAGTTTAATTATTCATAGATAGATATATAGAAAGATGGAGAGGGACATGTCATATATGTTATCTTTATCTATCAAAATCTGGTCCTTTTCTTATTACATAATTTTTGTAAGGTTCCAAAATAAACACAAAAAACTCTACATTCATCGAAAAATCTCTGGAATTTTTTTTTTCCTTTCTTCACCTGTCATAGTCTTACTACATTGCCAAACACAATGCAACAGTCTTTTTTCATCAATGTATTAAATTCATTTGATTGCTTTATTGTTCATCATTAGTTTTTTTATCGACATCATGTTCAAATGAGGACATCAATTTAAAAATGCTATTACACATAATTGACTGAATTTATACCGTCTGGCTAAAAGTAGCTCACCAGAGAGCTCACAACTCCCCTTTTGTATTTCCAAACACAGCAGTCTAACTTTGCCTCTATTCTCATCTTAGTCCAGCAGGTGGGGTCCTTCCCTCTGACTCGGCAAACCAGGTTCTCACGCTTCCTCCTAGAGGCCAAGGACAGCAACTTCTTAGTGCTGGCAGCAAGCCAGGAGCTGATGGTGTACTCACTGAAAGGAGTGTTGCTGGCTAGCTTTAGAGACCACACCAAGCCCATTACCTCCATATGTGTGGTAGGCTGTTTTGACATATAATAACATATCTCCTCACATAATCAAACTCTGCTTTTGGTGCAGAACAATATGCATCCCAGAAGTTAATTAATTTGTGCTGTTTTCTCATTTATAGGACAGTTTTCGTGTTGTGACCGCCTCTGAGGATCTTTCCTTAAGGGTTTTGACTTGGAAAAAAGATGAAGAACAAGGTTTAAAACTGGAGAGCAGATACCACCTCCTGGGAGGCTCTCACACAATGTCCAGGTGCTTAGTGGTGTGTGCTGGTGTTTGGGTCTGCAGCACAGCGACACAATAATGCATTCCCCTGCCATTCTCTAACCTTGTTACTTTGTGTCTTCTGTCCTGTATTATAGCGGCTTCACCCACGTCACCTCTGACTACTCCAGCATTGTGGCCTCAGTTGAAGGGAAAGATGGGAAAGATGTCTTGAAGGCTTATTCATTCACCTCCTGAGTGCCAGATTTCTAACAAACGGTGCCTAAATGAAGTTTGCACAGACTGATTACAAGAACTTGAATTATTAACTGCTCATTGTGTTTTCTGTTTCTTGGGATATTGTGACATTGTTTATGCAGACACGGATGCAGACATTGTTACATGCTGCAGAACTGTGTATTCATTTTTACTTGTGCTCACAGCAGGTGCTCACTGCTCATAACCTGTGGTTGTGCTCATCTGTGTGCTAATGGTGTATTCTGTTTACCTTAGAATTTAGACATGGGACCTGGGAACTATGTCACATCTCAGGTAAATGCATTATAGTTATGAGCTGGTAATGTTAGGGTATCTGAAGATCATCCAGCCACTAACCAAAGAGGGCATTCCCATGTACTCATCCAATTTTTCATCTAGGACAGTGGTCCCCAAACTTTTCACAGCCTGTACCCTTTCAGACACTTGACCTCCAGCCATGTACCCTCTACTCCCTCACAGCTTTAGCAACTCGAAAAAGAAATGTGTCTGTCAGCCTGCCGCCACCCCGACCTCCCACATTTAATGTGCATAACATACAAATAAAATCTCTTTTAAGTAAATTGTTTCTCACTAAATGGATTTATTTACCAGCAAATTCAGTGGGCAACACCAGTTCACTTTTGAAAATAGAAATGTACATTTCTGGAACATATCCATTAATGAACTTTAAACTATAAAGTACAAACTTACCACAGCTTTACTGAGAGGGATGTCTTAATAAAAGAATCTTGGACAATTAGAGACAGATATAGTTCTCCGAGGTGCCTCACAAATCCGGCCTCCGGCCTCTCTGCCAACACTTCAGGACTTAATCAAATCTCACAATGCAAACATTTGCCAGTGTGAACTTTAACTACTGAAACAACTGGTTGAAATGTGACCGGTATTTGCGTCCCCCTCACATCACAGTGAGTACCCCAGTTTGGGAATCACTGAGCTAGGACAATCCAACATCTGAGATCAAATAGAATGCACCAGAAGAGAATTGGTCCTCAAGTGGTGTGTAATAATGACCCAAAAGTGGGTCATGAGGCTGTTGTGAGTGTGCCACAAGTGACAAATGTGTGCAAATTAAAAAACTAAAGTGCCAATACTTTGTGGTGGATGGATGCCCTTAGCACACAAACAGCTTTATGGTTTATTTACTACATGTTGTTGTGATATGTCGTAAATTTTACTTCTGAAAATCTTGATTTGGGGAATTTTCTTCAAACTTTAAACAATGACTACCCAGGACTGGACTTAAGTGGTGAAAGAGTATTTGTGGCCAAAATACTTAGATCATTAAATTCTTCATCAAACATGTCAACTCAAATATAATGAAAAGCTTTAGGGCTGTCACCTTCTTTTAATATTTGAGCATCCATTCAAGCACAGGGGTAAAAATCCACACTTGAACTGTAAACTTGCATTGAATAGAAAACAAAAGCTTAAGGGGATATTAAGGCACATAGAGCAGGTAACCCCAGCACAACCTGACTGTTCATGGTTCTCTTTCCCTCAACAGGAAGCACCCCCCTTAAGAAAATGGAGGACAGGCAGAGTCATTAAGCACATTTGGCTCCAGTCTGTTGAAGGCAAAATAAAGACCTGGAGAGGAAACAATAGGTGACAGCCCTAATAAGTTCATCAGATTTTGAAGGTTAAAAGAAATGCAGATGTCACGGAGCCTCGTGACATCTGCATTTTAGTGATCAAAGGTCAAATTCACAGAGCCTTGTCATCATTTGCTTTTGTATGCATTTTCTCAAGAATGCTTGCAGGTCTTTCTTCAAACTTTGCCCAAATTTCTTCCCTCATTCAAAAATGACCTCATTAGATTTTCAAGGAGACAGGTCAGAGATTGTGTTAATGGAGCCACACGATGGTCCCTTTTTTACCCAAGGCTTTTATGTATTTATCAACACTTGGAGAAATATGGAATATGGAAAACCAGGAAAAAAATAATGGCGTGCTTCCTAAATAGTAAAGATACATTTTTCATTTTTTCATTCATAAAATCAAGACAAAATGGCCCTATGTAAAAGTTCTAGAGCTACTCTTGTCTATTGCAACTACAAAAGAAATAACTGATTTTATAGTATTGAGGCTTTTTAATGGAATACTTAAAAAATCTTAGAGAGATTTTCGTGTCCTTGGGCCTCAGGATCACAATCATCCTTTGTTTGTGAATGTGTTATCTCAAGAATTCTTTGAGAGGTTTTTTTTCTTTCGTAACTTTCCACAAATTTCCACATGGACTTTATGATGAACTAAAAAGAAAGAAAATACTAAAGTCACATCATGTTCATCCCTGTAGGGTTTTTAATGAAACCAAGTGAATACAGAAAAGTTGCTCTGAGGGTAAGAGCAGCATCTGAAGAGTAAATGAAACAGACAAAACACAGAAACACAAAGCACTCCGGTATGTACCACACCTTGTACAGACTGAAAGATGCTTTCTTGAAGGCATGGATAAACTGTTAGCGAAACATACTAACCAAAAAAAAATAATACCAGATATTTATCATTAACTGTGGTTTTACATCTGAGGTATGTTGTTCTTACTGGTTTTAAGGCATAATGTTTCATAATTTATGACTGAGTTTCCCAATGATTTACATGTTCTGTGCACTGAGGTAAGAGGATGAGTTTAATTTGTATTACTGTTAAATATCTACATGTGCTGAATATGCCCACAGTGATATTAAATGTAAGAGTTTTAAGGCACAAAATAATTATTTTCCTATTGGCCCCACAAACGAGTTCTGACTGTGGTTCATATAAAATAACTGTTCTCATGATAAAGATAAAGGAGACAAAAGCGAATCCTCCTCTTGGGTGGCCATACTCCTCAGGTCCCCAAGCACACACTGCAGGACTGAAGCCATCGACTCGTACACTTTTTTTTCATCTTCTGAGTCATTTTTCAACTGTTCAATGAGAAAGAAAACTCTTTTAGAAACAAATCCAGAGAAAATAAAAACATATAACCAAATAGTTTTCTTACCCAGGTAAAACCTTTAATGGTGCGATTCAAGAATGCACTTTCAACCTCCCCTGGTATGGTCATCATTTGGGCCATGCAGTCTAGTATGCACATTAATGTTTCTCGAGGGGCCTGGACAGAAAAAAAAAATGTCAGACTTTTAATGTAACATTCATAGACTTATCATTTTTAATATATTCCAAAAGAGATGTAGTTCAGTATCATAATAAAGTTTGCACTGACCTGCCCAAGCGTGTTCAGCATTGTTCGAGTATCAGTGCAATACGGGTTCAGGGCTTTGGCATCCTGGATGGAGATAACCGGCTCCTTAAGCTGCTCCAGCCATGACCACATTAGCCCAGTGAGGATGAAGGGATCCCGTTCAGAACACAGCCTCTCCCAACCACCCCCCTGGTTTAGGTCGGCCTGCATAATACAGCACAGTTTTGAAGTATCGACATGTAAGGGACCAAACACGTAAGTGAAGCATTTTGCATTTGTTGTGTCTTATGGCATCTTTAAAATCATTTAAGGCATTTGGCTATATGTTCATATAGCACATAATTACATATTTGGTAACAATATTAATTACTGTGGGAGTTTGGAGAATGGCTTCATTCATTCACTTCAGATTTAGATATTAGATATTAGCATGATCTCTCTATCATTGGTTGATAGATCTATAGTAACTATTTTTATCACCACATAGGCATGAGATCCCTCTTGAAAATGGGATGTCACATCTCAAGAGGGCTTAATTACCTTTATACTTAATGGAGACAAATATGGTGGGGATGCACTTGTGGTCTGGGCACTCATGGGTTTATAACTACCATAAATTCTTATTTTCATTAAGAAAATCATCGATTTCACTCCTATAAAATTATCACCACAACCATTTAGACATGAGGACCCTCCTGAAAACCAGATGTAGCATCTCAAGAGGCTAACCTCTAATAAATTAGACGACAGGTCTATGGTTCATGGATCTGTCACTAACTTTAGTTCTTACTTTAGTCCACTTGTCTCCTCTTACCTCCCTTCCTTCGCCCACACACCCAACACAGCACCGTGTGGATTTGCTGTTCATCATGAGACTGGGGTCCACACTCTAGTCCCTCTCTAGTCTAACGTGTTTGACATGTTGAGTCCAGAGAATTGGGCAGCATTTCTGGCTGTTGTTTATATTTGGCTTTGGCTCTGCATGCCAGTGTTTAAACTTGAACTTGTAGAACTGTGTTAAGTAACGGTGGTTTTTCTGAGCTCACATCGTAAAATCCTTTCCAGACTGATGTTGGTTTTACATGTAGTGCTACTTGAGGGATAAGTCACAGGCATTCAGTGCTGGTTTTTGGCCTTGTAGCTTCTGTTAGACATTTCTCTGTATTCTCATTACATTTTGACTATGTTATGGACTGTAGATAACGAAATCCCTAAATTACTTGCTATTACAAGTTGAGAAAAAAAGGGTCTTAACCATCAGATTAGTTTCTCATGCAGTTGATCACAAAGTGGTGAACTCTGGCCCAGCCTTGCTCGTGAGTGACTGAGCCTTTTGAGGATGCTCCTATTATATCCAATAATGACAACCTCCTGTTTCTGATTAACCTGTTTACCTGTAAATATTCCAAACACATGTTTTTAAGCATTCCTTAACTTTACCAGTCTTTTTTTGCTCCTGTCCCAGCTTTTTTTAATGTGCCGAAGGGATCAAATTAAAAATGAGAGAATATTCTTCGTCAGTTTGAATACTATTTTTTGTCTTAGCAGTGTATTCAATTCAATATGGGTCGAAAAGGATTTGCAAATCATTGTATTGCTTCTATTAATGTTTCACCCAATGTCCTAATTTTATTGGAACTGAGGTTTGTATTTTTAATGATAGTGTGAGAGCAGTTGTAAATATAAAACAACAGTCTCTCATGTGATTTGGGTTGAGACTTCAAAGAAGTTGCAGCAAAGCTTCATGTTATTTATACAGCCACATCACTGATGTAAGTCTCTTACCTGCCATGCCAAGACTTTTCTCTTGTGCTCTTCTTCCCCGTCAAGGAAGAGGTCGACAGCGAGGGCCTGTGCCACCAACAGCCTCCTGCCTTCCAGAGACAGCTCAGACTGCAGAGTGATGAATGGCACCTCAGACTGCTCCTCTTGTCTAACATCAGACTTCACCCCATTCCTGGCCAACTCCTCCCTCTGCTCAGCCTTCATCCTCGACAACATGTTGCCCTTCTTGGTGGGCTCTCTGTTCCCTACAGACTCACTACGTTGGATGTTTTTACTGGTTACTTTCCTCAACAGAAGTGACCCTTCTTTTTTGTTTTCTTCATCCTTGACTTTCCAGAGAGAGCCTGTTGAACTATGTGAGATCTCAGATGGGTTGCTGTTCCAACGCTGAATCTCAGTTTGAGGCTGGGCAGTCCCTGCCGGGTTAATGGCCACGTTGGTGGTACTCTGTGACAGAGAGTCGAGCGGTTGAGTGAGGAGGTTGAGCTGAGAGCCAAGCCGTCTCAAGTCGGACTCACTGTAGCTCAGACTCTTGCGATGGTAGAAGATGGGTGGCTCATTGAAATGCCTTGGTAAGGTGGGTGTACCTGGTAGGCGTGGCTCTTTTGTAAACACCTCAGGACCCATCTGCTCGATAATACTAAGGGTCATCTCTAAGTCATGGATATCTGGGGCCTCCAGGATGTCCTCCTCAATTACCTGACGATTCTCAGCAATGTCTAACAGCAGCCTGGACACCAGCTGGATAATCTTGGGAAGGTTCCTTAGCTCCCTTCTTTCATAGCCATGTAAAATGTGTCTCTGGCGATTCAGGAACTGGGACAGGGTGACAGGGTTAGATCGAGGTTCGGCACAAGAAAACACGCTCCTCAAAGAGGAAAGGAATTGTGCAAACTCCCTGACACAATGGAGCTGGCCGCGTGTCTGGATGGAATTGGGCCGTTTAGCTCGTACATATAGAATAGCCTGGTTAGCAGTCATTCTGCTAGCGTAGGCCAAGAAACATGCTAAAAGCACACCTGGAGAGAATAAAGAGATGGTTTATCAGATTTCTGAAATGCCAAATCAGATTGTATGAAAACTGGAAATAAGTATTTTTCAAACTACCTGTTCGTCCAAGACCGGCATGACAGTGGACCGCTATCTTCCCCTCTTGCAGAGCGAAGGCCATGACTTTCACCATGTCCAGCATTCGAGTGAGGTTGGCCACTCCATAATCACTCCAGCCAAAATTGTAGAAATAAACTGAAAAAGGGAGATGTTTAAGGTAAACCAGAGAAGAAAGAAAGACATAGCAAAAAATCTACAATGCTTCTCTCAGACCAAGTGATCTAGTTGGATAAGAGACCCCCCATCACTGAAAAGCCTGATCAGTCACCTTAGGGTGCAGCTTTAAGGGATCTAGTGTTCATAAAATGACCAACGCAACCGGTAAATGTGGATAATATACCCTGCAACTGGAAGCTAGTTTTCTGGTGAGCAGAGTGGCAGCATTATATGGTGTCAGTCCTGGTACCATTTCCAAACTTAGGACCAACTTCTGTGAGACTCGTAAAGTCGAAGGAAGACCAAAATTTGGGCTTTTTAGGAAGACAACACCTCAAGAAGACCGGCTCTTCACCCTTGCTTCACTGAGGCACCAAAAGGCTTATTGCCAGGGTAAGAGTGGAATTTGGCACTTTTTGGGGGGAGCTACCCACAAGTTGTGTTGCTTATTCCACAAAAGCATGATCTTTACAAGATGAACCCTTATTGTAAAGCTGATAGATCAGGCTTTTTTCATGATGGGTATATATGGATATAAATACAAAACCGAATGTTATTACCAAATAGAAGATATAAATCAACAGAAAAAACTTTTTCAAACTTTTTTGAAGAGCATATATTAACCATCAAAATTATAGTGCAAGGTGTTGTACTGGCATATTTATTTTTGGCTACTCTGTTTACATACATGTTGAGTATCTTTCCATATAAAGCACTTCAATACACCAGTACCACGAACACTTATGTAATTATGAGTATTATGTATAATTATCACCTTTCTAATTATATTAACAAAAAATGGAGAAGCCTTGTAAAGGATAATAAATGTTTGAGTCGTTTTATTGGCTTGCCCTAGATGGCACTTGATGGACGGTTTCGTGGATATTTCGTATCCATTGGGGCAACACCCTGTAGACCAGAGGTTTTCAGACTATTTTTGTCAAACCCACAACTATAACTGAGCCAAAACCTGAAGGGACACTAAATTCATATCCATTCAAAACATCTTATTAAATATGTGCTGTAGTATCGAATAAATCTGTTCTACACCTCTTTTCTTATCTACAGTTGCATGATAAAAAATCTTTATTTCATATATCTTTTACTGCAATAATTAATGTATTTATTAAGTATTTAATAAAGTCATTCAGCATTTCTGAACTCTGCCAAGGTGGTTTTGTTTTTCTTTTGTTATTCATTTACTTGCTCATTGGTTGGTCGTTGCACAAGGGGGAAGTTTATTAATTGTTAACATTTACATTTGTAGGGCAAACAGTTTTAGAAATACCTTGCCGGGGTTTGAACTCTTGGTGCAGCATTAAGAATCTGAAACTTCTTTCAAAAATATACCAACGTTAAATGCAAATAATTCAAGGAATTCAACAAGAAGACTTCTCCGCCAGAGGCCAACGCTAGATATGGGTCCTCTGAATGCCAAACTTTATAAACCACGAGTGAATGGAGAACAGCATCACAGAGGCATTTTTGAAACCACATACTACATAATACTATATGATGGCAGAGTGTAGTATGACTGACACCAAACCGAGCTGATTCTTCTTTTTCTTTGTTTTGTGGGTGGAGAATAACAAATAAAAGTCATCACTGCCATCTACTGTGCTAAAGATTGGATCAGAGCAACTTCCTAAAATGCAAAAACTGTATTAAACACATACAGTATAACAATTCATGTTTGGTTAGTTACACAAGTAAAAGATACATGATTTCCCCCAACCTAGTTTAACTGATTTCTGTTTCCGATCTTGAGAATAAAAGTAAACAGTGGCTTAACTAGTGCCATATATGGACTTAGAGAATTCTAGCAAGCGATTATTTGTTTTTTATAATTTCAACCACTGAACTCACAAACAAGAAATGTTTATCATCTATGTTAAGACTCAAAAAAATAATTTACCAAGATCAATTTGTTTTGTCAGAATAACTGCTAACATTAACACTGTTACTGCTGGCAGTTTGTCATTTTGACCTCGACCTGTTGGCACTTTGAACAGTTGATAAGAGTATGTGAGGTAGACTAGTCTGACACATACTGTTGATTTTACCTCAAGTATTATGACATCCAGATATTTTTGGCATACAGCACATTTGGCAAATGTTCGAATACTGCATACTACTGTATATACTAAATATTATATCAGAATGTACTGCTAGTATAATATGCTGTCTTGTCTGTCTTGCCAGAGACTTTTTTACAAAATTTAAAACTCCACATCAACAGTGTGCTATCAGTAAAGTGAGCACCATTTTATCACAAAGACAATCTCTACCAGTGACTCTGTATTCCTGGTTGCATTAATCATTGCAGAGAGCACGTACTGTCATTTTCCATGAAGACTTCTGGACGGTATGAGAAGCCGCTCTCTGGCTCGAGAGGGTTTCCACAGCTGGCATGTTCACCAGGCATCTGTAGGTTGATTACTGTTTTGATACCATTCCTTAAAAACGCAGACACACACACAAAAAAACATGTAATTACTCCCATCATCTTAGCTGTTGTGAGTTCCTGGAGAAGAACCTGATGATAGTTTGTTTACCTTTTGAACTGATCGATTATCTTGTACTTCTCAATAGTTTGTGTGGATGGTCTAGACATAGCCAGGAGGTGATCACTAACCCTAAAACAATGGAAACATAAGGAAGCAGGGTAAATCTAACACATCTTCACTCCTCTAAATATCACTCACTGGCCACTTTATTTGTACACCTTACTAGTACTGCTGGGCCCCCTTTTGTCCTCAGAGTTGCCTTAATTCTTCATGGCATAGCTTCAAAAGGGTGATACAGTCATTCCTCAGACATTTTGGTTCGCACTGACATGATTGGATCTCACTGTTGCTGCAGATTTACGTGGCAGCAACAAGTTTGCAAATCTCCTGTTCTACCAAATCTCTGATGACTGAGGTTACCGGAGTACATTGAACACATTGGTATGTGCAAGAAAACGGTTTGAGATGTTAGGAGCTTTGTATGATCTCAAACTACTCTGACCATTCTCCTCTGACACCTGGCATCAACAATGCATTTTAACACAGAGAAATGCTGCTCGCTGGATATTCTCTCTTTCTTCTCATTTCAGAACAGGAACCAACAACCATCCTGCATTCAAAGCCACAGAAATCAACTTTTGTCCTCATTGTGATGCCCAGTTTAAACTTGAGCAGGTTGTTTTGACCATGTCTGCATGCCTTAATCCATTGCATTACAATCTTGTGTTTTGATAACTTTGATATTTGTTTTCTGGAGCAGTTGAATAGGTGTACCTTTAGTGGCCAGTGAATGTAATTTTTATGTAATATCACAAAACCAAAAGACAACAAGAATGTGTACCATGATGAGTAGAGGCCTTTAATGGCCTGCTGGTCATCTCTCCAGTGACTTGGGTTGTCATACTTGCAGTATTGTCCTCCACAGCCAAGTGAGCATTGCATATGTGCAGGGACGACGTAGCGAATAGCTTCTCCAACTAATGTGTACTTGGCCCTGGGAGCCCTGACTGGAGTTATCATGGTGGAGAAAAAATGTAAGGAAATAGTTTAATACATGACAGATGTGTTAGAAGAGGGAGATTACCTTTATATTTGGTGAAAAACAGAACAATTATGGCATTACTGCTTTTAAAGCTATATGTTAAGTATAATGTTAGTGATATATTATGTTTGTGGGAAATCATTACATTGGCTTTACTGGTGTTTTCTGGCAGCATTAGAGTCTAAAATCCTTCCTATACAGTGGTACAGGGATGACATTTTTGTTGGCCAACACATAAATTAGCATATTGCTGATTTTCTCCAATGACAGCCCATGGGATTTTTCTCATTGTTTTTGATTATTACTGATAATAAGGTTGGTAGCAAGTAAAATAATACAAGATTTTTCTTCAAGATTTTCACATTTAAATATAATCTATGGGAGTAAACTGCTATCATTAATCTAGTAAGAAGTTACAACACGGTGGTTCAACTATGAAGCAGCTAAAGTATTTTCAATGTAGGTTATAACAATATGTTGCTACCCCTTCTTTGAGAGTTTCTTCAGAATCAACTTATCTGGTCAAGTTGGTTCTCATGACTCCAGCAATGGGGTGTGGATTACAGATTTTTAGAAAAAGCAATCATAAATGCTTGCTTCAGGGTCTCCAGCCATTTTTGTAGTCCTTCTTAGCAGTTATCAGCAACCACTGCTTTAAACAGACAACAGTGGTTTAAGTTTCAAAAGAAGGCAACAACAGATGGGCTACATTAGATTATTTTGCACTAAACATTATAAATCTCATGTGCCTTTGTTCACAGTGAGCCTTATTTCAAGTACTTTTCCAAAACCGGTATGCTAAATCCCACTTACTCGAGGGGATTGGAAGCCAGGAAGTGCTGCATGCTAACTCAGTGCTGCATTTTTGAACTCATTCGTGCACCACTCGAAAGTGGTATTTCTTAACAGTATTAGAGCCTTGAATGCTTTCTATAGTGGTACAAGGATAATGTATGTTGTAGGTGAAAGTAGAAGTTAGCATCATACAAATTCTCTTGATTAAAAGCCGATGGGATCATGTTTCACTGTGCTTTGGGTCATTGCTGATAATAAGCTTTGTAGCAAACACAAAATAATTAAACTTACATGTTCTGCTCTTTGTAGCAATCTCAACAAACTAACAAACTTTTCAAGCTAATATGTAATTGGAGAGAGTGAAATGCTATTATGTAGCTAGTGAATTACAACATGGTGGCTGGATTTACAGGCATGTGAAATATTTCCAGCGTATAATGTCATGTTGTAACCTCTTGTCTTAAAAAATTCTTCTTATTCGATTGACCTATTCAAGTAAGTCCTCATGACTCCAGCAGACTGAACATTAAAATCTTGTGCACTTGCACTCATCACAAACTTTATTTCAGGCCTTTATCAGAAACTGATATGCTAAATCCCATCAACTTTAGACCATTAGAACAAGGAGGTGCTTTTTGCTGACTCACTTCTGTGCTTTTGGACTCATTCTTGCACCACTCTTTTAGATGTCATACAATAATGGACAATAGCCATATTAAAGATTATAAAGCAGCAGGTATGCTCAGTAAAATGTAGGTTGTACTCTTACACCTTTAAACGTAATATCATTGCAGTAAGTGCTTACTTCGAGGTAACTAATCCTCATCTGGCATTGCATGTTTGCTATCATAGCAAACATGCAAGAATAGCCACACCTCTGCTCTGTGTGTAACACATGTTTATCAAGTCTAATTATAGCATTTAGTTTCATTAGCACCTGTAGAACATGGTAATGTCAGAGCATCTAAATGATCCTTATCAGTTTACAGATAAATATTAATGCAGTGATGTTTCCAGGTTTGTTACACTGATAAAGAATTGAAATCTGGTTAAGAACAGAAAAATAAGTATTAAATTTAGATGAAAAGGTAAAAAATGGGACATGTACAAGCTAACATTAATATTTTACAAGGCTGCATAGACAGTAGTGTAATGGTAAGGAGTGCAAATGATGCAAAACACACAATTAGATATTAATAGTTTTATGAACAGAAGTGGTTTCTATTGGGTAAGCAGCATAAAACAGAATTAACTTGAGATAATGGCCATGGATCTGTAGGTCAGGTGGATGTTAATTGCATGTGTCTTTGTAAATAAATAAATAATCTGGTACACGGGCACAGTAGTGCAGATTACATTAACCGCAGGGGTGCATGGTTGTATGTGGAATGAGGACATGACATTTACATCTTTTAGAACTGACTCTTCAGTGAATAATAGATCATTCGTCATACAGGTAGAATTTAATTTATTTAAAGAATTTACATTAAAAACAGCGTGCACAGGTAAATGTAGGATGGGAGTAATTATTTACATGATCAATCCTTCAAACCCCTTGGGATTGTCAGAGCTCCATGTAGCCACACTCACATTACATCTCTGAACCGTATAATGACGCCTGATGGGGACAACTGTGTTTGGAAACTAGATCTTTTGTCAATCTTGTGGGTACTCCAGGTCAAATATAGCACCTTTCCAAAAAAGCTTAAGTCAACAGTTAAGTGCAGGATTTTTTTCTGAAATTTTACTTGTGGATCCATGCTGACGAATCAATTACAAGTGATTTTTTAGCACATTTTCCTGAAGACAAATGTCATAGTATAGTTACCGGACCCCTATTTTTGGCCTCTAAGAGAAAGTAAGAAGGTTATGTACACCCATTGATCAATTATTTGTGTCGAATTTCTACCTCTGCGATTTTCTTGACATTAGCAATATTTAGAAGAAGCCAGTGCTCCACATAATAAATATCAGTCAGTTCTCAAAAGGCACGCAAGGGAAATATGAGCAGTCTATTGAGAAAAGCTTTAACATTTGAGACGTAAATTGGATCACATAGTGGCACAAACGACTCATTGATTCCAAAAAAGGGAGATATGGAGGTATAAGTGCAAATATGTAAATATTTTATGGAACAATCTGACACCATGACTGTAGAAATATTCTAATAAACCAGCTCGTCCTGAACAGAAAGGATGTCTTTACTTTTATTAGAAAAATTATGAAGGTAGACTAAAATTGGCAGAAATGGCTTGGAGTTGTGAGGGTTAATGTCAGACTGCAGTGTGATGAACAGTTTTGGTTGGTTTAGTGTCCCTAAGTTACATGTATCACTGTTACTTACTGTATTCCATCAGATATCCCCCTCCTGTATTTGCACTGTCCGCCATACGTGCAATCTCTCAGGCTGACACCCACAGTCATAGCAGAGCCTGCACACACAAATACCTACTTAGTTGCACTGCATTATATATTTTACATCATGCATTCTGTAAATAACTGATGCTGAAGGCCTGTATTTGGTGTGATTTACAGAGTCAGACGTAGCATGCACACAATCTTGACAGGAATCCTGTGAACAACCAAGACAGGGAATTTATTGTTTAGGTCAAAGTGTGTCTATACAAGAGTAAGTAAAGAAGTTAAAGATAACTATTCGTCAATAAAGATTGTTTTGATCAAAGATCAGCATCATGAATCATTCTCAGTCACGTGTTCAGCAGACATAATCCATGAGGCAAGCTACCACTGTTAGATTTACCTTAGTAGTCAGATTAAAAATACATTTTCACTTCATTTGCCCAGAGTGTAAATGTAACAACTTTAAAGTAGGTAACTGGGAGAGAAATGTAACCAAGTTCAAGAACAGAAAATAAGTTAAAAACGACTAACATTAAACCTCCACAGCTCTGATGTCTGTCCGTCTCTAGCTCAGTGGAAAGTCAGTCCTGTGCTCTTGCTTGATTTGATTCGTCTCAGTTTATCTCCGTTGTTGTCGGGTGGGGCAGGCCAAGTACCCGCAAGATCCTTTGCAGTCCTCTGTAGAAAGCCATCTATCTCACCAGGCTGACAGATCAAGAGTGGGAAAACATTAAAAAAGCAAAATGGAAGTAAAATTAGCTGAGAGGGAGTCCGCCATGCACGTCTTTCTCCTGTCAGTGGCTTCAGAGGGGAGAGTAGGCTATTCCTGACTCCTCCTGGATTAGACTACTAATCTTATTACTGAACAGGAATAAATTAGAGCACCCACCACTCAACCAAAACTCATATATCACCCATGCCACTTTCAAATTTGAATTTTGACATGAAAGACTGTTATCTTTACTTGATAATGTCTCTTGTCGCACATATTGTCATTAATAAAAGTATTAATTGAAGTATTCAGCTGCCTGTTTCACCATATTATCATGCCTACTGGAAAGATGTCTCATGTGAGAGTGGAGTGCTAGTTGTATTTAAAATGCAAAAATAGGTTTGGAGATGTTTTGTGAGAAGGCTCAAAGGATTTCTGAATTCAACACAAACTCTCTCATCCTGAAGTAACAGGTAGTAAAAGACTGCAACGTCAAAGCAAGTGGATCAAATCTGATTGGCTTACCTTGCGCCTTGCTAAAGCTAATTACATTTGGGTTACTGTACAAGGATGAGTCTATGATGTTTTGAAAAGAAGTAGATAAAGCCATTGTAATCCTAGTTACAATCTTTATATGCATAGTACACTAAAAACACCTATTTTTGCCCTGTTTTTTACCCCCCTGTAATTTGATTCTATTTTATGCCGATCTTTCATTTTAATAAGTAGACTTGTGTTCACATAGCTTTAATTTGTGGAAAATGTCTGTATAAGACTACTTACAGTTCTGGAGATCCTTGATTTGGTTGTATATCCAGGAATTTTAATAAGTCTTCTAAATCCACAGGCTGCACAGCAGTGGTGTTGGTGTTTTTAAGACTCTAGAAAATAGAGAAGAGAGGCCAAACAGTCTGTAGGCACAAACCTACTCAGCTAAATGAAAGGCATGCAGTGCAAATGGTGGAATAAAGATGTGAGTAACTCACCAGCATGACTGATTTCAGGCATATCTCACCAGTCCTACTGTGACAAATACAGTGGAAAGCAAAAAAGAAGCAGAGATGTTAAGTGCTACCGCCCCCCTCCAACCTGTGTAATGATATAAAAACTAATTTCGATAATGGCTACATGATAACAAACCCGCCTACACCTCACCAAAAGCAAGTCAGCATATCTGAAAATGCAGTTAAAATGGTAATCATAGCCTTTATATAGTGTAGAAAAATGCCTTGTACAGATAAAAGCTGAAATTTTGGTGTTAATAAAATTTCTGGGTGCAGAATTAATGATACAATGAGTGGAGTCAAATCCCTGTAAACATAAGTGTTAACATGAACTCTTTATGAATTTGATTATGCAAATTTTGCATTGTGAAGCCTATAATAATGATAACAGGGCAGCAAGTATGCATTAATGCACAGAAGCTTTAAGTGGTTTGTCGAGGCTTGAGGTTGAGCTAATCTGCTTACTGTTCAGTGGCTTTATCTTAATTGGTGCAGGATGTTTTCAGATTGTGTACAAAAAATAAATGTATAAAATGCGAGTGTAAAGCAAAAGTACAAGTATTGGAAAGTGCAGAAACTAGTTTAATTTGTTTGGGGAAATACAAAGAAAAACATAAACACAACAAACAACAGTGACACAATTTCCGACACGCAAGCTCATTCAGGAAAAAAATATGTGTTTGCTGTTAGCATGACTGGTCATTTTGTTTCATTTTCCTACATGAGCAAATTCCTACATCAAATAAATGTAAAAGTAAGTAAAATATGTGTTTGGTAGATTATTTCTTTGTATTGTAACAGTGCTTCTTGTCAATAAATCTTAAACAAATCAAAATCTTTTTTTTTTCCCTTTTAACTGGTGCACCTTACAAATTTTCCTTACTGCATTTGTAAGGAAAATGCATTTGTGGAATGAGAAACACTGCCCATGAAAACTGAAATATAACATCAGATTGATGTTGAAATATAGTGTCGGATTGACGTTCAAAATATTACTTCAAAATATAACATAGAAATCTAAAGTCGTAATGATGTCTGAATGCAACGTTGGTTTGACGTTGGAACATAACATCCCATTGACGAAATGAAACGTCGGATTGACATAGATATATAACTTCTTACTGACGTCGAAATAAAATATGTCAGACTGACATCGAAAAGTAACGTCCTATTGACGTTGAAATGTAATGTCGTATGGACATTAAAATGTAACATCCCATTAAGTAAATGTAACGTCAGATTGATGTTGAGATGTAATGTCGTATTGACATCGAAAAGTAACGTTGAATTGATGTTGAAATATAACATTGTATTGACGTCGAAATACAGTATAACGTCTGACTGACATCAAAATGTAACGTCCTGTTGACATCTAAATGTAACATCAGATTGACATTGAAATGTAGCATCTTATTGACGTCCAGATGAAACATCGCAGCGGATTGATGTCAAAATAAAACCTCGGATTGGCATCGGAATAAAACATCCCATTGACGAAATGTAACGTCCTGTTGACGTCGGAATGTAACGTTGGATCAATGTCAAAATATGACATCTGATTGACATCACAATGTAAACTGGGATTGATGTCAACATGTAATGTCGGATCGACGTTGAAATATGTCCGATTGACGTTGAAATGCAGCCTCGTATTGATGTCGACATGTAATGTCTGATTGACATTGGAATATAATGTCCTATTGATGTCGAAATGTAATGTCGGACTGACATTCGAAATATAACGTTGAAATATAATTTCGATATGTAACATAGAAATGTTATGTCAGATTGACGTTGAAATGTAACGTCGGACTGACATTGAAATGTAACATCGGATTGACGTCAAGATGGTATGTCTAATTGTTGTGGAAATGTTACGTTGGATTGAGGACGAAATGTTGCATTGACGTCGAAATGTTACGTCGGACTGATGTTGGAATATATCTTCGTATTGATGTCAAAACGTAACGTTGCACTGACATCGATATATAACGTCTTATTAAAGTCAAAGCGTAATGTCAGACTGACATCGAAATATAGCGTCTGATTGACATCTTAATGTAAAGTAGGATTGATGTGGAAATATAGCATTGTATTGTCGTCAAAATTTTACATTGCATTGACGTCAAAATGTAATGCCTGATTGACGTCGCAATGTAACATTGGATTGACATCAGAATATAACGTCCCATTGAGGTTGAAATGTAATGTTGATTGACGTCGAATTGCAACGTCGAATAGTTATCGATATTAACGTCAGATTGCCGCTGAAGTATAACTTCAGATTGACATCTAGCAAGCCGAAATCCAGGCAAATCTGCACGATAATTGCCCATTTGACATTGTTAAATAAATAATGATAAGATGATGTGAACAAAAAAGCATCATGTTAATTAGTTATGGTGAAATATGAAAACAAGGTTTTGTTCTGTTTTGTGAAGTGGTGCCAGGTTCATTTTATGTAATCTTCTTTGTTAAGGTGTAAATGAAATCTCATTTTCTAATAGAGGGTGAGGAAGTTTCATAATGTACTTTTTTATTATTGTAAAATATTCCCATTCTAATAAAATTATGATACAAAGTCTTCAGAAAATCTATTATTGTTATTAAAGAGCTAAACAAAACTAAATTTTGCTAATTGGAAAATAAACTTAAAATCCATGAAAACATGGGATATCGTAATTTGCTCAAGTTACTCATGTGAAATGGGTTTGCTTTTGTTTTAAGTCCCATTTTTCTTTTTCATCCTCAATTTAAACTATGAGTACTTTAGAAGTATTTTTTTAATTAAATGTATTTTCAACATCCCTATACCTCTTGAAGTAATATCATTATGGTAACTGTAAGAAACAGGCTAAATTCAAATGACAGCGCTGCTGACTAAACAGCAGGATTTGTTAAGCCTGGTAGCTGCATAGAATAAATATCCATATGTGTGCCAGTGCCTCCACTTTGGTGAAACCAAATCACAGCTGAATTCATCCAGGATATTGAAATCCCACCATCTCTTATCTAAGTTTTGTGAAATGCCCCTCGGGTATTGCATGAACTCATAAATAAACAAAACAAACTAGTGCTAAAAAAAATGTAGAACTACATCAATGAAGCTGAAGCAGTTGGGGGAAATAGGAAATGCCGAAATCTCCAGTGCTTCATTAAACAACCTAAAAGCTTAAGAAAACATACATAACATCTATTAGGAACACTAATGGTATGTACTACAAAATAAATGGCGGAAAATTTGCTGTGTCATGTTTTTTCATATCACTCATAAACATGCATGCAATTGAATTCAGGTTTGAGACAAATGGTTGAAAAACACATGGGTATTATTGAGGAGGGCCTATTTGCTTTTCCCTTAAGAGGCCAAGATATTTTTGTGGGTGGGTCTGGCTGGGTCTTCCCAACTTCTTCCTCACTGCGCCCCCCTGAATGTATATATTTTTTAAATGTTTTTTTACTTTATTGAACAATAATTACAAATTCCAGTAAGAATCTCCACTTGCAATTCTTTCAGAAACAAACTTGTGCAAGGCAATTATGTCGGTAAAACCCCAGAATATATGGTGCATCAATCAGAAAAATAATAAATTTCTGTCTTTCCCAACAGATGGCAGCAGTTCTTCATTAGCCATCGACCAGAAAGCGGCCGTTGACCGTCTGTTCACTTCATTGCTATGGCAACAAACGGCTCTGAGAGAGATTTCCGCGCTCCACATAAGCATATGAACAAAGCCTGATGGGAAATGAGTTCCTTGTTGTAAATGTAAGCGCAGACCTCTTGTCAAACTCATGCATTATATACTACATCTCCCAGCAAGCACTGCTGCCTATTACCGGCGGGTTGCGTAGAAGCTTCGCAGTTGCTTCATACGGACCGTTCAGCTGATTCAAACGAGCCGGGGTTGTTCTCATCAACACACCGGGTAGCCTTCAAATTAAAAGTAGGATAGGTTTAGCAAGATTAAAAGTAATAAGCATATGATTTTGGATAACACTTATGTACTTCAAATTGTTGCGTTTTAATTTTACTATAATAATCAAGAACAATACACGCTGAAGTTGTGGTTAATTGAAGACTAAATACACCATAGGCTTTTATTTTGAAAACCCCTACCAGAAGTGGACTGTCTTTTTTTCTCCCTTGGCTTGTGGTACTCCGGCTCAGGCTCTATCGCTCCAACAAGCCGGGGGGAGAGGAGAAGGAAAACGCGAGCCTCTCAGCGATGGAACATTTTTAGAGGATAACGTCGAGCTCCCCCGCCGGAGGAACAGCAACACCGTCATCTACATGACCAAAGAAACGAGGTGGCCTACGAGAAAAGCAACCGTAACAATCATGCAATTTAAATACAGACGAATTTAAGCAACCGCTTCAAGGTTACACCGCTTGAAGACGCCCCGACACCCCCCTCTCCCTTGTCGCAGATCAGCTGGCGTAGGTTGGTTGATCATCACCGGTACCGAACCATGTCCGTGGAGGAGCAGGGCTATCCCGACGCGATGCTGTTGCGGGAGGCTGGTCCAGAATGGATGCGGGCCGAGATCGAGCGTCTCGCCCGGGAGCTGAGTGAGACGACGAACGAGAAGATCCAGGCGGCGGAGTACGGGCTGGCGGTGCTGGAGGAGAAGCAGCAGCTCAAGCAGCAGTACGATGACCTGGAGATCGAGTACGAGGCAGTCCGGCAGGAGATGGACCAGCTGAAAGAGGTGCGTTTTTATGTCAGACTACAACGAAACATGTATAAATAGGCAAAATACATCACCTATTATTTCTATATCAGTAACCCCTAAAATGCTTTCAGACATTTTAATATGGCATTTATCATCATACAACTTGTTTCATTGTATATATGTGTATGTCCTGCACATGCTCTGTTTTTTTTGGCAATATGGATCATGCTTTTCTTTAACATTCGGTTGGGGATCAGAATTAAATTGCTACCTTTCATCTCACAAGGTCAAAACTGCAAAATGAGGAGGGGATGCTTCCTCTCCTGCCTGCTCCACACCCCAACCCCCTCCTTTATCAGGGTTTCCCCCACTGCATTTCTACCTTTATTTATTTATGCAGCCCTTCAAGACATTCCTGTCTGACTTACAGCAAGCCCAAGCCTTGTGCTTTCACCTTCAGTTTTGCAAAATTCTGTGACGAAGTATCTTTATATTAAAAAAAATTGTAGACTGTACAGATTGTTGTAGGGTGTGATCAGCATTTCCTTGCAGTATCCAATTCAATTCAATTGAAGTTTACTTTAAAAGCACATTTCATACAAGTGTAAGATCACTGTGCTTCACAGGAGCTGGTAGGGGACAAGTGATCCAAGTTAACCATTTATGTACTAATTTACACCAAAAATGAACCTATATTTTTGAAGTCTTCATCTTATATGACAGTCACTTGCTATGATATCATTTAAAAGAACTGTCTTTAATGATATCATTGACATTAAATATCCTTTCAAACAGTATCACAACTCAGACAGGCCCTCTGTGAACAAGAATTACTAGTTTTGCCCAAAGGGGCGGGAGTACATTTAAAATTTGAAACTTCCCGCTCAAGTAAGAGAAGGATGAGTAACTTTGAGAGAAAACCAGTAAGTCACAACCTTTGGGGAATGGAAAGAATGTAGAGTGGCGGTTCATGCTGGGCCACAGAGTCAGATAAAGGATGTGTCTGTTTTCCTGAACCGCAGCCTGACTTTTACTCTGCTCCTGTTCTAGACTGTGTCCAATGTCCAAAAAAATCAGGGAAGCAGTCTGCTACAGCCTTGGGATTTGAATTACCTAATTTAACAAGTTTCAAAGTTGAATAAAACAATAACGTAACAGAAAGACTGGTGTTTACCCCAGTTTCACAGAGTGCCCCAACTGCTGCGAGCAGCCATGTAAGTTAGCAGGGGGCTGTAGCAACAACTTTACCAGGGTTAGGAGCGGGGTTGGAAATCAGCCTCCCCGCCCCTCAAATGTGGATGTCATTGTGCCATGGCATGCTAATTTGCTAAACCATCCGGTGACTGTGGCAGATTAATGTATAACAGAGTGGTTTTTCAAAAGAACAGACTGAAGCCCAGATCGTAATATATAGACAAGGGATGCTGTCATTTGTACTTTCTCGAATCAAACTGCCGAATTCTGAAAGCTGCTGGAACTAGCATGTACTTTTAAACAGTCGCCTGATTATCTTGTGGGGCAAAAGTCCTGGTTGTGATAATTTTGATTGACATTGAGATCCTGATTATTAAACTCTCTTACACTGGTTTTAAATGTCTGCTTTCCTAAATGCATTTATTGTTACAACACACTCTTAATAAGTTTACTCTTGGAACACTGAAAATGTATAACTATGGAAAATAAAAAAGATAAATGCAGTGTGTTAAGAAACAAAAATAACTGTGACACATTTTTTTGTTAATCTTGATTCACTTATTTGATAACTGAGGGATGCAGTAACTGCAGCTGAAATTAAAGTATGATTCCTTGTTTCTTTAAAATCCTTAGCTAATCAGGGTGAGAAAATGGCTTTTTTCTGATTGCAGTAGATTTTCTAAAGTTTTGAGCCCAGTAAGCCCACATCTGATCAATAAGCACTTGCTGTTGGCACAGTCAGTCAATACATTCAACAGTACCACTGATGGTCTGTTTATATCACAGGAGCTTGCTTTATTTGACCAAAGTCCTAAAAACAACAAAGATAATGAATTTAAAGAGCCTATATCATGCTTTTTTTGAACATGATATGCCTAATTGAGCATGTTTCCTCACCCAAATTTTGTGTCTGTGAACAACAGAAATTGTTCACAGGTGGCACAGTTGGATAGTGCGCTTGGTCAGTGATCGGGAGGTTGCAGGTTCAAGCCCAGCTCCGGGCGACACATGGCGATGTGTCCTTGAGCAAGACACTTAACCCCAAGTTGCTCCCACTGCTGCATTAGTGGCGTGTAAACGGGCATGAAAGGGCATGAATGTGTTAGAGATACTGATGGATAACTAACATAGCAACTCTGAACCATCAGTGAAGTGAATGGGGGGGTGTGACCTGCGATGTAAAGCAGCTTTGAGTAGTCAAAAAGACTAGAAAAGCGCGATATAAGCTCAAGTCTATTTACCATTTACCATTATGACTTCTCCCTCTCCCCCTCTTTGCAGCACTAGTATCTGCCTTAAACATCTCAATCCACCCACTGTGCCAAATAGACCTACCAGTGTGATGTCATACCTTTGTTTCATCATCATTTTAAGCCCATTGGCTCATGGTGGCAAGCCTATTTGCAGAGCAGAGATGGTAGAATGAGTGCAGAGTTTTTGACACTAGTGCTAAACGGACCTGCAGACCTGTAAACCAATCAGAGCACACTGGGCCCTCATGGGAAAGGGTTAAAGAGACAGGACCTCCAGCAGAGCATCTCTGACACTAGATAATACAACACTTTCAGTACTCTGTTTCTGGACAATTTTTGAACATTACTGATTGTAAACTTACTCTGGCAGACATCAAAAATGAAAGTGTGAACTTCACTCATGGCAAAATAGACATCTTTATAGACAATGGCTGGTGGAGGATAGTATTGCTGAAGTATGTCAGTGGTGGGTGTATACCTAATTTCATGTCGGTCCTATAGCTGCTGTGATAGTTTCATTTCAAGAATGAAATGGTGAAAGGAATCAAGTTCTCTCTCCATTGCACACTCATATTTGTCCATTTCATGGTGTTGACTAAAATCAAACTCAGGTCACTTGTCACTTGATGTTGAGTCTATTTTGGATTCCACAAAACATTTTAAAGAATGGTCACAACATAAATGCAAATACATTGCTTACAATGTGCATCAAAAGACATAAACATGTTCTGAAATATTCACAATTTCCTGCTGTTTATTTACATCATCCTTGATGTGTATATGCCTTTGGTCTTGGTTTAGTTGCAGTGAAATCATCCTTTGAGGACTTGGCTGAAATGAATACTCTTATCATTCTTGAAATGATTAACTTAAATAACTTAAGTAATGTCTTACATGAGCAAGACACCTGTCAGTATTTTCTCTAAAAGTTGCTACATTTCTTTTATTAAACTTACCTTTCACCCAAGTACTTAAAGCCTAAGTCACAAAGTTCACACCACAGTGCAGCTCATTAAAATTAAATGACTGAATGTTTTTTAATCACTTTGCCACGGAGGCAGGTTAGGTGATAAAGTCCAATTCAAACCCTGGATTTTATGGTTTACTCACAGCAGCTTTTAACCAGTGAAGCCAGTCAGTCTGTTGCTGTTGGATGAATTGGCCAGGGCTGAAAGATGGATGAAGCCTGTCTCTAACCAAAAAAGGATAGATGCCATGCTTCCTCTAGAAAGTTCTGTGTTCTATGGTCAACGCTTGCTGCTATTAATGTATATCATTGCTTTAAAAAGAGCCAAGTTCTACTTAATGGGTGCAACAGACACACGTTCAGTCTCTTGACCCTGTTCATATGTTATAAAAATATTCTCTTTTGACACTTGGTCATTTCATCTTTCTTTAAAATATGGCATCTTACTTTGTCATGCACATTATAGCTAGCTACTGAGTGTGTTAAGGAATTACATCCCAGACGCAGTGGTAGTGCATTGTGCTTAAGGAAAGATGACCTACAGCCGAGAGAGCTGTCATCATGGAAAACCGCTTATTTCCTGCCAGGACTCTGCTCATCCCTCCTCTGGGTTTTTCTGTGCAGTTCAGTCTCAAGTCTCCGAAGAGTTTTCTGCTCTCTTCTTTTTCTTTCTCCCCTTTCTGTCTTTCAGTGGCCTCAGTCTTGTTGTTGTTATTGCTCAAAAGAGGCCTCATGGCTGTCTCAGCAACTCCTGCTCAGTTTCCCATGCATGTCTTTGGCAGGAAGTCCTCGTACTTCCATAGAGGAATGACAGCAAAAAGAAAAGAATAGAAAAGACAGATTGGAGGCTTTCTAGAGTAACCATAGTAGCAAACTAAAGCGAATGAAAAGAATTGGGGCCACTTCATGAGATTTTTCCTCTTTTTAGAGTTTTCCAGTTTAAGGAGATTTTATTGTGTGTGACCTCGACCAGTTGTTACTTCTGCCCGCAGATGGACAGAATCTACTTCTGTCCGCAGATGGACCACAAACATCCATCTGTGAAGGTAATAAACACAATTGTTAGCTCAAAGCTGCAGCAGAAGCTCTTTCTTCTGCCTCAGGGTTGGGTTATTCTGGCTGTAGATCACTTGTCAGATGTTAACCTTTGATAGACCATGGCTGAATTTCCTTATTCCACCACCCAACCCCCAACTCTGGCTCTGTTTAAAGGAAACAAACGATGCTATCATAAATACATGTTCCTTTGACACCCCTATCCATTTCCTTTTTATTATGTTTGGAAAAACAGTCCTGAAAAGCAAATATTGGATAAGTTGTTTTAAAAGGAGCAGCTACATTTAATCTCATCTTGACTCAAAATTCTTATACACATTGTTCAGCTTCCCATTAGGATTGGAAGCATGGAAATTTCATAAAATATCCACACAATCTGGCTTTGTGTGTTGAATCAGACTTGTCAAACTGATAAGTGTGGCTTTGTCTTGAGCTGCTCGATAAGCACATACCAGTTATTTCTTGGATCAGGTGTAAATGCCACATTCCCACTTGTGAATGTCCACTATTCACACTGAAGGCGACAATGTTTGGACGTCCCTTGTCTTCCTGAGGACTTAGAGAGACTAAAATAGATTGTCTGGAAGATTTGCAGAGTACACTGGATTTTTTCCAGTGACCTTAAAGCTCTACTTCCTTTCTTTTGTACACAAACTCAACACAATAAAAAACAGCTTAGATTTATGCGACTTTATGCAGCTTTAATTGCCTCAGTATCACTCTCTATCTTTTACTGCTGTAGTTAAACAACATACCAGAAATCATCATGACAGTGAGCAAATTTCCCCGGCCCTTATAAAAAACTTCAGCACCTCACCTACCCTTGGACAGTGCTGTTATATTCACACCTAAACACCCCCACACATCCACGCTTCTCCTGTGGCAGGAAGATGGAGGAATTCACTGCTGTTGCTTAGTAACGGCACAGCTCTGTGCCCTCACATAAGCAGCTCTGCTTTCTAGGCAGGGGCTGCTCTCTGAGTGGGTTTGTGGGTGACTGCTAAAGGATAATTGCAATGCAAGCTACTACATACACACATGCTCCTTGGTAACCCTGGATTTGGCTAATGGTGTATCATATATGGATTTTTCTGTATTTTTATGGTTTGCTTTCAATATTTTCCACAGCTTGAGTAAGAGTCAGCCCCATCCCTTCATGCATTCAGATTCGCACCTTTGCCCTGCAGCCACAAAAATGATTCTCCATCCATTATATGCTCAGGGAATTGGGATACTCTCTTTATATGTGTACCATTTATGTTTCACATGTTCCTGGTACATTATGATGACTATCAAACGCGTGTGGTGCTTCCCATTTGTGCTGTCTGCTCCAATCAGCTCCACTCTTCTCGGTTCATTTGAAGTAGTCAACTCTCTGAATTTACTGTCTTAGCACTGCTGTGTGATGCTTTCAAGATGTCTAACAATGTAGCATAGTAAGAAAAAAGAGGAATAGCTCTACTGACAGTGCTGTTTCAAGAAGAGCTAGGGTTAAAGTTCTAAATTTGGTGGATGGGGGCGTTCAGTTGGGGACAGGAGTGTTGTAAGTGCTTGTACCTGCTTTTGTGTGTATGGGGAGCACCAATGTGTCTCGTCACGCACAACCTAAAACCATATTGCAGTTTGAATTGACACAAATATCACATCCGCACTGAATAAATGTGAATGTCTCGAGGTTTAATGATGATGAATCTTCATTTAGAGGCTTTTGGATAACTTGAAAAATGAATTTACAGTGTCCCAACTCTGAAGGTAAATGGAACGCATCATATGTAGATGAGTTCTGTTAAAGTTTGCTGTTTGCAAGCAGCCAAACAACATGGTGCTAGAACCAGTAGAGTTGGGAAATTATTCAGTAGGATGGAGCTAACAGCGCTGGATGTCCACTTCCTGTTGTAGAAATACTCAGACCATTTAACTGCCAGTAGTGTGTCAAGGTCACATTTTAGTATTGACGCACCTTACATGGAATCTCAGTAGAGGTAACATTAAAACTGCACTCTGCACCGGAAACACTTCTCTGCCATAAACCAAAGTAACAAGCAGAGTTTAAAGGGAGAGTCATGTTGAAGAAATTCCCCAGTTGCTTTCAAAGTGAAAAACAGCAAAGACTCAATTCAATCAATCATTTGAGTATTCAGCGTTTCCATAATGAAGTGTCAGACACATACTCTGTTGTCTCTTATGTAAAAAGGCGATTTAATCTGATTAGTTGATTCTGTGACAAAGGCAATCTTGCATGTCAGGCTGCTTTAATGGTGTGACAGAGCTTGGTGGACTTTTACCCTGCTATCATTCAGAAAGCAGTGCACCGTGCTAGTCACAGGTTAAGCTAATGGCATTATAGTGCACAGCAGCAGTGTGAGAGCATGTGGTGGTGCTGCCTGAGCTGTTGTTGATATTCTTAAGGTAAGCCACTCACGGATGACATCATGCCACACCTCCAACTGTAAATGCAGTTCAAAGGGACGTGCTTGCTCCCGAGTGCAATCTGAACCCGTGTGGAGGGCCTGGCAAGCTTTAAATGTATATGTGAATGTCATGAGATTAATCAAATAGGCCACAAAATATTAGATTCATTACATTACATACATACATTACAATACATTTACATTGTGGGTCTACCTTATCTGAGTAAAAAGAGACAAAAAACACTGAAGCCCAGAGCTCCTTGGGTATTTGTTGCGCTCAGAGACCAAACTGAAGTCGTCCATTTTCACCTGTTCCTCTCCAAACTTTCCTGTCACTGGAGTGGCAGCTGTGACCTGCTCTCTGGAATTCAACCAGACAATCACAAACCTAGATATTGTTAAGCTCAGTAAAACCTGGGCTCTGTGTTTTGCCCGCTGTCCCCTTTGTGCTTTTGAGCCAGCTGGGGTTAGCAGGTCTTGGATGTCACAGACGAAGAGAGGGTTATACGGGAGCAGAACACAGTGTGTGACAAAGGAGAGATTGAGAGAGGCGTCCCATTGTGGTAAGCTTTGAAAGGATTGGTCACTTTTGTCCTTTCTGAAATGGCAGATCACTAAAGGATATATCCCAATGTTCTTAAACAAAGATATCTGGTGTGACTAAGCCCTTTCTATGGTGGTAAATGGGATGGACGGTGATTGGATGGTGGTAGAAAGTACAACCAATTGGTAGAGGTCACATCCAATTTGGTCCCTCTTATAAAGGCTGATAACAGGGATAGGAATCAATAATCGGTTACAGATGGGTAAAGGTTCTAACTCTTGACTAAGCAGCATCATTTACCCTCATGCGTAACAACTCCAATTGCTCTACTACTCAACTCTTAATGCCTTAAAAGGGTGTAGGGAATTTGGTTATTCCTTATGAATCATGAAAAGCAGCTGGATTCACCAGATCCATTCAGCTATGGATAATTGAAACAATCCATTCTGTGTGTTGGATAATGACCTGACATAAATGGTCTTAAAGATCTACAAGAGACATCTAACAGAGCTACCACTAGATCAAGAGCTGCAGGTAGGTGGTCACTGTAATACATAATTGTATTAATGATAAAGGGACAGGGAGTACGAATGGCAAGCCAGGAGTCAGAAGGCTTCTAAGTGTTGCTTAGTAGTTTTACACAAGCTGAAGCTAACAGTGTAAGATGCATTGGCTGTTACTGTGAGACTTCAAGCAATGGTGGGAGCACCAACAATGAGCTGAAACATTGGTCATGTGGCATTAAATTCAGGAGTGCCATGTGTTTGACATCATTGACACGGAAGATGATTTTTCCAGACAGTAAATCCTCTGACATCAGCATGGAAACAAATAAGATGGGTTGATAAGCAGAATTAATAATGGGATTAGCATCGATCAAATCAAGTAGTTCCTATACGTAATCAGAAACACTAGACAGATGTATATAATATATATTCCCATCTTTTTCTATTGTTATCTTGAAACTTCATGACTTACTGTGGCTCATCAAAAACCTCAAAACAGACCCGGTGTCATTCAAGGCACCCCAATAATGGTCTTATTCCACTTGGCTTTCAGTCTGTGTTTGGCTCTCTCTTTGACCCTGCATATGCTGAAGCTTCCACAAATGCTCAGGAGTCTGATCTTCCCTTTTTCACCCATAATGTTGGACAGCAGTCCTGCAGGTAAGGGGTAATCTTTTCTAAATGGCACTAAATAAAGTCCCAAATCCCCTACTCTGTTGGCCTAAGAGGATGAATCACAGCCGCTGCGCAGAGCTTACGGAGGTCTGGGAGTCTGCCAGGTATGGTCATACTTGGCAGAATCCACAGCCGGAGGCAGGTAAAGGGCATTTTGGGGTAAGACTTCCAGAGGCAGCCAGGTGCTCATGTGAAGATATCCTGCCCTGCACTGCCCTGTCCTAGCCCAGTAGCCTACTCCAGTAGCTGCTGATCTGAGCAGTCTGTTTTCTGGGTTTCAACAGCCTGCCCCATTATAAGATCAATCTCTGCCTTGAAAAGAGTGCACAGTTTGTCCAAGATCTACCATCATAATGGTTTTGAAAATGTAGGCCACTGTTTATTCAAAGTGTTGAGACTGTTAGCTTTATCAATCTATCCACAAAATCCCTCTCATGGGCTAATGGTACCTTCTGTGTCCCAGAAGGACAACCATATGGTATGGCAAAGTAATGAAAGAATTATTCTGCGCAGTTTTAGGTACAGTGCCCCCCTGATAATCCGTAATGATTTAAGGGATTGGTCCTTAAGTCTGATAAACAGATCAGCAACACTCGGCCACAAACCTCTATTTTCTTGAACCATGTCTAAAGGCTGTTTGATTGAATCATGCTGACAGCTTACAGTGTCCTTGTTCTCATAACGCAGAGTGGGTTATTTGATTCATCTGTTACTTCCTGAAACTAAGGAACTGTAAAAAGAACATGTACAATAGGATTCTCTTCAGCAAATGCCCATATCAAACCTCCTTAGGCCAAGCCAAAAGATTTAGATGCCAGCTGAAGATTGCTCCCGTACATGGAAATGTTACAGTATGTAAGTTATATGACTCATCAGTTTGACGCTGCCTTATGACTGCAGGTAATATCATGAAGTTCCCAGGGTATCTATAAAGTGTGTCAATCACAGTTGATCAGTAAAGAAGCAGATAAAGTAGTCATGTGTTGTAATTGATCTGGCATTGAAAAGCTTAAAGTTAAAGCTTTATTGTAGAACTGATTGTGTTTTACATTCATGTGCCTTTTTCTGAAGTCAGTAGTTTAATAGAAAAGCTGTGCGGTAGCCTGGCAGGGTCATGATTCGAACATTATAATCCAATAACCAAAGACCAAGTGCAGATCAGGCAGTCGTCCAGGCTAAAAACAGAGGATGAAGTCATTGTGATGGCTGTGTGCCTCTGACAGCACAGCATGCTTGGTTCAGGTAAAAGGCCATTCTCCAGTTTCCATCTTCAGCGACACATAAATCTGTTCACAAAGAGGCCAGTGTGCATTCACGTGAGTGACTGAGCCCGTATGTGTTATGTGTGCACATAACACATGGCTTGTTGTTTCTATCTATACTTACAAGTAGTCTTTATTGTGTTGCATCAGAGTTGAGTTTGTATTGTAAGACGCTGTCGACACAGAGATGAATTCAGGCCTACACAAGTCTTTAACTGTGTAGGTGTTTCATCCACTTGGATAAGGTGTCTCGGGTGCCTGAAAATGCACCTTTTTTGAAAATTGGTCCCAGAGTAGATGAATCTGGAAATGTTGACTGTTTCCGTGTGGACAACAGACACAGATAAATTCAGAAACAGTGACACAGCAGCCCCATCTCCTGCTAAAACCATGTGCTCAATCCCGGGGTACGTTGTCATTTTTGTGCTGCTGAAGCTACTGAGCTTGTTACGGCTTTTGCAGCAAAGTCTTCTGCTTCTCTTCATCCACGATGAGCGACAAGAGGACACGGAGAACTTTAGACGCATTTCTTAAAAGGATGCCATCTTTACAGAGCACATTTTTGTATTGAAAAAATTTTCGTCCCTGCGTGGTAAACTCCTACTCTTAACAGCACAACACCTTATTTCTGTTGCCATTTTTGGTGTACCTGATCAAAGTACGTGTGGGTCTGTTATGGTCATTTTTGTATCTAAAAGAACTATATATTTATGTCCAGTTAGTTGAACATAACAAAGCACAAGGCATAATATCTAAGATACTCAATTTTTCTTATTTTACAACTAGTGTTTAGATAGTCATATGATCACTCTAAGTTAAGTTATTGTCAGATTTATCAGCCCATATAGGGTCATATTAGTGTGTTGTCCAAAGTGTCTTGCATAACCAATGAATCATGTGGTAAGTGCCTAAGTTTGTGACCCAGTACTTTTATAATGGCCTTGACTGTTCTTTTTTATTGAGTTTGAGTTAAGTATTCAGTCTGTGGGCTCAATAACCTTTCTCATCCTTTTTTGGCAAAGAAGTAAAGCAACATTACCAAATAAAACCCCAATTAGAGACTTGCATCGAATACACTGTAAGGTTTGTGGTTAGTGTCTGTTTATCACTGAGTATTTACATGATGAACCTTTACAGTGGTTTTCCTAAAACCATAATAATTCTTGAGTTTTTGCAAAGCTCCTCCTGATCAAATCTTCCTCCTTCCTTCCATTGAATAAGTTCCCCCACCCCCGCTTCGCATCCTGTTTACTTCAGAGGGGTTTAGCTTTTTATAGCAGATAGGAAGCTCATGAAATATGGTCCTGTGTGCATCCGGTAGCCTTTTGGTGGATTTAAGGAAAGGACCACATTGAGCTCAAGTAGGAAGTCACCTCTATCACCTGTCTTAAAAATGGAAAAAACAAGTCATGAATCACAGCTGTTCAGATTTTACACAGGAGGAATGTGCTTATCCTCTCTGTGAATCTTTACTGTCAGCACTCACAATGCTGCATTTCCTTACAATGTAAAGATTAATGTCATAGCAACTGAGACAGGAACTGACATTCAATAGCTGTAGAGCCGTGAGCAGGCACTGAAGAAGCTCAATATGTAGGCTGCTTTAGAATTGTAAAAGGAGCTGAAAATATGAGCTGAAACAGAATAAAGTTTGCTTACTCATCTGCAGGTATAATTGGTTTGAAAAAATGCAATTGAAAAGTGCAGACCAGCAAATCTGTATTTTCATCTGTTCTTATAATGTTATTAGCAATTTGGTACACCTTCTAAATGCACAGATTCTACATTAAAATGTTGTCAGGAGGCTTGCTTGTCAGTGTGGGAAGTATTCTGATCCATATTCATTGTCTGAGGTAGGAGCAGGCTTTGTTATATTTTGGAGAGAATAAGAGAGAGACGGCAAAAAACAAACAGTGTTATCTACTCATACCCTCCCCTTTATCAGTTTTTGAAGAGTGTTTCTCTAAAAACAATTATCTGTATAAAAGTGCAAAGGAAAACTAAATGTCAAAAAACAATTCAGCTTGAGAAAAAGGTCTGCCTTGTGCTGTTTAAGATTTTTCGCACCATATGGACAGACCTCTGCAAATCCAGCTCATTGCGTTATGGGCACGATTCACAGCTTCTACTGTGTCTCACTGTCGGATATTGAGAGGGTTTGCTTCTAGCAGGTCCAATACTTTATTTGCTGGAAGGTGTTGCTGCTACCGCTGTGGTGTAAACTGAAATATCGGATCAAAATGCAGCCTATGGATTTTATGTAGAAATATAGAAGGGTTTTTAATGTTATTGGTACTGACTGATATTGGCCTAACAAGTTAAATGTCATTATCAGCCTATATTGTGATTGGGGAAATACATGAATCAATTATGATGATTTTCCTTATCATCACTGCATTGGCACCTTTAAAAACCAATATTTTCATTATTTCAAAATTTAAGTGTATTTTCATTGTTTTAAAACTCTTCCACATGAAAAAAGACTGTCTCATTGAAAGCAACAAGCCACTTTTTGTAAAGTAAAGACTTTGTACTCTGAAGATAAATGTGGTATCAGTGAGTTCATAAATATTGGCATATTGGACTTGGAATCAAAATCCAATACTGTGCATGCCAAATTTTGGCAATTTGTTTTGTTTTGCCCCATAGGGACAACTTTTAAGTGCTGCCAGAAAGAAAAAAAACAATATTGTGACTGAACCTTTGGCAATCCTAAATCCTAATTAGAGTGAGGCTGTTATTTCTCTTTTTTTTTAATCACTGAACCATGTCTAAACAAGTAAAGACAGGTTAGAGACTAGACAATAAAGAGAGAGGCAAGCCTTAACTTAAAGCTGTTTAACTCTTACCTTCACTGAAATGACTGAGATCTACTATTATAGATTTATTATCAAAGGTGTATGTTGTCTATCAGATGATGATCCCTTAAAGGATAAGTTCAGTTTCTGCAGCTTTCATATTGTTTATAGAATGAAGTAGAACAATATACTCACCCAGAAGGCTTTCCTGATGCAAACAGTGCTGCGGGAGATATTTAGATCCAAAATCGAGCGGTGACATCCGTATGATGGTAGCACATAGGGCACACAGCGCCGCTCCTAAAACTGCATTAATCATCCAAAAACTCATTAGTTTCACCAATATTCCATCATAATCCGCTCACGCTACTCCTCCATTACAGTCTGTGTTGCCCCAGACATGTTTTTGTAACTGTGCCGACCTCTGAACTGAAGAAGAAGAAGGTATGCCTCCGCGCCTGCGCAGTGTGGCTCATTGTTTCAGGGGAAGACAGCCAGCTAAACAACGACTTTCTTCTTCCAGTTTTGTGCAAAATGGACGAATGTCTATCGGATGAAGATGTTGTGGAGGAGAACTTTGAATATGATGGGTGTCCTTACAGTTTCAAGCCAGAGTTTACAGATGAGGAGCTCATCGAAAGGAGGACTTGGAGGCAGCACTCCAGAGAGTACTGCGCAGGTGCGGAGGCGTACGTTCTTCTTCTTCAGTTCAGAGGTCGGCACAGTTACAAAAACATGTCTGGGGCGACACAGACTGTAATGGAGGACCATGATGAAATATTGGTGAAACTAATTTATTCTTTTGACAATTAATGCAGTTTTAGGAGCGGCGCTGTATGCCCTATGTGCTACCATTATACGGATGTCCGCCGCTCGATTTTAGATCTAAATATCTCCTTAAGCACTGTTTGCATCAGGAAAGCCTTCTGGGTGAGTATATTGTTCTACTTCATTCTATAAACAATGTGAAAGCTGCAGAAACCAAACCTTTCCTTTAAGGTTACGAGCACAAAAAAGCGGAACATGTTTCTTCCTTATGTTATTGGGTGTTGGATGTTTTACTCTGCTGGATGTTGATATCTGTTAGGAATATTGAGGTTTTTCTTGAGGAATATTGTATCTCAGAGGTTTAGGTAATCTCCTTAGAGAAACAAAATTCATGAGATGGGATACCCATATATTAACATATATGAAGAGCAAGAATGCATATGTAGAGACTGAAGGCAGACAGATGGTGGCTACCCTTTGTTGACCCTTGGTTTATATGCATGCACATAGAGGATGACTTCAGCAAACCAGTTTTTCCTCTGCAGTTTTGTCTTTGGGCACTTTTTAGCTTTCTGTAGTTCATTAAGTGATCAGATGAAGGGTACATAGCTTTTCTTTTTTTCTTAGAAGTACATTGTGGCACACCCCTATCTGTTTTCTCTGAAATTCTGCGTAGCCAACTCATCTCAGTTATCTTTGCACCAGCAGAGCGGTGCTGATAATGTCAGCTAAATTAATTAATCTGTAGGGTGAATTCTGGAGACCATCTTCTTGGGTTAATAGGGTATCTATTCAAACATTAGCAAACCCAATTTCAAAACCATGTGCCCTCCAGTCGATGGGTGGGGTCGGAGGGTACTTTTAAAATTCACAGTCTCCTAAGTGCAATCACAGAACTGCAGTATGCCTGCATTCTCTCCACGCTCCGTGCCCACTCCCTGTCATCCTCCTCACCTCCTCCTTCCTTAGGCTTCCATTGTAAATAGGCTAGTGGGTCTGGGTTCCCCCTGCCACCAAAGTGTCGTGGAGCCCCTGCACTGAAACCCTCAGGCAGAGTTGAGCTGGGGAGAAGGGGGGGCACGGGGAATTGAAATGGTGTAAAAAGGAGGGGAGATAATAAGACAGAGCTGTATAGTTGGGCAGGAGGGTGCCTGTATAGCAATAACAACATTAGAGTTTGGGCGCAGAGGGAGCCAGCAGAGGAGGGGTTTTAATTGGATGTGTGCCAGTCTCTCAGGGGTCCTTGAGAAATGGGGATAGGAGACGGAGAAAAGGGAGAGAGGTTTGGGTGGGAGGGGCAATGCAGGGTTTCCTGTGGGAACCAGCTCACTCAATGTGGGGGGTTTCTCCACCAGCTTGCTGCCTGAGTTTAAACTACTGGGACTTTAAAAGGACAATCAGCAGCTATCTTGTTGTGAACAAACAAAGCTTAATAAACGTGTATCTCGCATTAAAACAGCCAGCATGGTTCCAGCATTTGTTCAGCACTGACTTGAGGGTATTGTGCTTTGCCTTATCTTTCATCTTGAATTCATTAGTGCTGAATACTGTGTTGGAGAAGTGTTGGCTGATGTAGAGAGGATTGTTTGTTTTAAGCTTATCAGTAAAGCAACCCCAAATCCACTCACGTGTCTGTTTTATTCAGATACTGATTCTCTTTAACCTTCAGTTTATTATTTTGACAGGTATGATTTATCATGAGCACAGTCGAGTTGAGACCCTTTTCTTCAGTTGGAAGACTTGCCACATTGCCTTTGTTTGAAATATTTTGTATCATTTTCTAAGTAGTAAAGTAAACTTTTTGTAACCAGGAGCATTCCTATTGAGATACAAAAAAAACTTTTTACAAGGGAATCATGCTCAGCAAAAGAAGTTTCAAACATGAACATAACAGATTTCACAATCAACAAGCAAGCAGAATTCAGCAGTGACACGTGCATACGCTGGTCAAATGATCCTTAAATTTGGTTCTAAAATCTGAAAAACTTGAAGGTAATTCTGAAGATTAGGACAAGACAATAGGGCAAAAACATTCAGAACTGTTTACCAAAGGAAGAGCGAGTTTAAGGAATCTCAAACATGATAAATTCATGAGACCAATGGTCAAAACTTCTGACAGCTTTTGAAGTCAGCAACAATTAGAATTAAGAAGGCAGCCCACGTAATATGACCATAAGGGAAATATGTACCAGTGTTCCATCCTTCTGTTTAAAGCAAAGACTAGTAAACTCTCTATGAGACACTATGATGTGGGCAAAAACCCAGACCAAGAATAAAAATGCAAGATTTATATGTTAATAATATTACCATAATCAACGGCAGGTATAAATGTTACTTGAATCAGTGTTTTCCTTGCAAACACAGCAACTTTATTGATATCACTAACAAAAGGAATGCTCTCTTACGTAGTCAATTTTTGCTCTTTGACTGTTAATCATGATTCTTTATGAGCAGCAACAGCATGGATGAGAGGGAAAGTGAGTTTTGCTTTCATCATACTGAAGAATCATCTTTATTAAAATGTTTTTCCATGAATAATGGGAAGAGCATTGTTGTCTGTTCTTAAATTTTGTTTGCACTGCTTATGATCAGATTTTTTAAGTTTCCTATCCTTTATGCCAGACTACCAAAGATTATTGCAATGTTAATGTGACTCAGTATGAGTCAAGTGTACACAGTCAACCTAATCTGGATGAAACATCCCCTACCACCTCAGAATATAGTCTAGAGTGAAGGTCAGAACCTTAACTGTTTTCAGTATGCATTGAAAGATGTGTTCACAAAGCATTAAGGAGCACCACTTGGTATCCGAAAGCCCTAAATCTATGTTAATGCACTGTATAGACAGAGTCATTGATCATAGATTTTACCTAAAAGCTGGAGTGACTGCATTTGCACACAGTCACAAACAGGATTTAATTACTACAAATGAGAGGAGGGGGTTGTTAGTCTCTGTCTGGCCAGGAGGAAGGGCAGGACTGGCCCAAGAGACCGGAGTCTTTGTTTGGGAGGAGAGAGAAGAGGGGGTGCAAACAGAAATTGATCATTTCAAAGGGTGCAAATAGAAATGAATGGGGAATACTTCTGTAGCTGCAGTGGTAAATAGAAGGACAACATTGATTCAGGGGGAAACCTGAGTATCATTTAAGTGTTGACATTTGAGAACCGTTGATTGAAAAGCTCAGGACAAGACATATTGACTTTGTGTAGTCCCTCCCACATCCTGTTATTGCGTCGTCTTGATTGATTGGCTGTGTCTCAGCAGTAATGGAGTCCTGTATGATGAGAGGAATAACATTAGGCCACTACATATGACATTTGTCTAAAAAATGATTATGGTTTGTGAGGTTAAATGGCTGCAGCCTGTGTGTTCATCAAGAAAACTGTCCATAAACAAATGAGTTGAGCATCGATTTCGGTCTTCCCCCTTCTTCCTGCAGCTCTGACACTGTGCTCTGGAAGAAAAAATGGAATCACATGCATGTTGTGTGTGTTTTTGTGTCCGAGCTGCATAGTTGTGTTTATGTGTGTGCCCCAGCTGCGGCCCCAGCTGCTCCCCGCCCACCTCTGTCATTTATGTCAGAAACAACGAGGGGCTGTTCAGCAGAGGAGGTCACGTGTAATGACACCTCGGGGAGCAGTGTCTTTTGGGGAATATACTGAAATGCACACCAAAGAGAGACTCAGTGTGATTCACTGCCTGTTTACCATGGCTGAGGCTTGGCCAGATAGCAAAGCGCAAAAGCAAAAATACTTCAAATAAACTTCAGACCAGTGTGCTGCTCTTTGTTTAAACAAATCTCAAAAATGAGGGATGTGATGCTGCTGCAAGACGACGCCAGACAAAAAGGAGGAGGGCAATCTGTGTGCTCTGAAACAGCCATCTGTGTTGACGGCATCCCCCTGCTCTGCCTTTACTGACTGCCTCCCAGTCCCTTACTGTAATTGGCATTGTAGCCATAACAACGGCTGTTCCCCTGAGGTGCTGGCGCGTGGACCTGGGAGATCTTTACCAGACTAAGAGTGTTAGGCAAAGAGGGGGAGCGACAGCATGACTACAGATATGGAAAACTTTGCATTGCAAATGATTGAGGGTGTGAGCGCCCTGTGCTGGAGCCGGTTTTGAAAAACTGTCTGATGTAAAAGGGTAGCACAAAGTCCTCAGCCCAGACGCTGATATGTTGGAGCGATAAATCAGACCCATTGAATCCCTGCCCTCCCTTGAGGGACAGCCTCCATTCAATGGCAGATTTAGCAACTGAACAATAGACTCAATAAACAGCCAGAGTAAACAGATGCTTACTTGTGATTAATTGGCAGCAAAGATTAAACACTGGTGACAAAAGCAGAGTCTAAAATCTTTAAATTTCCATCATAGCTTAAAAGAAAGACAAACACAGCTTTTCAGATCAAAACAAACCATCCCAGGAAATACTTAAACCCCCTGAAATCTCCCTTTTCTGTCAATGTTGACAGTAGAACATGGTTTGTTTTCAGGCTTAGCCATGAGCGAAGTAAAAACTACAGTTTCATATCACACTGCCTGATCAGTAACATGAAGCTTCATCTTACATATTATAAACACTGAAGGTCAAATAAACTGCTTGGGGCCCAGCTTTTTTAGCTGACTGCTAGAGGCGTAATTACTGTTTGAGCAGTAACAACACAGAAGCCAGTTTAGCACCCACAGTACAGAGCCTGCAGCGTGCTACAGACCAGCTTTATAGCATGGGTCTTACTAGTCTACTTTTGCAGGTGTTTCACCTTTGTGTAGAAGGTCTCTCATTTCTCTCAAGCCCTGTCTGCGCAGACGTAAGATGAATATAGATTAGTTGAGCTCTGATCGGACCAGAGGCTTCACACAGAATCTTTAATTCTGACTTTTGATTAGTGGCCTGTATGAAAAAAAATGAAACCGTTTTCCCCAGACAGATGTGATGAAAGCTCTAACTAGCCCTTAATCATCCCACACTAATGTATTCTGGGAGAATCTGTGTAGAGTATCACAGAGCTGTTGCAGCCAATTAGGCTGTTCTGATATTTTTTATGGGTAAGGACGATTTCTTCAGTGAGCTGTGTAAAAAGCCTCATGAGTCTGATGAGAACATCGCCCTTTCTCTGGGACTGCTGTGTGTATGAGTGTGAGCACATGTGGGTTTGTTTCATACACACGAGTTGGCTTCTTCCCTTCTGGCGTTTCTTCACCATGTCCTGGCCTGCAGTTCAGGAGAGCCACAATCAGGCACAGCCCTGTTGTTGTTTTGGAGGTTTACCCCCTTCAAGTACTAGCAGTGAAACAGTGGTTCGCCAGTTTACTCCTGGCTAAATCTTTTCTTTTCAAGGAAATATGTGTATGCAGCATACATGTGGGTATGTTTCTCTAACCTCTGCACTCTTATATTCTCTGAAGTGTTTCACTTGCCTTTGGCAGGCAGTAAATCCCCCTGCATGTGTTGAAAACATGAGTTGCACGCAGGGTTGCCGGAACTCTTGCGAGGCTTTGAACGCCCCCCCATTCCTCTCTCAGAGGGCAGAACAAGCTGAAACTCAGCAGGAGCACCAGGTGCTGCTGTATGGCTCACTGCAGGGCATACAGGGAAAATGGGAAATAGGATGTGTGTTGAGTTTTTGAAATTGTCCCGGCCTGTGTTGGAGTGATAACCCAGTGGCTCTGTGCCATGCTGTGAATCGATGTGGCTCTATGCCAGGCAGCAGCTAATATCAATCTCTGCCTCCCTCATTGGCATTCACTCAGTCCTGTTCCCTCATCTTTCCTTGGATGTGCCCACATTATACTGTGAAATAAGACACATATGTAATCCATTTTTTAAACAAAGTCTTATGATTTTGCTTCATAAAAATCCCACATAAAAGGCTTAGAAGACACAAAGATACATTTATTGGGGATGCACAATATTATCAGCAGACGATAGCTTGAAATGTTAAACTTAGGTATCTGCAGGTTGGAAATTTAACCTATTTAGAGCCAAGATTTTTGGCACATAGCAACATTTACTGCATATGTTACCCCCCATATCTGCTGAAATATTGGCTGAATATATGTATCATAATGCCTCACCTTATTAACACTAACATAACACACAATAGACCATTAAAGCTGGGGTTGGCGAGTTTGGAAAACTAGCATGAATTTGAAAGTAGCATCTCCTCAGGGCTCTGCCTGGTTGGGGTTGTGGGACGGCTCACGGCGGGCTTCCCTTAATATCATAGACAAAACTTGAAAGGTAAGCAATCTCCCGCGGACTCTGATACGTATGAGCTCGGCTACACGCACCGAGTCTGTGCACGTCGGGAAAATGCACGCGCAGTAGGCGGGCAGAATGGCGACGGGATTTGATTGGTTTAAAAACAGGTGTCCCGGCATGATTATTGGTTGGGGTTTTCCCTGTTTTACTCCTGCTGTAGATAGCAGATATTTTTCGCTCTGCTTTAAGAACACATTATGAGTTATTTTCCATCTGTTCATAAAGACCATTTTAACCAGTATTACGAAAAATGCTTTAAATAGACACACAGTATTTCACTTGTCGCGTTGGGCAACTTTCCATAGAAATCTGATTGTCAGCCATTCATCTGATGTACTGGGCAGTTTCTGCTGTCCCAATGTAAAGCAACAAAAAATGTTGGAGTGGAACAAAAATAAATCTGCAATTGATGAATGCTTTCAGTGTTGTTTATTTTTCATGTAACAAAGTATTGTCTTCCAGATCTGACAGAACTGCTGCTGTAGCCGTTAGCATCCATGCTAATCTTTGCCTGAGCCGTCACTTCCTGCTGTCATGCTCAAAGTTCCCACCTTCTGCCGCTGTTAAAGATGCTGATTGGGTCTTGTGTCATAGGCGGAGCTAAATCGTTTTGACTTAGAGCTTTGCTGCATGGATCTAACTGAGTACAGCTGGACTGCGAGCTTATCACTGAAGGTCTTCACTGTATTATTTATTCGTGATTGAAATTTTGTTTTTACCAGGTATCACCAGGTAAAGAACTGTTCAATCTCAGTAAAATGGAGATTGCACACCTTTGACCGATAAACTATTGGTTTGGTATCTGTGATTATTACTCCATAAATATCCATAAATATTGATTTTGGCAAAAATCCAGCATCAAGCTAATATTTTCTAATATTCATTTTTATCTCAAATGGTGTGGACTCATCAAAAAAGCTGTCAATGGCTTGATTATCTCAGTCCTTTAGCATTTCCTTTCAATCTACAGTAAAGAGTGAAGTCAGAAGTTAATGATTGTTGTCTTTGTTACTCATTAAAGAAAGTATCACTGGCTTTAGCTTGTTTAAATTGCTCTAATCAGCAACACTGTCTCAGTAAACCTAGTTAACTAAAACAAGCAGTCACTGCCACGTGATGTGGGTTGCATTCCTTTCAAAACCATGTTACACAGCCTGCTGGTAAAAATAACACAGTGAGCTATTAAGCTTCAAGACATAGACAGAGTTTGGCTCCAAGGCTCTCAAATGGAGAAAAGGGAGCAAGTTTTCTGTTCTAGGTCGGACATTAGTGATGCATGAAGCCAGTGGTTCGTCATATGCCTTTCTAAAACATGCCCAAAGAGTTGGTAGTGAAAAGCTAAATATAGAATCAGCACACAGCTCAAGGCAAAGCCAAGACTCAGCCTGCGCTGTGGCCTGTGAATAGAGAGATGAAGATAAAGAGAGAAAGGCAGGATGTCTCTGTTTATCATCACAAACTGAAGCTCCACGTGAGCTGTGTTTCACGAGGCTGGAGAATCTATCCAGCGTTGGTGGGTTGTTTTTTTTTTCTCCTCCCAACTCCACCTCTCCTCCTCCACAGTTGCGACAATGACGAACACTGACCAGCCTTCTGTGTTGCTCAAACACTGCCTTGGCATTCAGGGTCGACCTGAGTACTCACTTTGAACTCATCTAAACGACACAGCCTGATATTGTTCAGCATTGATCACAGACGTGACTGTCATAGCAAAAGAATGCTGCTGTAGAGACCAAAAAAAACCTCCGCTCCACATCAGCCTACTCTACCAGATGTATCCTCATTTTACATGTCTGTGCTTAGAGGTTTTGTAGCCTGGAATCACACAGTGGGCTTGCCCTGATGTGCCCTATCTGGCAACATCCAGACAGATTATCGAGTCAGCATTATGTCTCAAAACAGGATCGCTCTTGTTGTCGTCTGCCCGCCAGATTTAAATTTAAGCTTTTGCCTCACAGTTCACAGGTGCTTTTCTCATGGTTATTTTAATTTTAGGATATCAGCTTAGTCACAGCCGATCACAATGTAAAACCCACTTTTTCTTCCAAGGTTGCAAAAACTGTAGCTACAGCCTCACCCAATCTGGCTCGACAGAAAAAAGCTTTCTGTTCATATCTGTTTTGTCCATCTCCCCAGCTCCAACTCTGTGCCAGGTCTTTGTGCAGCAAGCTTAACTTTCCTATTAGATCCAAGCTGTCGGACCACGGGAGGCTAAAAGGAAACTTGGAAACATGAGATGATTATAACTGTACCAGAGATGAAAGAAGCAGATCCAAATCCAGAGAGTTGTCTAATTGGGTGTTACTCCTAAGGCAGGGCTGTCAAATGGGATTCAGTCATATCGACTGAAATACGCTGGGATTCTTTCATTAGTCCATCTCTGTGTGTAGGTCATGTGTATCCCTGCATGTGTGTTTGATAACTTGATTGGGTTTTTGGTCTGTAAGGATCTCTCTAGGAGATATTTCTCCTCTCTGTGCTATTTATACAACCCGATCATGATTCTCACCTCATACCACTGATCAGTTTCTCTTCCTGTGAGACACAAAAGTGAAAAAAAGAGAATTTCAGGTTTGCTGTTCTTCGGCTCCATTGGGCCTCTGAGACCTGCAGTATCGATCTGTTTACCTGTCAGAGACCCAGAGCCTACATCCCTCGTGCCTTTGACTTTACCAGAGAAAGAAATGTGCAGGGAAAGCCTCAGTGAACTCTGTGACCTATATTTTTCTGTGCTTTACATTCCTAGAGTTGAACATTAGCAGCAAGGTAGTGGTCCTCAAAAGACAGTGGAGCCTTTTCCCTTCCCTGTTTTTTGAGGTGTTGATCACAGTAATAAAGTCTTGATTTTTCTCCCTTCTAATCAGTGGACTTTGTCTCTAAAGCCTGGGCTTTTTGAAAGGTTGGAGGACAGTACAATGACGACATGTCCCAACATGTTTCAAACACAAATTACCAGGTTTACTGAGCAGTCATGGAGACACTGTTGTAGCAACGTTTTGCCTCGAGCGAGACTGTTTATTTGAACGCCCATGGTGTGAAACAAGCCTGCTTAATGGCCTGGGCATTGTTTGTGCTTTAAGAACTGTTATGGATATTAAAAGAGAGAGAAGGTTGAACAATATTTTAATGATTGGTCAGGTTTTGTCTTATTCATAGAAAGGAATTACCAAACTACTTCCTGATAGAAGTTGTTGACAGAGCATGAGCATTTAACATCAATAAATAGAGGGGAATGGGAAGGTTTTATGGAAACCGATGTTATAAATCCTGGTTATCACTTCAACCTGATATGAAGTTGGTTCTTGTAAAATTTCTGTGTGTTAAGAGGTAGGCCTGAACAGTTTTTTCTGTCCAAACAACATGAAACACATGACACTCTTGATATGGAGTATCATTCTGTGTCAAAAATGACATTTCACTGTTCGTGTCATTGCATATGTAACCAGGCCACTCTGGAAACACACTGTTGTTGGTGCTGACTGCCTCTGCCAGTCAGGAGAGAATTATTGTTTAATTTAATTATTTTTGAAGACAAGCTTAACCAAGTGGAAGGCACATATAATAGATTTTCTAAGCATAATGGGCAAACTTTATCAACAGTATTCACAACTGATTATTAACGGGAAAGGTTTTTAGTTCATGTCCCCAATGCTTATTGATCAAATAAACTACTTCTAAGTTAAATGTTTAGTCACAGTGGGAAATCATGCTGTTTATCTTGTGTGATTAAATAGCATTAATAGTTTTAGAAAAATTACCCTAGTTTTTTGATGCCACAACATTGGATATTTAAGTTCTTAAAAGCAATTTTTGACATAATCATGATGATCAAAAACTTCAAGCAAACTCCTTCACATTTTGATTGTACATATAAATTTGTACCACCTGGCCGAGAGGGGGAACTGAAGAGGGTCTCCCTTTTTTACAAATGATGCCACAGTGCTGTTGCTTTTAGATGCTGCCTCCTTTATTGAAACATATGAAAGAATATCATTCAGTTTCTGAAGTTTTAATTGGAGCACATAATTGAAACATGAAAATGTAATTATTTGGAAACACATTATAACATAGAAGTGTATTCACCTTTTAAAAAAAACCAAGGCGACATCAGCATTTGGAAAGGTTATCAGTGATGTGCAATTTTTTTGATCGCAGAAATGAAAAAAAAAGCAGAATTTGGGTGTTTCAGACTTAGACCTTGGTTGCTGTGGTTCCACTGTCAATTTTTGTTTGATTGTTTGTTTCGTTTGTTTCGTTTGTTTTATTTTGTTTTGGGTTTATTTAGAATACTTCTCACAATTGACCAAAATAATAAAGATAATTTGGATTACTGTATTTCTTAGTAACATAGAGAATCGAGTTTTCTTTGCCCATTCATTTTACATATTTTGCTTCTATGTTTTTATATACGGCTTTTACATTCGCTTAGCTGTAAAATTTTCTCACGTTAATCTGCAGACATGATAACTAATGATAGATGCATGTAATACACAGATGTAAATATAGTGGATAATTATATCATACTATCCAGATCTTGACATCCATCACAACAGCCACATTTCGGATTTTTTCCATAATCAAGCAGTCCTGCCCATTTTCTAGTACTTTCCAAAACATGACTGAGGCGTATATAATGTATATGTGCCCTGCTTAGTTATCCGAGCGGACAGGCACTTATGTGGTCCTTCATAAAATAGTCCTGTGTTCATGCACCCACACATCTCGTCATTAAGCAGAGTCATAATACTGTCTTATGACTCTTGTTCAGAATGTGTTTTTGTAAGCAATGCACGAGGAAGTGATGAAAATAAATCTGAGGGATATGAAAGGAGAACTGAGATCAGAGGTGACTCCTCTCATTAGATCGAACCCTCAGTCACATGGTGCTTTTTAACCTCAGTGATTCAGTACTTTGATCTCTGCCTGACAGCTCCACATATAAAGTCCGGCCCAGCAGGGTGCTTCACCTCTGCTCATAATGTATGCACTCATCTGGATTCACACGCTGTCCTGTTGAGGGATACATCTTGAGAGTTATTGACCTTTTATCACAAAGTGTTAGCCATAGCATAGGAAGAAAAAATCAATAATGAAATCCAGGCCGTACACCGTGCTAATGACTGAAGATCTAACTTTGATTAGCCTTACAAGAGATTATTCATCCATGCTCAACCATCCTATGTAAAAAAAAAACAAAAAGAACTGTAACATATGGCAAGCTAAAGATGAATTATAAATTGGGTGGGCAGCTTACTGTAGGATTGTCGGCTTGGTCGTGTGTGTCCCCCATTTACCCTCCCTCAAAGTAGCCTAAACCCACGCTCAGGGATCTGAGATTAAAGGCCTAAGGGTCAGTGAGTTTGGGTAGGGGGCTATGGGTTTTTGGAGCCCCTTCAATATCCACAATGCACCAAGATTATAATGATGAAATGGTTTGTGATTGTGTTAATCCTGCCTCCTGTAATGATTTTCAAATTGAATACAGCCTCCTGCTGAGTGACCTGTAATTTTTGTGGAGGTGGGATGTCGGGGGAGGGTATGAGCACAGTTAACAGATCGCTATTCAAAGTTACGGAGTTGTTTCTTGGCAAACTAGGTGCCAATAAACAACCAGGTGAACTCTGGATAGAGTTAAATGAGGCAACGCCCAAGGTTACATAATCATGATTATTGTTTTTTTTTAGTTCACATGAAGATGATTAAACTGCATGAATCATATGAAGCAACATGCATGTACTCCAGTAAACAGCTTTATAGCTGAGTTGATAGCTTTATACCTTTTTTATATTGAGTTTCTTGGCTCAGCTGGTGTTTGATCTAGTTTCACCATTTTGAAAATTTTGTTGGTTGGTTCATCTTTTATTGGACATGGGTAACTTTAGCCTCCTGACACACCAAGGCCACGAGAAAAGTGAGAAATTGCTCCATAAATTTCCTCAAATTGCTACCTTCTCAAACCTGTTCAACAAAAAATGTGGATTTTATTTGGACTTTAGATGGATCAAAACACAACTGATGCAAGAGACAGGTCCAAACAAACACTTTTAAAAGGCTTTATATCAATCTTATGTTATGCTTTTTTAAGTTTTATATGCACTTACTGTCATTTAATAGTCTCCTCCATATACTAGAGTACCAGTAGATGCCTGAGGGGCTTGTTAGCACCCCAAATTGATCTACCAGTAAGATGCCATACTATTGTTTCCCCTGACTTTTAAGCCCAATGCCTTGTGATAGCAAGTCCAGTGTTGAGCATAGACAGAACACAAAGTGCTGAAAACATGGTAGCAAGTGGCACTGATCTGACTAATTATTTCAGAGCAGATTGGTCAATCAGGAAGGAGGAATTGAAGTAATTGGAGCTCCAACAGAGCATCTCGAGAGAGAGAGGGAATACAGCTGGATCTAGATTACTCGGTGTGGAAAAACTAAAATGTCTTTTGAAAACAAGTGATGATGACTCAAGCAGCCATGGAAATGGAAAACAGTAGCCAGAGTACAGGTAAAATATGATTTAAATAAAGTTTGTTTTATTTTACTGTTGTTCCTCAAGTAATTTTGGTGGTTATGGCCATCTAAAAAAACAGATGTCTAGATCTAAAGAATAGTACCAGAATTCATCAATGATGGCAACAAATCAGAGATTCAATAACATCTACAGATCTATGTATGAGAAATTGATGCAAATGTCTAAAGGAGTAATGATGGTGAAGCATTTGTGTAAATGCAGTGTGAAGAGAACCATCAACTTAAGCCTCAATTTTTCTTAGCAGTCACATATTCACAATGAATTTAGTACATAAAATAGCTTTTGGGTCCCCACCCACCAGTTGGGAAACATAGCTATTGTACATTAGCAAGATGATTGCACTGGTATTTGTAATCAGTGTCCATACCAAACCAAGTAGTCATAAAACATTGCAGATGCAGAGCTTGATATGATTTTTCAGTTTGTAAGCTTGTCAACAGTAGAGCAGGTTTGCATATTTTATGCCTACAAGGATGGCAAAGGTGGTGCTGAATGTAAGCTGTGCAGGACTTAATTGTCAAAAATGATGGGCAGGAAGATCTGATGAATATTGAACATTTAAAATGATAATATGAAGTGAAATGATTAATATTTATAACTGTAGTCTGCCATGTTGAGTAGATAGTAGTTAACTGTTGTACTTTGTGCTATCAGCACATTCCTGCACAATCAGACACAGAATGATTACAGAGTTTTATAGCGTCCACAGATTGCAAGCGTCTCACGCTACTGACAAAAGTGTGCACCGTGTCATACCTCTGCTGCTCCCAGATAAAGCATATTGAGTCTCAGAATGTGAAAATATCTGTTTTTTTTTATCAGTTTGGGTCGTCGTCTTTCCTGGAACGTGAGAGATATTATAGCTAGCCTGCACGAGACATGATGTCACGCTTTTCTGTAACCCATTAAACTAGTTTTACATATTCAACTTAAGTCCCACAAGTAGGTCAGTGCGACCACTACAAATTTCCAGATTTTCCTTCCTCTAAAGGAATTACTGGGATTAATACGATACACAGGCAGTCAAAGAGAGAAAATCCCGCAGCAGCAAGTCACGTGCAGATGGAAGGGGGTAGCAGGTCATAGAGATGAGAGAGTGCTCTGCAGCTGCAAACAGGGTCAGATCCCACTGCCTCAGGTGATTTCAGATTACTGTGCTCGAGCTGTGAGGCCAGATGAGAATCAGAATTTCCATTGGCTTGCTGGTTTTTACAGGATGGGAAGTGGAATCGGTAATCATAGGGGTTGGTTATTTAGAGATGGGAAGCCTAACCTAGTTTCTGCTGCAGTTAGGCTTGACACTCACACTCCATTTCTCCCTCCATTTCTGTTCTTACACTCACAGCTCAGCAGTCCATCATCAAATTAAGGTCAAGTTTAGGAGGCACCATGAACATAGCTAATAATAGTTGTACTGTTGAGAGCTATGATAATGACAGTTCTCTGCATTTTAACAGAGGAAATGACTATAAAGATGGAATAAGATCGTCCCATATGTCTTCTATGCTTACTTAATCTACATAAACCTGATCTCCCTTGGGAAATCCATAAAATCAAATGATATCTGCTGACCTCCTGGTACTCTGCTATGATCTCTTGAGGTATTAAGAGCATTAGAACACAGGCGTCTCATGATTACCCAGACACTCGTCCATTTGCTCTACTTTTCCTGTTTGGTTTTTCCATCTGTGGAGTCACTGCTGAGCACGTGCGAGGGAGGCCAACATCCTGCAGGAAAGGGGGAGAGAGGAAGGGGGGAAGGAGGGGGAAGACGGGATGATGCAGCCCAGATGGAGCCTAACTGATTATCCCTATAGGGCAGTCCCTAGTTGAACCACAGCAGTGATCACAGAGCAAATCTATGTATTTACTGTCACCATGTTGGACATTTGGACGGTCAAAAACCTAAATAACTTGGCATATGAACTGATAAGATTTTATTGATACCAGTGCCATTATTGAGCCAGTTCTTTATCGATTTCTGTGGACTTTCTGCACAACAAAAGATGCCTACAGGCTAAGGATCAACAACATTAGAGACTCCTGATATTTAGAGTCATTCTTTGAGGAGAAATGTTTCAGCATGTTATATGGGTAGCGCCATGTTGTGAACAATTAAGCCACATTTTGACAGCTTCTGTATCCCATCTGGCATGTTAACCAGGGATGGAAATTGAGATTCAATTGACCAATGCTACTGTCAATTCTGCTTATCGATACAATTCTCTTTCAATTCCCTTTTCAGTTCATTTGGATTTTCTCATTAGGAAGTAGTTGGCATACTCAGGCTTCCAGCGGCAGCACATCAAACATGACACTCTCTTATGCGCGGTATAATATCTTTAAATTCTTTGTTGTCATATGAACAAAGTAGAAGGAACTAATAAGGTAATTGCTGAACAAAAAGACTAATGATAAGGATTCTTCAGGGGATTTCTCATTAGTTCTTAACTGGAATTTGATTCGATTCCCATCTCTGATTACTTTTTTGACTTCCTTTGAGTTGACGTTCCTGCTATGCACAGATTTGCAGACAGCGAGATCCTAGAAAGGACTTGATGAAGAAATTAATAAGCATTTTCTTAATTTTAAAAAGTTTTTCAAAACATTTTTATTCTATATGATGTAGCTCCTAATTAAAATTCCTGTTCCTCCTCTTTTTTTCCCCTCCAGGCCTTCGGACAAGTCCACTCCAACCACAGGAAGGTGGCAGCGGATGGGGAGAGTCGCGAGGAGTCCCTGATCCAGGAGTCAGCCTGTAAGGAAGCTTACTACGAACAGAGGGTCCTGGAGCTGCAGAATGAGCTCCGTCAGACGCGCAACATCCTCACCAACACCCAGTCTGAGAACGAACGCCTGACCACCATCTCCCAGGACGTCAGAGAGGTAAGATTTGGAAATTCCCAAACTGAATCTTGTTGTCGAAAGAAGTTGCAGCCTATGCGGCAACAGTTAGCATATCATGTCGAGGAAGGATTGGATACGTTTTTTCAAAGTCCCTGAAGTGGATATAACTGACACATCAGACGACACTTTGATCTGTAATGTGTTTTTCCCAGCGTCAGTTCTTTAAAAATGGAAACTTTGAAGTACTGAGCTCACTTGTTGAGGCAAAGCAAAGGGCTGTGTCAATCCTTTAGCAAGAGATGTCTTTATCCATCTTATCAACTTTAATGTGATTCATCTGTGAAAAACGTGACAGAAATGCATCACTGAATAGCCTTTTTCCTTTAAAGATGAGCCTGGGGGGACAATGGGTTTTATGGGAAGAATACTTTGATAGTTTCTATAGTATGGGAAGACATGCAATGTCCTTGTCAGTCCTACTTGTTCTTGCATCAGAACACTACTCATAAAATCCTGAAATGTCCAATAAAATACAAGGTAACTCTTTCAGACAATTTTCCGACAATGCCCCATTCACACAGTCGCTGTTTGGAGATCCTTTAAAAAATGTGTGGATCCTGATTCAGATAACCAGCAAAATTATGTCACTTCTGTCTTGTGATATGACCAACATTCCCTGAAAATAAAAATCGATTGAGAATTTATCGAGAAATTTAGGACATTTTCCTGGTAGGAGTGCATGTGTGAAAATATCTTTACTTACTCACACTTGTCCCCTACAAGTTTCCTTCAGTTTGCATGTCTGCCAATGGATCAGTGTAGAAGTAGAGGATAACTGGTGGTTTGCTGGATATTATCAGGTTTGGCTGAAAAACCCTACAGTCTGTGTTCACACATGCAGTCAATCAAAGTAAACTCAAGACTTTTTTAGGGTTCTCCTGCATTTGCAAATGGGGCTCTTGACTTTTCCCATCTCGCCCCATCAGGGTTTCCCCTACTTCATCCATCTTTTGCCTAACAGCTAGTCAGGAAAGCGTTGTACCCATCCAGCCTTGCAGCCTGTCATAGCTAATGTGAATATCTGAATGAATGAATGAATGAATGAATGAATGAATGAATGAATGCTTTATTTCGGTTTAAAAACAAAAAAAAAATAAAATCATGTTTATACAAAAAAAGAGAACAGACAGCAACCGAAAAAGGAATAGGCTGAAGCCCCAAGGCTTATTTTAGCCTACCCTGTTCCACCATAAGAATAACTGAATAATTCAAAGTAAACATCAGTACATCTCGAGATGTAAGTATGATATTTCGTTGTGGTGCTTTGTCATAGAGCGCAACTCTCCTCCAAAGCATTTCTGACATTCTGAGCCAAGCTATCAGCTAAGATTTGGAAAACTGCCCTTTCTCGGTATGTTAACAAATTATTCAGTTACTTCCTTAGATCACCACCAATATCTTGCCACTTCTTTTGTGTGTTGTGACCAGTGTTTCCTCTACATTTAATTAAAATCCTTTCGTAACTTCCAAATTATCTTTTGAAGTGACTTAACAAACAAACTTACAGCCAAATGTTGGCAAAAACATAACCTCTACGGCAGATAATACACATACAAGCAAATGATCTCTGTCCCTCAAACAAGTCAGGACTGGTTCTCATCTGGGACCATTTCTAAGTTCCCATAACTGCCCATGTAACTGTCAGCTTGGAAGCCCTCCAGTACAACTATTCAAACCCACATTATCAGGGTGTGATGAAAGATCCAACAGCTTTTGTGTTTTGACCTGCTAAAACAAGACTTGTTATCATGTAATATGAAATGAAAGAGAGACTTGGCTGATTGAAGCAACGCCCTGCCTTCAAGCCTGCAATTATGTCCTCCACCCTTATTTTGCCAAAGGGTGAAGTTATAATTACAGACTGCAGAAAAACACTTGGACAGAAAGAAATGTGCTCTCTGGCAAAAGGTGCAGGATCGAACATGAACAATGATTTGCTGAAAAAAAATATCTGAGAATTGTGTAAACCGTTGCGTGCCAACAATAACCAACTTTTGCCACCATCTGCTTTGGCTTAGACTCTCTTTGCTAAACTAAAACAAGACTAAGCATTACCATATATTAAGGCATACCCTCTGCACATGCCAACAGATATTTTCTTACTTCCTTACTATCATAATGCCAACCTTTATAGTCTGCGCCCCACTTTTAACAATGTCTGACCTCTCCACTGCGTCTATTTACATATAGTCACAGCTAATTGACCTCATTAAGAAAATATGGGGCGGAGTGTGGGTTGAGTGTCTCTGCCGGTGGGCATGCATGTGTGATGGAGCTGGTGTTGAGGAGATTGAATGAACAGGACAGCACACCACAACGACCAAGAGATTTGCAGAGCTTCGAGGGAGCTGGTTTGACACAAAGACAGAGAGACATACAAGGTTGAAAGATAGGGGTGTCCCGATCCAATATTGATATCGGATATCGGTCAGATCAGCCAAAAAACAAATTTCGGATTATATCGACCTGCATGTCAAATCTCCAATATAAAAACTCCTATAGACAGTCCATTCTAGCTTTATTTTTTATGTATTTATTTCAGTTGTAGGATATGCTTATGTTTAAATTAAACACAGTGGGGTTTTTTTTACAATCTAAAATGATATGTTTTTGATTTTATTGGATTCAATGATGTTACTTTTCAGGGTCATCTAAGTAATTCTGTATTTATTTTATTCAATTGTAGTATTTTCTTATTTTTAAGGTTAAAATGTATTCAACCCATTGGTTAAAAACAAATGGGTTCATTTTTTTCTTACCTGATTTTACTAGCTACTGTTCTCTGTTTGACCAGTCTCACTTGATCAAGCCTTTTCTTACCGTCCTTACCTTAAAATAAAGTATAAAAATATGAATGATTCCTACTAAGGATGCAAAGAAATATTCGGCCAAATATTGCAAAAAAGGCATATTCGGCCTTCGGTGGAGTGAGGTAACAGCAAGGCCAAGTAGTACCGTGTGACACAATGACGAAATCAAATACGTCATTGCGTGTGACTGTGGCTCAGCAGACTTGGGACAATAATTAATTTGTTGCAGGTTAATCTGCTTGAATGCACTTTAGTTTCTTTTTTTTAATACATTTTTTGTTTTGTTTGAAGGCCTAATATGAATGAAAAACTTTGTTGTGCTTTTTTTGAAAAGCAAAGGCTCCTGGAATATTAAAAAATGTTATAATATTCAATCAACAATTACTTTCTTTTAAAAAAATGTCTAACTAGAAAGCACTCGGAGAGCGCAGACCTCCGCTAGCGCCACAGTCCTCAGCCATATTGTCGTTTTGACCATAAATATTACTCCTTCCTTTATTTCATGTAAATATTTAGATTCCTTGACCATGAAAATATACCATTAGCAACTGGATTCATAATGATATCTATTTTAGTTCAGTAGTTATTCACAGAAATCACATTTTTCGCCATGGCGGCCAGACGCTGATCCGGATCAGCACCAAAATCGAATCAGTTCTTCCTTTTCCGATGCTGAACATTTCCTGAAAATTTCATCCAAATCCATCCATAACTTTTTGAGTTATTTTGTTCACGGACGGACGGACGTCCTTGGCGGAGGTAAAAATGCATTCTAAGCTATTTATGCACTATTAAAAAATATAGTGAACTACTTAGCCTCCCCATTGGATATTCGGTATTCGGCCAAGCGTTTATATTTTATTCGGCTTCGGCCACAGATTTTCATTTCGGTGCATCCCTAATTCTTGCTATCATATTGGATTGATATTGGTATTGGCTAATAATCAGGGCTGCAATATGGTTATCCTATCAGTGATGAAAAAGTTGTATCAGGACACCCCTATTGAAAGACGATGAACAGAATCTGAGGGGAGGCTACATTGGCCCCTTGAAGGAATAATAATGCGTGAAGATGGGGTTTGACTTGCTAATTCTTTGTAAAGTTTGACTTTATGTGAAGTGTAGCTGCAGACTACGAATATGACTTAACCTTCACCATGCGTTCACCCTCTCCTGTGTGTTAACTTGATCCACGTCTTTCTATTTTCTCCTGTTTCTAATGCCTTATAAAGTAGTGGCTTAACTTATCAGTATTCCAACCCCCCTCCTCTGAAGAGCAGATTCAGCAGCCACTGTTTTCAGGTCAAGCTGGTAAGCATTCTTTCCAGTTGAGTCTAAAATCTTTGGTAGAAAATTCCAGGGCTCTGTCAGCTTGTTTCTGTATGTCACTGCTTGAGACAGATGTCAGCAGCATTTTTACTGAGATTAGTGAAAACGACTTAAAATGGCCTGTCCCTCACAAAGTCCCTCACAACGGCTCAAGTTCCGGAAAGCTCCAAATTCCCCCTATAATTAGGTCAGCTGCTGCTCAGCTCTGCTTCTGTTAAGTTTCTATAAGTTGGTATTATTAGACCCAGATGTGCTTCAGCAGACATGTTTTGAAACAGAGTGAGTACTAATGTTTAAATCTTAGCCACCTGCCATGCATTTTTGTCTTAAATCAGTGACATTCAGCAGTTTGAGACTAAGGTCGGGTGTTTTTTTTACACAGACAATAAAAATGTGTAATTGTTCAGTTTTGGAGTGTTAACTCAAATTATATTATACATTTATGAGTCACTGAACCATGTTTATTTTTAAATGTGTGAATGATCTTCAACATTTCTCATTTTAAGAGTTAACTCAACAGTGATAATGAGGAAACTGTTTTGGTCCTGAGACCAAAGCAGTAAAAAAGGACGTGGTATGCCTGCTTTTCATTTCTGCATTTTAAAGGTTCAGAAAAGAAACACTACTCTTTTTCTTTAACATAAAATCCTTCCAGCCATAACACTGTTGTTGCACTGGTGGCCTGCAAAAATGCCATTCTTTAGGTGTCATTACTACTCAAACGTCCTGTTGCAGCACTGCCAGCTCTAATTGGCTGCATAAAAGGTTCCAGGAGTGAAAATCACCAAATGTTTGAGATATAATGACACCTTCTAATGGTACTTCTGTGGGTGCTAGGAGGAGTGTGTGTGTGGCAGGCAAATGGAGGGAGCCTGGGCACTGAGGCTGGCATTGAGAGCAGACTGACAGGACTAAAAGACGTCTTTGTCTCCCGGGGTTTAAATTAGCTCACGAGCTGAGGCGGGGAGAAGAGGAGGGGCAGTTGGAGATGATGGGAATGGTTCTGAAGAGAAAAAAAGGAGGCCTGAAATCCGTTAGAGAAAGAATGAGGCTTAATAGGAGCAATTCAACGCCATTGGTGGATGTTGCTGCTTTTCTCAGCTAGCATGGCTAATCATATTGAGTCATGAGTCTGAGTGAAAGACTCAATTTCATCCTGGAATCCAGCTGACAGTTGGGATGTAACTGTTGCCTTTTGTGTTTGTGTGAAAGTGAGTTTTTTAATCTTTATAAATCTGAGATGTTGAGAGGTTTCACAGCCTGAGCAGAGCAAAGGGGAAGGAAGGAGGAACGCTTGTGAAAGGCTTACAAATGTAATTTCACTGTCAGTTGTTCTCTCATCAGTGGTTAGATAATGTCATCTTCCACAGACCTGAAGGCTTCATTTTGTGTGAAAAGGCTTTTTATGTCCCAACAGACCAGTTCATTCACAACTATTTAGTAACAGCAGTTCCTCTAGATGATTCCGTCACATTTAAAAACCTCCCGGGCAAGCTTTGACTCTAGAACACTGGCCCCAAGCACTGATAACACATACTTCGCTGCCATGGTGTTGTCTACAGGATTAGACCTCCACAAAGAGCCAGTAACATTGTAAGGAGGCGCTCGCTAACAGGCATGACTTCATTAAATTCAATCTCATGGCTGGGAGAGAATGAGCCTGCAGTGATGGCTGCCATTATTCTGAGAAAATGACGATCCCCTAGTAGCCTGAAGAAATGATGAAGCAAAGCAAAAGATAAAAATGCTGAGAAATCGTATTGGTTAAGCTCACCCTGCCTGTGTTGTTGGAAAACCTGAATGCGTTTCCACCTTACCTTACCATTGCCGTGGCTGTGTCATAAACCACACAGTTTCATACTGTCCATACACATCAGAGATGCTACATTAAACTGAGTATGTACATTCCAATTTCACAGTTTTTCTATCTGGTTATTCATGAAATCCTTGGATGTCTCCCAGATACACGTGAGCACACTAGCCATACTAAGCTGCCACAGAAATCAGAGTGACTCCAGTTAGCCAACAAGGGGTGTTAAAGTGAAAGTAACCATGTCCAGATGCAGTTAGATTTTTGTTAAATAACACTCAAATAACTTAATAGTAGAATAAATAGAAAGGCTTCCATGACTGGAGGATGTTAACTTGCTGATAACCCAGCTGATGAGGTATAGACCCGTAAATAATGGTCACATGACACAGTGGTTTGATGGAATGGCATGCAAACGTGACTTGGGATACACTTTATAAAATGAATGAGTAGTTGAAGTATTTGTAAGCATTTCAAAGTTTTACAAGCTATGTGTGCTTTTAGCAGATGAAATAGCCAGCACCAGATTTAGAAGTTGATTAAACAAATTCTTTTATTTCTGTTATCAATGTTGGCCCAAAGTCCCAGACAAATGCTTTGTCCAAATTGTGACATGGCCACTAGTTACCACTGCAGTCTTGTTGGATGTCTGATGCCTTGCTGCCAAAATGCCCAAAAACCCAGATGTCAACCATATACTATTCGAATGAAAACCATTTGTAACAAGAATGTGTTTTGCCCATATTTGTCAAAAAATTAAGATTAAGTTGTATGTAGGCTGTGGCAGATTATATTCACTGTAACATCTCAACAGAAGCCGCTAGTAACCACAATGAGCACAGAAACAAAGACAGTAAGACCCTCCCCGTTTGGAGATGGATATGATCCATTTCATTTCGGGATTTGAAATGGTACCGTTTTATTGACACATATGCCATCTAATGATTCTGCTAACAAATCCACTTGTTTAACGATTAACAAAATTTTGCCTACCTTGTTTTTCAGTGGCAACCTGGTCAACCACATGACACTCCATGCCAGTTACTTGTGATAGAACTAACTGAAAGTTGTGCAATAAGTGTCTTTATTTTGAAAATTAAGGTACAATTTTAACCCATTTTCTGTCATTATTTTTGACTTCTTTGTCATTAATTCTGCTGACAGCCTCAAATCAAAACATAAAGTCTTTGATTTGTAAAGCACGCAGAACTAAGAGGAAGGAATTGATAAGTAGATTAATTTTAGATTTTAGGGAGTTTCACCATACTTAACTGGAATTGGTTTTGATTTCCCTAATTTCTTTTTCACTTTTTAAAAGTTTACATAAACATGGCATTGTTTCAAGAATGTGTCTATCCACATGAAAACACAGAAAACATTGTGGTATGCTGTTTATGCCAGGCCTGTAAGTGGCGCTGTAATGCTGCCACAAACCCAAAAAAGACATGGAGCATGCGCATGAAAATTAGTTTAAGAAAGAGGTGGTTAGGTCATTGTTTCTGAAAATATGTTTGACAGTTTTGTACAGATAAATGCAAACTCTTGCATTTCAGGCTCTTAAAATGGTGGTCCAGTGTTGACAAAACAGCCATATGTTTAAAAAAGTTTTGTGGATACTCTTAATCTGACACTGACATTGTTCCTTTGATAAAGGGTACACAATTTGGACTTTTTTTCTTAGTGATGCATTAACCTCAGATTTGTTTCTTGAATTATATTTTCAGTTTGATTTGACATTATCATTATTATGGGCATAGGCATTGTGATTTCCCTTTATATTTTCAGTCTAACTTTTGCGTAACTCAAGAAGCCATACTACACTTCCTGTCTGTTTATTCATTAAGGAACATCTGTCTGACTGAAATAATTCACTTCCCCCAACACCGACATTAATTATGGTGCTGTGCTCTTGGTCAATCACCTTAATATGGATGCCATTCAAATGGTAAACATGATTGCTTTTTTTCCGCCTCATTGAAGCAGCGGATGAAGCTGCCATATTATACTGCCTCTTGATTTAAGTGCCATTTAGTTCGGCTAGATTAAACACCTGAGGGGAAAGTAAGGTATCCGCATGATCTCAAATTTTAGACGAGTAAGCCTCTGAAGAAAAAAAACAGCAACGTTAATCAAGAGGTATGAGTAAAAGTTTGTAGATATAGGTATCAAACAAGGCGTTAAAGCTGTCACGGGCATGCTGAACCTTTATCTTGATTTTTGAAGGTCAGAGCTTAAAGGGAAAAAAGGTCCAAGCAGGGTTGCTCTTTGTTTGCTGTTACCATCATCTGACATGAGGCTAATGTAAGGAGACTCCTTGAGACCTTTTGGGTGTAGATGTCATCTGAACCATTATTTCTTGTGACTTGAATACTAAGCCAGATTGCTTATGTCAGCTGAGAACTTTGAAGAAACAGAAAGCCAGAGACCGAGAAAGACAAGACTCATAGCGGCGAGCTGCTGCACTGAAGTCTAGACAGAGTATTTCATTTTTGATTGAGGCATGAACTGAAATTCTAAATGTTACACGTCCTTGTAAATTTGACCATTAACATCATGTCTTGGGTGCCTGTTAGTTAAGGATTTGATCTAAGCTGTATAAATAAATGAAGATTTTTGTCTCTATAGAGGATCAGATGCTGCTCCTTTTCCCTCCCCTTTGGAAACGATCTTAGAGAGCAGGGAGGCAAAAATAAGTGGTGTTTTAAGAGGCATTTTCTTTTTGGAAGTTTGCCACATTTTTGACAATAACTTGCATGATGATCTTGGAAAAGCCTTGGATGAGGTTTGCACTTTCAGGGGATTTCTGGTTATGTTTGTTCTTTTCTGGTCATAGGGAAATATAACAGCTTTTCTCTGGTCCTTTAAAGTAGTTATAATACTGAAAAGTGCTCCACGTCCAGTCGAATGTGCCAGAAACGAGGCACTCAAAAATAAACAACCAAAAGTTATTCTACTATTACAGAGGACACAGTTTTGATCTTTTTTTTATATATCTGTGAATTACTTTGCTTGCCTGGTATGGTTTTCAAAGAGAGCAAGACAACATAACTGATTGAAAATCCAGACAACTTCAAATCAATATTTTCAGCCACAGGATCTCAAAAGGATTTAAAGAGACTGAGATTCGCATTGCTGTTTTCTAAGAAGGCCTTCAGTGCATTTTTGTGTTAAATACTCACGACCCTGTGCAACCCTAGCAGTAAGTTGGTGTAAAAAACAATCAATCCACTCTGTTTCCATTTTTTCACCAGTCATTTCTCCTGCTGTGACCTACAAGTTAAAAGCCTCCGGATGTTATCTGGGTTATCTGGCCACAGACTCCAGCATCACCTAATCTAGCTGTCACTTCAGCCAACTGTCTCATGAGCCTCATGTCTCACAGAATGCTGGTTGCTTTTTAACCCTCAGGAAGTATACTCATTAAATTACATGAAACCAGATGCATTGATCTTACATGGGGTTTGTCTTTTGACATGAGCTTTAAGGAAGCTCTCGAATTGTGTTGCATTGATTTGAGTCTCCAGCTCACAGCACCGTTGAGGCTTTTAAGGCCTGATCAATAGATCCAAATAAATCAGCAACACATACAAACAGGTCACACATTCACTCAGCCTAATGGGAGTGAGCATGCTCCCGTGCACATTTCTCCACTTTCGACCAAATGACCCAAAAAGCACAGATTCAGTGTTAAGTGTATGCTGGCACACTGTGACCCCGTGGGCTCACCATTCACTCACAGGGCAAAGAATCATCAGCCATGCTCTCACAAGGTTCTTTTCACGTTTCAGTTTTTAATTGTCCCATTGTGAAGTGTGACCTTGAGTGTGTTTCCCCCTCATAATGGAGTCTGGGGAAGGCTGTATAGAACGACAACAGCTCCCAGCAAAGAGGAGGATAAAAGCAGATCTGCTTTCACCGACTTTGTCGACTCTGACAGTAGCAGCAGGCCCCTGAGCTTCATTATTCCTCTGCTCTGTCTAAAGCTAGATTGGGGTGGGGGGGTTGGGCTGCACTGCATCTGCGATTCACTCCTCGTCTCTCCTGAAGGTAATCCCGTGATGAGCAGGGTGCTGTAGAGTTAGATTTAACCAGCGCTGACGTGACCTTGGCATGCTGCACAGCCTACAGGACTTGGAAAGTTTTTTTTCATGAGCTTGCTGATGTTCAAAACTCTATAGAGCACAGTTTTACTAGTGTTTAACGAAGCAATGCTGCCTATATCTCTTTAACATCCCTTAAACTGATAAATATTTTAATTTATGAGGAATTAATTCAGCTGTGACTAAAGATGGCCGTCAAGTAGACAGAGGGGATGTTTTGTCAGACAAAAAAAATGTGGCAGAAATGAGGTCATTGGCTTTTAAAAGGGAAGCAGCAGGTTAAGAAAAAGTATATCGACCTGCACTCAGTGTCATCCCGACTGGGAATCTCTTACACTTTGTTGGAACAGGAATAGAGGTGCATTTTACTGAAGTGCAAAGTGTGCAAGATGGAGGGTGAAATGGCGGTCAATGGAGTGAGAGTGCAGTGGGGAGGGGCAGGAAGAAGATAAAAATTTATATTTAAAGTGATCCTGTCTGCAGTAAGTTATCAATAATACAAGCATGTGCCATCTGGCAGTCTGGGCATGTCTTTTAAGAGAACCAAACAGGGGGATAAGTGCCAGTAAATTTGGATTTTCTACAAATGTGTGCTGGATTCCAAAGTTATTAAAAGAAGTAGAGTCTTTAATAAAGTATTAAAACATTCCTAAGCTATGCTAGTGTTAAGCCTGAAACCGTGCCGCTATGGCTTATCCACCAAGTAAAGGTTAAAGTAGCTCAGAAACATTGAGAAATTACTCTGAGCTTTAGTGATTTTAAGCCGACTCTGCCACACTCTGCTGCTGTCAAAAGCTGTTTAATATTGAAAAGAAAGCTTAAGGGTTAAGAGTGAGAGTTCATAAACAGTACAGCTCAGTTACAGAGAGCTGACCAACACAAGTGTATGCTCTCATGATATTTTACAGTGCTGTGTGAACTAGAGCAAGGTTCATTAGAGCAAATGCATCTTTCATGACTTATTATTCAGTCAAGCATGCATCCTCGCAACCTCTCGGCTCTGATTTTTGATTTATAATACACACTTCAATTCGAGTGAAGATGGGAGATTGTGTCAATCATAAATGAAAACAATACTATAGATGTACAAATCCTTTTGGAGATCAATCAAATTGAATAGACTTCAATTACTCGATAATAAATGTTTAAACTGAAACTTTATTTGAAAATGTTCACTCATTTGGATTTAATGCCTGTTGTGCATGACAAAAACTGTGACAGGGGCAGAAAAGACTAGGAAAGTTGAGAAATTAAAAAAAAATAAAAAAAACCTGCTTGGAAAATTTCCAGTTAACAGGTTATGAGTCTGGATAAAAAGAGCAACCCTGAAAAGTTACAAGAAAGGATGGGGTGAGGTTCACAGTTTAGTGATTAGCTGCTTCACCAAATAGTTCAACAGTCAAAGAATTTGCACTGGATTTAATCATCTACAGTTTAAAATATAACTGAGAGATTCAGAGAATCTGGAGAAATCTCTGCTCATAAACGTCAAGGCAAAAACCTATGTCGAATGCCTGTGACCTTCAGTCTCTTTGGCATCACTGCTATATTAACCAGTATCAGTATGTAAAGAATATGACCACTTGGGCTTAGGAAGACAAACTCCACCACTCAAAGCTAAAGCCATAATTCAACAACACCCAGAAACATGGCTTGCTTCTTTCTTAGATGGACTGGTGCAGAATGAACCAGAAAAGCACTTGGGGAGAGCAGACCTCCACCAGCACCATAGTCCTCACCCATATTGTAATTTTTACCATAAATATCAGTCCTACTAATATTTCATGTAATTATTTAGATTCATTGACCATGAAAACATACCATTAGCAATTGGATTCATAATGATATCAATTTTAGTTCAATAGTTATTCACGAAAACCACATTGTTTGCCATGGCGGATCCAGAAGGTGATCCAGATCACTCCCAAGATCAAATCATTTGTTCCTTGTCCCAATCTGGACATTTCCTGAAAATTTCATCGAAATCTGTCCATAACTATTTGAGTTATCTTGCTAACAGAAGCAAACAAACAAACAAAAAAAACAAACAGATGCCGGCAATAACATAACTTTCTGGTGGAGGTAATAAGTGCGCTGTGGTCTGATGAGTCCACACTTCATATTGTTCTTAGAAATCATAGATGCTGTGTCCTTCAGCTAAAAAGGAAAAGGATCATCAGCACAAGGTTCAAAAGTCAGCATCTGTGATGATATGGGTTGTGTTAGTGCCCATGGCATAGGTAACCTGCATATCTGAGAGATACTTCCAGGTTTTGGAGCAACATATGCTAATGTCCATCTTTTGTCCAATATGACGGACAGCCTGGACTATTGAGCAACTGAAGTTGACGAATTCCACCTACAGTGCTTCAAAAATGAGTGTCCACAGTTCCCAAACACTTACTGAGTGTTGTAAAAGGAAAAGTGATGTAACACTCTGGAAAATATGCCCCTGCCTCAGTTTTTGTGGTGATGTTGCAGTTATCAGATCAAAATAAGTGAATATTTGAAACAAAACTAGAAAGTTGATCATTTTGAACATTAAATATCCTGTCTTTTTAATATATTTGATATTCAATTGAACAGAATTCAATGATATTCAATTCCTTTTCAACCTATGTTTAATTGAACATACTGTAGGTTGAAAAGGGTTTGCAAATAATCGTATTCTGTTTGGATTTACATTATACTCAATGTCCCAGCTTAATTGCAATGGGGTTTGCATATCAAGCCAATCCTGTAGGGAAATGGGATCTCTGTGTGTCTGCCACCTACCTTGAAGTCACACATTTCCCCATGTGTGGTGTCTGGCTGCGCGTGTGTTTTCAGGCAGATGTCCAGATGTCACCTGTAGTGACAGCAGGCAGGGGGTCATTATGAACCACACACACACCGGGGTCTTCAAAGGTTTCCCCCTGCCAGAACTCTGTTGGTGGCACCTCAGCTGGGCTTCAGCCTGTCACCCCTGCACCTCTACAAACACAATCACACTCTCACATGAACATGCTCAAGAGAGTTGTCTTTTACTCTGTTATTGAATGGTGTCACCAAAAGGCTGATAACTTACTCAAATCAACTTCATGTGGCAGCAGACCCCCCGGTCTCTGAGGGGCTCAGTGTAGCAAAGGGTGTGGAAGGTCAAAGCCGTGGTCTGCATTGTAATCAGATTGGAGGAGGGACTTAATCACGTTCAGCGGAGGCTTGTATTCATCAGGACCAAACAGCACTGACCCTCCAGCTGAGACTCATTGCCCTGGTCAGGAAAGACCTGAACAACAAAACAAGCAGCTGGTGCAACTCTGTTAAGCTAGAACAAAAGATTCGGAAGGTCTCTGTTGGTGCATTTCCGTTTTCAGTACAGGCTGCTCTTGTCCTGACTTCACTTGCTTGTTTGTTTGCTTTTTAGCACCTTTAGCACTAGGGATGGGAATCAAGTACCATTCATGTTTTTGCTTATCCATTCCCACATCAGCTCCTTCCTCTTTGTTCGGCATGCCTTGCAAACCATGCAAGGCATGTCATGCAGGCATCAGAGGCCTTCAGCATAAAGAATAACACAGAAGTCAAAAATCATGCCAGATAGGAGACAGAAGAAGTCAGAATTATGTTTTTTTTATTTTTTACTAAAAGACATTTACTGCACAACTTTAAATGAGTGGAAGCATTTTGCAACTAATAGATGCATTTGTTAGTGTGTGTAGCAGGGCATTTTTTATCCAGAGTGTCATGTGTCTGACATTGTTGCCACTGAAAACTATTGCTGGCCAACTTATTTCTTTAAAAAAATCAGCAGGACTTGATAAAGAATCAGATTGACAAGCAGTATCCTTAATGGCACTGGTATCAATAAAAGGCTTTTATTAGTTCCATTCATACCTGTGTCACCTCTGGTCAGCAGAGTTTCTGCAGATCCTTTAAATGCTTTAAATTATTTTCTTTACTTTAAAGCTGTAAAAATTCCTAGAGAGTCTGATTTCTGCATGAGTAAGGTCTTAAATTTGAGTGCCTCGTGCCAAAACTTAGCTGAGTATGGTTGAGTTAAAGTATCACCGCATGCAGAAGTGCATCTCATGATTTAGTTGTTATGTCATTTGATACTCCTAGAAGCCTGAGTTTACTGTATCAACGATTCAAGCTCCCTCCATTTTTGCTTTAATTCTGGCCTCTCTCTGCAGTCAGGCCTGCTGCACAGAGGCTTAGTGTTTGGGCTGATCTATTGTAAGCTCATGCATTATGCAGTAATGCACTCACATCACGGCTCTCACACAGAAAAACGCCCATGCTCATTAGGCATACGCAAAGCCCTGCTGAATATTAATGCATCTTCAAACATCAGCCGCGAATCAGCTCTACACAGAGTGATTAATTATTACACAGAATAAATGAGGAGCATGTACTCATCATCAGGCGGGATTTAACAACAAGATGTTCAGTGAATGCTCTCTCAATAAGCCAAATAAATAGGAAAGCTCTAATAGTCGAATATGTTGGAAAAACAAATTGTATTTTGTAAGAATCTGGTCTCTTAGGCCCCATCAGGATGTTAGTTAAGCGTACTGGCTCTTAAATAGTGCTGCACGGCACAAAGGTGAGACTTAAGTCAAGGTGTGACATGAGACTTTGCTCTACATAGTGTCATAATTACAACCATACAGCATCTGTTGAATGAGTTTTTAATATACTTTGTCAGTATGCTTTAATTTCCAAAATAAAACCTGAAAACCCTAATCTGTCAGTGCAGCTGGATCCACCTGATTTAATATCTGTAGTCAGTCAGAGCCGTCTTGCCAAACTCCAATCTACAGCGAATGTGCGACACAGCGAAAGGTGGGAGCTGCAAGCAAGATGACAGCAGGAAATGACTTCTCATAAAGCGATTAACAGAGATGCTATCAGCTTCGGTAGCAGTTTTATCAGATCTAGGCTAAATTTCTTTATTAAATAAAGGACAAATAAAAACACTGAAAGTGTTACTTGATAGAAAGGATATTTTCACTGTGGTCCTGATATTTTTGGCGACAGTTTGTTCTGCCAAGTGGCTAATTTTGTAGTTTGCACTGCAGCAGGCTATGCTTGCTAACTACATTATCTGATTGACCTGTAACGAATGTGATTGATGGAATGATCGTCCAATCTGGATATGTTTTTTAAGTTCCTGCCCATTACAAAACACTTTTTACTGGGTAGTGAATTATTTTCTGTCATGTTATGCAAATCCAGCAATAACAATAAAAAACTCTCTTAAAACCCCTTAAGAGTTTTAAAGTCAACAGAATTAATGAGTTGAGCCAGAGATCTAAACAGATCCCAATCAAAGCCCAGTCTATCAGGCTGCAGCTCTTAAACATCATGCTTTCAATTGAACCAAATTGCTCTAGCTTTTGACTGAAAGCTATGGAAAAAAAAATAAAAACTTGTGCTGAGTCGCCCCTTATTTAATCCATCATTGAAATACCTGTTAAGATAGCAATATGCAAGATACTTTTCCAACCTACCAGGATCACATATGGTTAGATTCAGACATGTTTATGGTTAGTTTTTAGTTGGCTACAACCTACCAAGTAATCTGATCAATTTTCATCCAAACTTGTGCAAATATAACAGCAAGAAAAAAAACCCACTTTTCTTAGCAAGAGACTTTAATAAATCAAATTAAAAAGGGCCTTAGTAAATACAAATTAACATGTTTAAACAGATAACACTTTAGCACATTAGAAGCTGTTTTGCATGGGGTATAGTTTGATTGTTAATATGTCTTTATTCCAGTGATCTCTTACTTATAACATCCATCGACAAGATCGGGATTCATGTCATCACCATCCTATTAACCTCGCTACTTCAATAAGTTACATAACTGATGTGCATCCTGTCTGAGGCTAGCGTTGACATAAAGAGGTCTGTTAGGTGAAGCCTCCCTGGATTGATTTCCTCTGCTGGTTAAAGGATCTTAGAGCAGGGATTGTGATGTGGCCACATGGTGACAGCATGAGAGGAAGGGGCCACCTGGCGGGGATTGGGACACTAATTGTCTCTCTGGTATAGGGTTAACTGTGCCAGCTTCTCCTAGGGGCTGTCACGCATCTTGCTGATGCACATGTAAATCTTATCCTCAGTATAGATACACGGACTCACCTATATGTAAATATTGACAGAGTACAAACCTGTTCTGGAGATAACAACAGCTAGGCATTGAAACTTCATTCTTGTCTGTGTGTACAAAGCTTAACAGCCCGGAGTAGGGATGTATATATCTAGACCTGGTTTCATAGGGACATGGAACACAAGATATTTTAAACATGGCCCTCTGTACTGATCAGGCTTATTGATTTGAGCACAAAGACGTGGGTCACACTTTGTGATGTTTTATCTCAGGTAGAGTCCTGTGATTTACACAAATTACTGGTGCACAAACTGTTATTCTATGAAAACTATTGAACTACACTTAGTCATTTTTGTTTTCATCATGGCTTTTAGGTACTTTAACTTTATAGTAGTTCTTGATTTTATTCCTGTGCTTCACTTTTGTTTCTGTGATTTTCATCAGTCTTGTTGATTTTGCTATTTCTTTTCATTTAGCCACATGGTGTGCATTAGTCTCCAAATCCTTCCTGACATCTTGCCTGTTTCAGTAATTATAAAGATTTTTTTTTAAATCTTTTTGTCAGTCACTTATATGTTCCCCTGTAAAGCATTTTGAACTGCAGTTGAATTTTCTTGGAAATCTGCTATTTAAATGCCATTTTGAGAATTTCTCTACATTAACACAAACGTTTTGTTGCCTTATGAGTAAGTACTTTGATCATATAGGAGTATCAACAATGGTATAATCAATAAGATAGAGCCCCATTCCTAGACTGTAAGCAGTGCTGCTCATCAATTTCATGCTCACTGTCTGTTTTACTGTCTTATTTTACATAAACACATGTGCCTGTTCTTTATTTCATCAAGTGAGTCAAGGTCCACATTAACCTCTTAAGACCCGAGTTCTTGCTTCAAATGCATTTTTTATTTCTCTTTGTTATTTGGGCTTATTGGCTCCATAAAAGTATAAAAAAATTAGCATCAACTTTCCATATGATGTAGTTTTAGAGAAAAATGATGTCCACGTATGTGGACACTGGGTCTGAATTTCCATAAAACACAATAAGGTCAGCTTTGTGTAAAATAGTGCAAAATTATTTATTTCCAACCTGAACAAAGCAGTTTTCTTTCCTGACTGCTTCTGTATGTATTAATAACATATGAAAAAATATTTTTAAACATTTTTTGAACACCACAGTGCGAAAACCATCTCGAAATCACATTTCTGCCCCTATTAAACAGTCACAACAAGGCTAATATGAAATGCTGCAAAAAGTGCAAGAAGAGAAGAAGCTTTTTGCTTTATCTATGTAAAAAAAAAAATAGGAATGTACTTTTCCTTTGAAACATGAACACACCTACAGTTGTAGGAAAAAGTATGTGAACCCTTTGGGATTACCTGGATTTCTGCTTAAATTGGTCATAAAATATGTTCTGATCTTCATCTAAGTCACATCACTAGACAATCACAGTCTGTTTAAGCTAATGCTGCACAAAAAAATTATAAGGTTTTATGTTTTTATTGAATACAACAGGTAAACATTCACAGTGCAGGGTGGAAAAAGTATGTGATTCTTTGGATTTCATAACTGGTTGACCCTCCTTTGGCAGCAATAACCTCAACCAAACATTTCCTGTAAATCAGACCTGCACAACGGTCAGGAGGAATTTTGGACCATTCCTCTGGACAAAATTGTTTCAGTTCAGCAATTTCCTGGGTTCTCTGGTGTGAATCACTCTTTTGAGGTCATGTCACAGCATCTCAATTGGGCTGAGGTCAGAACTCTGACTGGGCCACTCCAGAAACCGTATTTACTTCTGTTGAAGCCATTCCATTGTTGATTTACTTCTATGCTTTGAGTCGTTGTCCTGTTGCATCATCCATCCTCTGTTGAGCTTCAGTTGGTAGACAGAGGGTCTTAAGTTTTCCTGCAAAATGCCTTGATAAACTTGGAGATTCATTTTTTTTTTGTTGATGACAGCAATCCGTCCAGGCCCTGAGGCAGCAAAGCAGCCCCAAACCATAATGCTCCCTCCACCATATTTCACAGCTGGGATGCACACCTTTTGATGTTGGTGTTATGTGCCTTTTTTCTCCACACATAGCGTTGTGTGTTCCTTCCAAACAACTCAATTTTGGTTTCATCTGTCCACAGAATATTTTGCCAGTAGTGCCGTGAAACATCCAGGTGCGCTTTTGCAAATTTCAAACATGCAGCAATGTTTTTTTGGACAGCAGTGGCTTCCTTGGTGGTGTCCTCCCATGAACTCCATTCTTGTATAATGTTTTACGAATTGTAGATTTGTCAACAATAATGTTAGCATGTTTCAGGGATTTCTGTAAGTCTTCGGCTAACACTCTAGGATTCTTCTTCACCTCATCCCCCCCTCCTCCTCCGCTGCAATGGACTTTTCTCTCCCTGTTCTAATTCCTTCTCCCTGACATCACACCAAAAATCGGCATACACACAACATAAAAACAAGTAAAAACACCGCTACTACTGCTAGCATGTTGGTTCTCAAATGGTTTACTTTTTCAAAGTTGAGTCCCGGTGTACACGTACGTGTACATTACGTTTAGCATCATATTCGATCTTTACTTTTACTCTTTTTTTGTAAAATCCGCGTGACATTGCTAACTGACAATACTTTTATGCATATCTAAACAAGAATATTTCATGAAATGTGACCGGAGTTCATTCCTTCTCGGCTTTTAGGTTCGAAGTGGCCAGAGGAATTTTCCTTCATGTTTGTCGCCATTTTGAATTTTTCAGGAAGGGTGTTGTACTCTTCTGATATCACCAGATGGCAGAGCAAGTGTCCACATATGTGGCCAAAAAGGCCCAGTTAAGCAGAATTAGGAGCTGTGGTAATATAGCCCAAAATGTGTTGTCCACGTATGTGTACGCCAGGTCTTAAGAGGTTAATTTAAAGCTACTGTCTTATTTTTAAGAGCTGCCTTTTTAAGAGCGTCCTGTGTGGCCATCAGATTTAGGGATGAGCCAGATAGCAGAGGTGGGAGGGCAGGGATGAAACTTGAGAGAGGACAGAGGTTGGGACAAAGCGGTTTTCGAGGTAGTGATAGACAGGTGGCCAAGCAGGGCTGATCATTCAATCCATCTGGCTCTCATTTTGTGTCTGTTTACAAGTGGGGGTTGGGCATGTTTCTGACATGTCAAGCATTTGATAGCTTTTTCACAAACTGTTGAGAAGAAATGGAAAATTTGAATTGTATCTAAAACCTCAGAAGTCCTCTCTTTGTTCAGCAGCAGTTGAGTTTTGCTTCACACATGTAACTTCTGACTACCATAGATGCTCTAATTGGTCTTTGTATATGGAAATAGCTAAACTTACCCACTCCTCTTGAAAAAATGAGACCGTTACAGTTCTTCCAGTCTATTCAATCCCCGGCGCCATTAGCGAGATAAGTAGGCTTCAGTTGCTTTTTGGTGCGATCAGAGCTGGCAGACCGGCACACTTGTGGCCCAGTGCCCAGAGAGCCACCTGGTCCTCCCCTCTCAAACATGGACAAGCACTCACACCAAACACGCACAAACACACACACACGGGGCTAGGCCATATGGAAGCCCTCTCTTATCTAGCAGGATTTGGAGAGTTTAAGAACTGACCTGACACAAACAGTTACACCGAAGCAACAATATCCAATCAATTGCAGTCTCGCCCACACTCGGTCAAACGGGATTGAAATAGTTGTTGCTAACAGCCCTTCCTTCTTTCCCATCGTCCCTCCCCACAGAACTGCCAGATGTTGGAGCTCCAGAGGAATCAGCTGCGGGATGACATCAAGGAGTACAAGTTCCTGGAGGCTCGTCTGTTGCAGGACTACACTGAGCTGGAGGAGGAGAACATCTCGCTGCAGAAGCAGGTCTCCGTGCTCAAACAGAGCCAGGTGAGGTTTGCTGCAACACTATGTATTCATCAATCCATTATTAACCCTGTCACAGCTGTTATAGGGCAAGAGGCAAGATACGCATTAGACTGGTCACTAGCCAGTCACAGGGCTGGCATATAGACTGACAACCATCAAACACACATTCACAACATTGGTCAATTTAGTGTCATCAGCATGCATGTTTTGGTTCTGGGGAGGAAATTAGAGAAAGAACATGCAAACTCCGCTCAGAGAAGCCCCTGCCCAACCACGAAGTTGAATCAAGCAGAGAATTTCTCAAGTTAAATCAGAGTTTGAAGTAGTTTTTAACATTTATTTATATAAACTTTATTGAACCAGGAAAGCCTTTTGAGATTAAAAACTTTATGTGCAAGAGTGTCCGGGCCAAGATGGGTTTTTTTTTTGCAAAAATTACAGAATTTGTGCTAATAAACTTTTAAGACACTGCTCTTGTACCATTTGTTTAAAAAATGCATTATGTTGGAGATATTTCTTTAAAGCTAATGCTGCCTTCACTGTCTTTTAAAAAAACAGTTCACTATGCACTAGCACTGACACAGCTTTGTTTACCTTGCTGTTGTTCCTCTGCTATATATGTTATAACTGTGCAGAGACTTTTGTTATTTTCCCTTTTGTGTGGTGGCACAGGTCAAGGGGAATAATACATTATTTATACTAAAAATTGCATTACTGCCTCAAGTTTTAAACCAGCTTGTCACATCACTTGTGACAACCAACTGAGTAATATTGTATACTCAGATACTTTGAGTAATCTGTTATAATTTTATAATGTTATCAGAATACTCTTACAGATGACATTATAGCATGTTACCCACTACACTGGTGATGAGGTTTTAAGGAGAGGTAAGATCAGTCTGGTTTTTGTTTCTGTTAATCATCATCATACAGACATCATATTTGGCTGGTAGTCTCAGAGATTTCTTTAAAATACATGCATACCATATTTCAACATCTTGGACCTGACAAACCCTTCACTTCCCACGCATCAGATGTCCCTCTGTCTCCCACTTACACTGATACGGCTGCCAAAAGAGCCAGTGGCACTTTGATATTCTGATTAAATTACAATAATAAAAACACGATCTGGTGCAGAAAAAAATCAGTGATTTATTCTACATTATTGGAGCTTTGCCTTATTGTAGAAGTGTTTGATAGAGACTTTAACAGCCATCATTTTTCACACCAGAGATTTCAACACTTCATAGTGAGAAAAGACTTCCTGGGCTCAGACAAATGAGCTCAAAGGGAAAAAAACAATTTCACATAAAAGAACAGCTAAAATTCCTAATAGGATTTCTCCAATTGATGGTAGTTTTAATCCCTGGGCCATTAATTCTCCCAATGGACCTTTGTCACCATGGATTGGGATTTTTAGATTGATCAAAGAGAGCTTGAAACAAACAAAAGCCGATTTCACTTTCAAACATCCAATATTAAAGGATTTTCAAACCAATTAACTAAAAACTCAGAAAGAAAAACTAAATGAATATGATCTCATTAATGTTCCACTAAGGACCAACTTTCATTTTGATCTGGTTAATTTGCCACACATGATCCAACTTTACAGCTCATTCATGTCTGAGCCCAATTATCAGTATTTATACTTTTGGAAGTCCCTGTACTCAAACAAGGTTGCTTTATTCCCCCATCACCCAGGTGGAGTTTGAGGGTCTGAAGCATGAGATCCGTCGTCTTGAGGAGGACACCCAGTTCCTTAACAGCCAGCTGGAGGACGCCATCAGACTAAAGGAGATCTCTGAGCGTCAGTTAAGTGAAGCCCTGGAGACCATCAAGACTGAGCGGGAGCTCAAAGCCTCCCTGAGGAAAGAGCTGTCCCACTACATGAACATCGGGGACACTCTGTACCACAGGTAACAGAACAAATAGGTGTTCCCAAGCTTCAGTTTATTCTTGTCTATAGGAACAGGAGAATAAGCTTTGGTCTCCTTTCAGCCCTCTCAGCATTTCTCTGGATGGCCTCAAGTTCAGCGAGGATGCCTCCACCGAACCAAACAACGACGAGGCACTGCATGGGTACGAGAATGACTTCACCAAACTGGCCAACACCATCAACTACGACAACTGTGTATCCACGCCGAAGAAGGAGGAGCTGTTTAAACCTGCACCCAGCCTGGTGGACGACCTGCTCAGTGAACTCAACATTTCAGAGATCCAGAAGCTCAAGCAGCAGCTAATGCAGGTTTGTAGTCCGACTATTAAAATCTTATTCTTAGTCAAGAAACTACTGTTTGATCTACTCACAACTACAACTTACATGCAGTAGGACAACATTTCTCTTTTCACTTCTAATTTGCGTACCCATAATTACCACAAAAGTTCAAACTGCAAGACTATGGCCTGTATATAAAGTCCATTAACGTGGTTTAACATCCAGCTTAGGAATTCATACACCAAGTTTTAATCCTTAATGCATTTCTATAAGTGGGGTTTATTTGCATTTATTCTTCCCCACATTGTTATGAATGGAATTCTGTGTATTTTTTAAGATTCTTTGTTAGATACAGGTTGTCTTTCTTATGCATATAAATCTCCAATTTAATATACAGAAAGATGGAAGTTGTCTCCCAGAATTGAGCCAAATCTAGTGGTTCAGCTATGTGAGCTGACATTAGAGACAGCCATTAAAACAGCTAGTTTAATAGCAGGAAGCTACACGCTCATCACTTTCATATTTGAATCAGATGGTCATTCCAGTCATATCCAGTCCCCCACAAGGTTTATCTATCTAAACTATTGTATCATTTTATGTCTTTTACAAAGCTTTGTGTTGCTTTTGATTTCTTAACACTGCATAAAATGTACATGTAGACAAATTTGTGATCTTAGATTGCAAGTCAGAACTGAAGACGTATTGGTGATGCATTGAGTGATTGCATTTAGATAGCTTGGTATATAGAGGCCTTAAATTCACGTTATGTCATATTAGTCTATCGTAAAAGCAGGACCTTTAGAAGGAATGGGTGTTGAAAACCTATTCCAGTAGAGGATAAATAAACAACTTCCACAAGGAATCAATATTATCAGTCTTTTTGCTTAACAGTTCCCTTATCAATTCCCTCACCAGTTCTTCTCATTTCATTCTGAATGCTTTGTAAATAAAGCACATCATGCTCTAAAATGATAAATAAGTCAAAGATGTAACCACGGCAGATGGGTCAAAACTGTGCCCTAGTCTTTAATAAAAAGACACAGCATTTCAAGGGTAAAAACAACTTGCAGGATCACTCATTTGTGCAGCACTGCATTGACATCAGAAGTGCCATTTGTTTGACATTGTTGCCTGTTCAAGCCAAATAAAATCCACAGGAATCCACAGATTTGTTTCGATGAGTGAGAAGGGGAAGTGTTTACATCATGCCTAAAGCTCCTGCAGGAGTCCAGAGGCAGTTTTTGTGGTGTTAATCCATGGAGACACTCACACACACCCTTTAGGCTCTGCTGGACTGCAAGGCAGCGGGTGGTGGCACCAATGAACATACCATCTGCTTGATCATCTCCCCATGAGCCCAAGGCCACGCCTGATTGGGTGCCATGGTGACCAGAAAGCACTTGGAACCTGTGGATAATGATTGTTTTGAGGTCCAAGGGATTAAGATTTTTTCCTCCCTTCATCAGTGTAAACACAGTTTCTGGATTAATGAGGGATCTATTAATTATCTCAGTGTTTTCCTGCCCTGCTTTCCATTCATGTCTCCATCACCAGTGGATTGAATTTTAACAGCAAGTGTTCGAAATGCTTCTTCAAGCTTTTGTTTCATTTATACCTTTCTATGAATAAGATTCACCAATCAGTCCCAAGGTTCAAAGTCTTTTTGTCTATTGTTTATAAGTCATCTTATTTGGAGGGGATGCATACTCAGTGATGTCTGAAGCTGCATCTTAGTCTTCTTTCATAATAAGTCCACTTTAATAAAGCTTTTCTTCTCTTTTTAAGCTCATTATCATTTTATATGAACACATGAAAAAATGTAAATTGAGCTTGGCTGAGATTCTTTGGTATAATTCTCATATCAGCTTCTGGAATAGCTCAGTGCTTATCTCAGCACAACTGTGTGCATGCCTGTAAGACGACCCACTCTGGATCTCTGCCAGTGCTGAGCTGAGCCCAATCCAGCAAACGGCCAAGGTCGTCCTGACTCTGATGCTGGACTGCTGGGCAATGAGCCTCACAGATCTCACAACACAAGTCTGATAGTGTGTCCAATTAAGACATGACAGCTAATCCGCTGATCTGTTCTTCAGGAATGTTCATATCATCTCGTTACAGAGAAATCTAATTGTGACGTTAGATGTCAGCATAAAGGAGAGAGGACAGATGGACAATATGATGATCTCACATCTTACAGATCACCGTGTCTCTACCTTTTCCCTCAGATGGAGCGTGAGAAGGTCAACCTGCTGTCCAACCTGCAGGACTCCCAGAAACAGCTCGAGCAGGCCAACGGTGCTCTGTCAGAACATCAGGAGAAGGTCAACCGCCTTACAGAAAATCTGAACGCCATCCGCAAACTCCAGGCCAGCAAGGAGCGCCAGTCCGCCTTGGACAATGAGAAAGAACGCGATAGCCATGAAGATGGAGACTACTACGAGGTGGATATCAACGGACCTGAGATCCTGGAGTGCAAGTACAAGGTATCTGTTTTCTGTTGTACAGGGTAGAAAATAGAAAACTCAAATATTTTTTCAATGCATGTATGGAAAAGGAACGAAACTCAGAATATATCTATTTGTTTATTCTGCTCCTCTGAACCATTGATCTGTCTTTGCTAGGTTGCTGTGTCTGAAGCAGGAGAGCTGAAGGAGGAGCTGAAGACTCTCCGCACAGAATACCAAGCCTGTCAGTCCCGCTACGAAGAGGAGCGCAACCGTTTGGAAAGTGATGTCACAACGTTGGGAGAGAAGCTGGCCTCTCTGGAGAGGACGAGTCAGTCTGAGAAAGACGAAAAGAACAGGCTAGAGAAGGAGCTGCGCAAGGTGAGATAAAGCTTTTTATGACTGGCAGCTTCACAGGGGTGCAGTGAGTAAATACAAGTAATGAAAAATATTTTTAGTTTTCCAAATTTGCTTTAAGTATTTCAAGAACTTTTAACTCTGTCATGAAAAAAAGAGGAGATTGATGAGTTTATCATATTAGATTTGCTATATTGTGACATTTGATTCCATCATATTACCAACTACTGGCAGTTTACCCAAATATCCTTAAATTTAGTACTAAAGATGTCAATTAAATTTGAGTCCTGATTTTGCATGAACACATTGTTTTTGACTTAGTTTTGAATCTAGAAAGTCAAATATCCAGTCCAATTCACCAATGGTACAGTATGATTTTAAAAACAATGAAGTTCACTAAAGTGCTGCACAATAACAACAGTAAAAGATAACATTGGATTAAATAGAAAAATTTAGTAAAATACCAAACAATAAAAGACAACTTCAAAAAACATAAAAGCACAACAAATTCATTATTCAGGTATTTTGACAGCTCCAATTGAAGGACAGCTTCAACTGGTTTTGCCTTTTTTTCCTTTTTCAATCTAAAATCTCGGATGTTATATTAAATGTAGGCAAGGAAAAAATTGCCTTGCTAAATTTCTACAGTGAAAGAAATGATTTTAAATTACTTAAATACAAATGAAAGAAAGCTAGTAGAGTAACATGAGTAAATGTAATTGGTTATTTCTCACCCCTGCAGTCCTATTATTTGCTATTTTAGTTCCCACACACATTTGGTAGGAGATATTGGGCCTGCCCTAACAGTCACATTTGTCTTTTTCCTCAGCTGAGTGATGTTGCAGGCGAGTCTCAGGGAAGCCTGAGCGTGGCACAGGACGAGCTGGTCACCTTTAGTGAAGAACTGGCCACCCTCTACAACCACGTCTGCATGTGCAACAACGAGACACCCAACCGCGTCATGCTCGACTTCTACAAGGAGGGCAAAGGCGGGCGAAGCAGCCCGGAGGGCCGCGGCCGTCGCTCCCCCATCTTGCTCACCAAGGGCCTTTTCCCTGAACCGGGAAGGACCGACATGAGCGACGGAGCCCCCTCTCCCGTCTCCTCTCTGCCTTCTCCTGTGTCTGATCACCGCCGCGAGCCGATGAACATCTACAACCTGGTGGCCATCATAAGGGATCAGATCAAGCACCTGCAGCTAGCCGTGGACCGCACCACAGAGCTGTCCCGCCAGAGGGTGGCCTCTCTGGAGTACGGCACTGTGGCGGATAAGGACAAGGAAGCCTGCATGGAGGAGATCCTGAAACTGAAGTCACTGCTTAGCACCAAGAGGGAACAGATCGCAACCCTGAGGACCGTCCTCAAGGCCAACAAGCAGGTCAGTTCTTAATACATGTCTCTTACATTTTTTGAATATCTGTGGAAGCTGCTGGGTTTCACTCCCTAACATTTGTCATTTACTGCCGACAGACATAAGCAAAAGAGACGGGTGTCAGCTATTTGAGCTCTACTCAGCTGTCACAGCAAATGTGTTGCAGACTATAAGATCTCTTACAAACAGTGAAGAAGACAGCAGCCTTATGATGCCAGCTGTCAGAAGTATCAGTGCCTAGGATGAGGGAACAGCCACCCAAACAAAAGCAGCCATAACCCAGAGATACAATGTGTGTCCAGTTGCTCTCGTGGCCCTTTCAAGTATGTGTGTGGTAACTCAGTGACCACAAGAAAACAGAAAACGAGGGTCTCACGTGAACCACATTCCTTTAGTGTCTACAGGCCACCTTTGTGACTTAAAACACTCATGTGGTCCTTATTAACAAATTCTTGCTGTTGGAAGTGCCATCCAGCTGCCCTGACCCTTTTATTCCTGTTGTCCACCCACAGACAGCTGAGGTCGCTCTGGCCAATCTGAAGAGCAAATACGAGAACGAAAAGGCCATGGTGACTGAGACCATGATGAAGCTGAGGAATGAGCTCAAAGCCCTGAAAGAAGATGCTGCCACCTTCTCCTCCCTCAGAGCTATGTTCGCCACACGGTAAGAGATGTGCCAAATATGCCAAGTACATGACAATCAACACTACAATTTGTTTCATAGCACCTGCACTTCACACTTTAATTTCAGCGTTTTTTAAGATGTTTGGATAGATTTCAAACATGCCATGAGTTGAGATGGTGTGAACTATGAAGAAAACGTTTCTGTTGTTCTGAAATTATTTAAAAATAGAAGTCAAGTTTTTTTTACTGTAAGAACCACAAACATTATTCTTTCCTGAGCCTTTTTAAAAGTACTCAAGCTAATGTAGTTTTCAAGCGAACTTATTTTATTTGAGGGATTATTATTAATATTCCTATTCCTGTTATTACAAACTCTTTTTCAATATTACCTTTTTTTTGTCAAAATATTAGAAAATCAAGTATTATTACATTTAGATAACATAGACCAGTTCAAAACCAAGATTAATCATTTTGACACACATGATATTCTAAAGTATGTTTTGACATCCTCAATATTCTGAATTGTTGCCAATGGACTTTGACCTGAGCTACAAGTGAGACAACAGGAACTGCACATATAGAGATTAGCATAGATGCTAGTAGCAGTTTTATTTGTTCTTGACAGCATTTATTTATTTATTGAAAAACATCAACACTACAAAGTTCTCTTTTGTGAAGATATTTTTGCTCCGTTTCCGACATGTTTTGAAGAACTTTGTTTTACGAAGTGGCTCATGTTTTGTAGCACAGCAGCACCGTCTACTCCACTGTCTGATTGGCCCGTGATAAACATGATTGACAAAACGACCGTCCAGTCACCTTCTGGTTATGTGTCTGAAAGGAAAGGTTCTGCCCTTCCCAAACACTGTCTATGGGTTCTTTCCCAGTAGGACGATTAAAATATATTTGACAGCCCTTCTGGTGTGCCAGGTTAAATGGTCTTGGATTTTTTTGATAGCTTAGAACAGAATATTAAGTAACATCGATTTTACACAATTAGCGACACATGAACAATGATTTTATTTTCTGCGAGCAAGCCTCTGTTTCAGTCTGACCTTAGCCCAGGTGGAGGGACATGTAGGTTGTGTAGGTGTGCCAATGGAGGAAAAAAAAAAGCCTCCAAGCAGAAAAGTAAACCAGGGGGGCCAAAGCTGATCACTACTGCAAATGTATTTACTCCTGACACAAACCTCTTACAACCCCAAATCAAAAAAATAAGGATTTTCTCTCAAAGTAGGTATTTGTTGGTTGTTGCATAAAGTCAAGCTAATGTTGATTTTGTGCATTTTTAACCAAAAAGTGAGTTAGCTACAAAGTTTTTAGTGGCACCACCGGCTGTTATGTATTGTCTAGCGTCCATGAACAGCTACCTCCCCTCATGGACTTGCCAGTTGCTTTGGTGGCAATCATGTTTACTTGCACTGTGGGCCTGGAGCAACCCCACGTAAAAACCCAAACTATCCCTTTAGTCTCTTTAGCAGGGCTTTGAGAAACACACCTCACAATGGCTCTGCATTCTTCCTGAAATCATGATCTCACAGCTTCTGCTGTAACAATGAAAAGTGATATAACTTATGCACCCTCTGTGTAAAAAACACCATTATTAGGACAAAGATCTGTTCCCCTCTCAGTCCTGGTTACCTTTGGTCCAAATAGTCTAGTATTACACCTACATCCTCCACCCATCTGGCCCTGCAGTGCACCAAAAAGCCATGACACCTCACTCCCTCATATCTGCGGACGGAGGACTTTTATCCTGTTACTAATTGATTAGAGACTGCAGGTATATGGAGTTACTTCAGCATGCCCGCTTCAGGGAAAGCTATTGAATTACTGTGTGGGTGAGATGAGGGGAGCTGAGCTGCCCACACATTCCCTGCAGCCTCTGTAACCTTGCTTCTATAATCCTGTCTATCCCCACCATCCTCCTATACCTCTCCTCACAACACAGAGCTCGAGCTCTGCTGTGGATTGCAGGGGAGTTTGAACATAGATAAAGAACTGTTTCAGCATCTCAGGGTAGCCATCTGGACCAGTACTGATATTTTTAGTACAAGATGGCAGCAATATTTTGAAACATCCAGAAGAAACTTGTATACATTCAATATGAAATCACGATAAACAGCTTAAAAATATGAGAATTCTCTTACAAATATACAAGCACTAATGTGTCATATTCCTACAAGCATTCTTGCACCATAACATAAATAAACACCGGGTGTGTGAGCATTTAGTCCACTATATGTTATGAGGAGAATGTGTAATCCAGGCCAAGATGAGGTGGGATTATGCACAAACCTTTGACCGGCTTCTCCACAGAATCAGGAAAGATTAGCGAGCGTCAGCTCATCTGATACACACGCGCACACACACACCACTGATGGTCATACCCACTGTTTAAGTGACATATTTCAGTCCCCCAGATTAGATACCTTCTGAGCTCTATAGCCAGTATCATTGCTGACCGTGATGGTCAAAAACAAAAGGATATCCTCTTAACAACATGTCCTGTTCCAAAAACAGCACAGAGACAAAGCCAGCCCATGTGGTAAACATGGATTACGTTATGATGATAATCTTGTTTGAAGATTACCTGCTTTTATTGTGTATGGTCTCTGGATGGGGCATGTGAGGCTTTTTCAACACTAAAACAAAGTCTGCTGTGTTACCATCAAGCTAATCTCCCATAACATAGTAACACAGCATGGTTTGGGATCACTAACCAACATTAAGGGGTAAACAACAAAGACTACTTTGTGACAAGTTCCTCCAGAATTTAGAGGTTTGTAATATTTTGTTTGAGCAAACTAGTGCGTCAAGTGCATATATATTATTTTTTATCTTAAGTCTTTATGGGCTTGGCGTTACAGGCAAAAAGATCCTTACTTGTTATTTTTAAACTAAATGGTAAATGGCATATTAGGGACAGTAATAAAAATAAAAGTATCTTCTAGCTTTCAAAAGAAAAAAAATGAATTCTTTGTAAATTACAAAGTTGCTTCCTCCTCAGAGCTTGAATCTTGTACAACTTCTGGGGACTCTTCCGCTTCTTTTGTCCTCCAGGCTTGATTTTGGAATATAAATACCATCTGCATGTGGTTAAATGGCACATTCATCCACTGTTTATGCCATTCGTTGAGTGACATCGCAATACATTTTTACAACTCTCAGCAGCACCAACATCTGTTTGACTGAAGTTCACCTCAGTTTAGTGTTCTACCTACCCCTGTATTACATCTAAATTGGAGAATGTTTAAAATCTGTCTTCAGTTCGTCAGAAGGCTGCTGTGAAAGGCAAACTCCGCCAACATCACGTTTCTCTCTACTTTTGAACCCAGCAAAATTGACCTGGAGAGCTTACATTCACTGAAATGTTGATGTTTTCTCAACATTGGTCAACTTAAGATGATCAAATGATGAAAGAATGGGCCTTAACAGAAGCAGATCTGAACCTATCACTGTAGCTAATGTGTTGACTATTGATGTTTCTAATATTGCAACTCTGCTTAAAAAATACAAAAATATCCTTTAAGATACTTAATGCGAATTGAAAAATGATGCTTTCTGCTTTCAATGAGCCTGTTTTTTGTGATGATGATGATCCTCAGGCTTTGTAGAGCTGTAGTCTGTCACTGTTTTGGTGTTAATGCATAATTTACATGCTGTGTGTTTATGGGATTCATACATTGGTATGTAAATTCAGTCCTATACGGCGCTGAGTCGGGTCAGGGGACTCTTTGAGTGGCCGGGGGACTCGCCTGAGCAACGTTTCCCACACTCCCCCTCCTTTGTATCTCAGCTCCCCCTTCCGCCTTTCCTCAGTGCCAAACACCCGCTTCTCTTGTCGTCTGGAAAAGAAAGAGAGGAAGGGGCAGGCTTTCAGTTTAAGCCCACTACAGGAGCCTAATTTGAGAGACTTTTTTTTTCATTCTCATGCTAATGACTGACGAAGTATGTAGAGGTGGATTTCTGAGGTGTAGAAACTCTCAGATAAAATGTGTGGTCTTAAACAAAGAAGAGGAAAGATGAAGTGGACCTGAAAGAAATTATGGGAATTTAGGGTGTCTGTGTGATTGCCAGCTGAGGTTGATGCTTTTTAACCTTAAAGATTTTTAGAATTGTTGTCACAGTTCCTTAAGTTAGCCTTAAATGCTAACCTATATAAAAAACCGACACACATGTCCCACACGACCAAAAATGTCTAATTGAAATCCATTGAAAATGCTTTTTTTTTTAAACCTAGATCTATCTTAACGTAAACTAATTCCTGCATTATTTTAAGATTTCATTTTGGACTGCAAACTTGTAGTTCTTGATTTCTGTTTGTCCACCAGATGGCACTACTTTTTTCCTACTCAAAGCTCATCACAAAATATGACGCATTTTACTTTTTTCTGCTAGAGTACCTGCAAAACAACATGCATCAAATTCAGTGTTGCCACCAATTATTGACCCATCACAGGGTCTAATAAAAATAATAATCAAATTCTCCTTTAAATGCATTTTATGATTTTTTCTTTATATATGAAGTAACAGTAGATGTATTAACATACTGACCTTTAAAGTGCTAAAAAAAGAAAACCAAGACATAAGTAATGTTCGTTTGTTTGTCACGCTAAAGCAATCTTTAAATCAGACTGATTAAAAGCATCAAAATGTGATCTATCTTATCTTTACAGCTGATTTTAGGAAGCTAGCATTTTTTGTCATTAGGGACAAATGAGTCAGTTTAGGAAAGGAACTCTTTAGTGCTAATGGATAGGTGTTTCTGGAGATGTGTGTTTTGTTCATTGGGAATTGTTTAACATTTTGCACGTGTCAGTTTGTGCCTGTCTCTTTGTCTGTGCCTGTGTGCCTCCAGCTGCAGCCTCTGGTGTCATGTTAACAGTGAGCTCCCTCCTCTCACATTCCTGAGACATGCCTCAGCATGCTCCCAGCTCCTGCTCCCCCTGATTAGAGTCAAACCATCAGCCTCTGTCACGTTTTTCTGCTGGAACATAAACTCTTCATCATCCTGCTGTTCTGTTGTTTCCTCTCCTTCTCCATCATTCCGTTTTCTTGCCTCCCCCTCCTCTTTCTAAGAAATCCCCACCACCATGACCAATCAAGCTCCAGACACGGCCACAGGGACGTCATGTTTTTGTTTTAGAGTCATAATTGATGATTGAACCGCTGACGTGGATGATTCAGTGATAAAGCTTTACATAAACAGCCACAGATGTTGTCAGCTCCTGGTAATAACTGCAGCAGAAAGGCAGATCGTCTGTGTCGTGAATATTACGACTGTTCATCATCTAAAGGCCAGCAGCCGACCCCCCTCGGCCATTGTGCCATCACACCCCGTCAGCAGGCCAAAAGGCTCCCATTGTATCCCTCCAGTCCCCAGAATGGACTCCTCTGTTTTTTTTCCCGGGAAAAATGCACGCCCTCTCACCCCCCCAAACAACAGCGGCCGAACTGTCTGAAGGCGCACCAGCCCCCCCGTCACCCATCCCAGGTCGTCCCCCCATCTCATACTGGGTTTAATGAAGCAGTACTGATCCCCTTTGTCTGCCTGTGTGTCCCGCTGGGAATCAAACTGCACCCACATGAGGGGAGGGTATGGTATATGTTTGTGTGGTGGTCTGTCAGGTTCAGAGTTCACGTGGTGCCTCTCCACGTGCAGCACCACACAGATTAAAAACATCTGCACTCACTCATAAACTCGGGCTGCAAGTTTTGTCATGGATTTGGATAAACAAGGGAAAAAGTTCTCAAGGTGATTTATTTAAAGTCGAGCAGCTTCTGAAAATAAGCATCGACAACTGAAGTCAATACTGCAACAATCACAACAACATTGACAGATAACACCCTAAATGTTGATTATTTATGTCAGCACATCGAATTTCTGCTGATAAAAAGGCTCTTAACAGTTTTATTGGACCAATATCGGTATTGGCATATATGATATCCTTTGCCAATATTACAGCTGATATTTTTTGCAGCACATATTGGCCATAAATATTCTCAATATTGGCTGTAATATTGGCTTAATGTACAAATGTATCATAATGTTTACCTGGTCATCAACAATAGACAGCTTTTATAAATCAAAAGTGTCATTTATTAAAGAATAAGTTGTTGTTTTTCTTCCTTTACATCTTTTAATAACATAAAAGGTCTGTGTCTATATCAGCATTGGCAATATACAGTTTGGAATCATCAGCTCGGGCTGAACGATTATAGGAAAAGATCTTATTGCTTTGGCAATCACGTGATCACTTTGTCTGAAATTGCAACTTTAATCAGAAAGCAATAAATAATTCAGCCCTCTTATCAGATATCTGCAAAAATCCAGTTTTGTTCAGCCCTAGATGATATCTACAGCCACTATATCAGCTCTTCATATCAGCTCGACCAAAACTGCATTCATTAGCCATAATATTGGTAGGATATATGAATGTAACACAGTGTTTCACTGTGTCAGCACTCAATATCAAACTTTAAATATTAGAGTTTTTTACGACTGAAAAAGATGTTGCTCTTGTCAATCAATGATAGAAAGAAGTTTATTTTAATATAGCAAAGACTTGAATTCTTACGCAGAAGCTTATAAAATGTGTTTGGAAATATCTGTAAAACTCACAATTCTTATCCCTACAAAAGCACAGCAGAAAACTTAAAATAAGAAAAGAAACCTTCCATCTGTATTCTTGGTAAAAATTAAGCTGACTTCACCGTTTTATAACTCCATTCCTGTCCGCTGAATTGTAAAACATTTTGATGCTCTTGGTTTTCAGCTTCCTCACTGTCCCTGATAGGGTCTTTGTTGGGCTGTGCAATCTGACAGTCATAAACCTTGAACTTTATTTTTGTATTTTTTGAGCAATAAGTTTATTTGAATATAATAAGTACAGTGGAGAAGAAAACACCCACAATGCTCTATGAGAGAAATCAAACATATCCAAGCATTCAGATGTTCAAGTAAGTCATAATTGATGACTTCCTTAAATCCATTGATGTCCAAAATGCCTTCATACAGTTCACATTTAATCTCTAACACTATCTGTATATTTTCTGTATTGGAGTACTACTTAATAGTAGGTGATCTTCAAATAAAAATAGCACAGGATCCATTGGAAGAGGGGCCTTTTAAAATTGTATCAATATTTCTGACTTAACTACAAAATTCCTTAAGAATCGGACAATCCTAAAGAACATGGAAAAGATCACTAATCATCCCACAATTTATCCGACTTATGACTGATGATGTATCTTTTCTAAACTGTGACACTACAAGGGGGAGTCTTGAAAAATCTATTTTCTATTAATCTCTAATCTATTTTCTATCACCCAGTTGAACTTTCTTGAGTATATGACAGCTGGCATTGTTGTGGCATCTATAAACTGTAAACTAAAGGCCATGTTAGTTTGAATCTGAGCTATCAAGATTCTCTTTTGTTAACTTTAGGCACACTCCCAGAGAAGTTGGGAGCTTATTGTGGCTGGAAGTTGGCTGGCAACTGGCTGGGAGGGGAAATTTAATTTGTTTAATCTGTTTTTGGAGCCTAAATCTCAGCCATAACACATAGATGTATGCTGCTTAAAGCAGAATCAACAGACAAACTTTAGTTTAAGTTTTAATTATTTTCATCTACATTGTTGGCAGTTCAAAGCGAATAGTTAAAAAACATCATTTTAGGTCAGAGAAAAAAGGATCAACAATTTTAACATAAAAGGTCCTTAAGTAAATAAAGTTAATTAATTAAGACATAGCAACTAGAAGCTGGTGTTCTGGTATTCAGAGTGGCCGTATTATTTTGTATCAGCACTGGTACCATGTCCACATTTAGGACTGTGTTCTGTGAGACTGGAGACAAAGACAGACCCTGAAGTGGGCATCCCAGGAAGGCAGCACCCCGAGAAGAATGGTTCCTCGCTCTTGCTTCACCCAGGAAGCAAGACTTTCTTCCAGAGAATTGTTTTCAGGATGCTAGCTGTGTTGCTCTTTCAAAAATGCACGATCCTTCCTAGTTTTATGTCATTGTAAAGGTGACTAATCAGGCTTTACAACAGCATAGAATATTATTTGTAATAATGTTGTCAGACTAATATAATATATTTCCATGCTTTAAAGTCCAGATTTTTTGGACTGAGGTGTTCAAGAGTTAGCTAAACTAAATAAAACATGACCCAATCCTGATGAGAAGTGTCAATCATTAGTGTTGAGATGGATATTGATGTATCTTCAAATTCAGGTATTAGGAAAACCTGAAAGAAGTACAGCAGAGAAACACCTAGTGAACAGGTTAGGGCGTTCCTTAACGACAAATTATTTGACAGAGACATGGGACAGGGCAGGGCTGCTTATAACTGAAAGGTGTTAATGTGGTTTGAGACGGGGATGAGGCTCTGCTCACCAAAATAAGCATCCCCTCCCTTCACAGGGGTGCGACAGTCATTACTGGAGAATGCCTCTCCGATATGCTTCGTCAGCTGCACAGAAAGTAGGTTGGTAGACCAAAATGAGGACGGAGAAAGTGACTGGTGCAGGCAGAATTTACAAAAAAAGAAAAAAGGCTTGAGAGGAGAGATAAGAGCCCGAGAGAGTAGTTGAGAGATGAATGGGAGCAGTGAGGAAATGTTCGATGAAGGAGAGAACTTGAGAATAGAGAGGAGGACAAGGACAGCAGATGGAGAGTGCGGATATGGACAGGCTATGACAGATCTCTTCTCGTGACCCAGTTTTTCCTCTTGTCCATTCACACTCACACAGAAGGCAGGGGAGAGAGAGAGAGGGGTGATGATTGTGCCGCAGTGCAGCACCCAGTGATTTTGAGCAGCAGGTACACACATGTCGTCATATTTTGGGCCAATCTGGGAGGTGATAGAAAATGACAGAGATGATGCTCCCTCTCTTTAAACAGAGCTGTGGAGATGAGCGATGAACCGCGCTCCTCTCCTCCTCAGCCTGGTTTTTCTCCCCCCCCTCCCTAGACTGGTCCTCAGGTGACGCAGGTGGGATCATCCCGGTGACCCTAGGTTAATGCTCTCATCCTTTGTTTATGTGATCTATTCTTACCGCCAGCAGCACAGCCAATCCTCGGAGTGTCGGGAGTCAGTGTAAGTGAGCCACGCCCACCCTCACGTGCCTCACCTGGTAGTGAATGGTGATTACAGCCACCATTTAAGCACCCAAGCACACAAGTGGGTGCACCTGTAGTAAAACAGACAGCACATAGGCTTTTTATTTGCATTTATAAAAGCAGTCCATCTGAATATGTGATTTCATATTTTCAGGAAATAAGTTAAAAACTGCAGCTTCAGTTCTCAGGGCGAGGCTTTTACTGTAACACTTATGCAGCATATCCTCTTAGTATGCACAGATATTATTTTAGTATAAGGAGAATGAGAAGGCTGATGCAGTCCAAATAAATAATTCAGAAGCTCTGCTGCCGGTGTCTGTCTGCTCTGCGGCTCACTGGCTCCACCTGCTGGTGACACATAAAACACTGAAACTAGGTGAAAGTTCACTCAGGCTTCAGTCTCACTTGTACCCCACATGGAGTATCCCAGGTATTCAGCTCCATTGTGCATGTGAGGATTTTTATAAATAAAATAATAGGGCTGCTTGATTATGGCAGAAATCATAACCCTGATTACTATAAAAAAGATCACAATTATGAAACTCACTGATTTAACATCATGCAATCATTGAAGATGCTCTGAACATTATCAGTCTGAACATTAAAAAAACAAGCAATAAACAAAGATTTAAGGGAAACGCACAGATGCCTCAAAACATATTGAATGAAAAAAGCAAAAAAACAAGTGCAATATATCACTTGACAGAGCGTCTGTTTGGTTTTTTATCCCAATTTTTCACTTGTGAAGGGTAGTCAGTGTAAATGAAATTGAATCTCAGTGAATTGCCCTGTCCTGACAAACAGGGAATTTATGGGAAACCATGAATGGATATGAATTCAGCATTAATTTTGGATTGAATAAAAATTGCAGAATAGTGACATGTTAGATGATTCACGAACCCGCCGTGGTTTTGATTATTTGTTTGTTTTGTATTGTTGTTTTTCTCTTGTTTGTTTTGTTCGGTAATTTTTTTTTCTGTTTTAAGATTTCACCCTCTTAAACAAATGATGCTAGTTGTTTGTAATATTAAAATACATAAGGAAGAATAAGTTTGGATTTCTGCTGTTTTGCAGAAACTTGTGTATTTACCAGTACAGATACAAGTATTGATAAATATAGGTATTCAGTGATAAATTCTAAGAGATTTTCCTCTGGGTCACTTGTCCACATTAAAAAGAAATATTTTTAATATTAACCTTGAGGTGAAGCATTATTAGGGGTGGGAGAAAAAATCGATTCACTTAAGTATCAGGATTCTTTGTTTGACAAATTTTAAATAGATTTTGTTGTTCTTTTTTTTTTTTTCCAATTGAAATGCTTCATTTTAATCTGTGTTGATAAGTCACTTTTAAATGCAATCCAGGCTTTTGAAGAGAGAGTATAAACAGCTGGTTAAAATATATTGCTGAGTAAATCCTAAAAACGGACTCACATGTGATGTGTATTTCTCCTGATATAGTCTATATCATCATTGTTCATCTTTTTTCGCTGGTGTCAAAAAAAATAACTAAAGATTGCAATATTGTAAAATCACAATTTAAACCGAATCGGCACCTAAAAAAACTGCAAAAATTGAATCGGGAGAAAAGCATATCATCCCAGCCCTAAGCATTATGGTACAATTTTGCAGTCTGCCAGTTATACAACTCAAAAATCCTGTATGTATGGCTGAATTATGAGTGAATAGCTGCAGAAATGTGCATATCCGGGGCGCTGGTTTGGTGGAGTTGTAAGCAACCGAGCACCTCTCATATATCCCTCTGCAGATCCAGATTTAGGCTCATTTGTGAGATGTCCTCCTCTGCTCTTTTACCCCCTTTCACAAGCCTATCCACTGTTTCTGTCTATAATTAAAACATAAAACGCTCAAAAATATACAAAAAAAAAAACATATCTTCTAATAACTTCAATCAACACATAGCCTTTTATCTACTGACCTACCTGATAATATTGTTTATATTGAAATACAAAGAAATGTTGAATGCAGTGATATTGATGTGAACAAACCTTCCTGACTGCACACTTGTCTTTTTCCTCTGTCCAGCTGTGATGAGTACGTCACTCAGTTGGATGAGATGCAGAGGCAGCTGGCTGCAGCAGAGGATGAGAAGAAGACCCTCAACTCCCTGCTTCGCATGGCCATCCAGCAGAAACTGGCCCTGACCCAGCGTCTGGAGGACCTGGAGTTCGACCACGAGCAGACCCGCCGGGGAGGCAGCGGCCGCACGAAAACCCGCATCAAGGCCGCCAACGGCGCCTCCAACAACCCCCACGTAAGTCAGAGTCTCACCTGCTCTGGCTCTGGTCGCCCAGAGCACAACAACGCCATTCCCAATGGCATTCTGGGAGGCCCAGGGGTCTTTTGCAGCGAGAAGTACAAGATCTACTGCGACTGAGGCTGCTGAGAAGTGTACAAGGGACTGCTGTGTACAGAGGGGAGGGGGTGAAACTGCCAAGCCCTCCCTGTATTAGTGTTAAAGAGCCCCACTCGCTTGCTTAGCTCCCTGGCCGGCCTGTGCTCCTCTAGGGACTGCTGTGTGACTAACCAGCTGCTCGTGTGCTAGTGTAAACGCTTAGGGGAATGCAGGTGTATGTACAGTGTGCACTAGACGTCTGGACTGTAGTAGACATTTACGGCATGTGGATTACAGGGCCCTGGTTATTATTGGGGGTTTTGTGGATATTATGGAGTGTCTATTCTTTCCGCTGTCATAGTGCTGTACGTATGATGTAAAGATGGCATCTTTTGTGCTCATGAGTTCTGGCCCCCCTGAGTGTATTGCCTGGTAACATTGTGGGCGTAGGGACTTTGTAAAGGGGATGTCAGCCTGATGGTCTTATGACTGAATCTGACATCCTCTGCTCTTCAGCCTCTCTGTCGGCATCGGTGCTCCTTTAAAGACCCTGTACTGACCTGTGTTGGGCAACCTCGTCCAACCAGGTCAAGACTAAAAGGAGACTAAAAGGATCTGAAATATGCAACCTCCCCTCGGGGAGCCCTCTGTGGTTCTGCAAAGAAATTCATCAAGTCAAAAATTGGCTGCTGGTTTTCCGATGTAACTGTTTTGTGGGGAAAGGAGCACCTGTGACCGCAGGATTTTATTTCAGGATCATTTTTAAGCTGTGATGCTAGCACACCAATATTATAGGGTCAGTAGAATCGCATGGCTTTGCAGCTGAAAACGCTTCTAAGCTTTTGGATTTTTTTATTTTACGTTGCGTGGCGTGTGGTACAAGAGGGTGTAAAACAGGGCTCTACATTGTGTCAAGAGAAGTTATTTGGTGTCTGGTGAAACGCAGGAGGGCTGATCCATGTGACCCGTCATGTTGTGATGGATACTTTCAGAGCCATATTCGAAGAAGGATGGAAAGTTTGACAAATCGATCTCCACACCCAAATTAAGTGCACTTCAGCAAAGGTGCCTCAGGTTCCTGCGTCTCTTCAAACAGATTTAATGATTACTGTGAAAAGAGATACATTATAGTTTTGATCTAAGATGATGTTTTTTGTTCAATATGGAGCAAAATCCAAGAAGAGCACAAATCAAAACGACACCCACACGTGTGGATAATAAGCAAAAGAAACAAAACCGACCACTCGGCAAAAGTGCCTGTCGACCCAAACACTTGATATATTTATCCATGTAAAGCCCTGTCCTTGTGTCTTGACTTGAACTGTCACTGTTTTTTACCCTTCTCTCCCCCTCCTGAAAACTTCAGTATGGTTGAAATGTGGATGAAATCCCCTCCCTCACGTCTCTAATCTGTCCTCTCGCTCGGTTGACCTTCTTCTCTTTTAGATTGTCAGCAGCTTGCTATCCCAGCATCGCCCCTCACCCTTTAACTAGAAAGAGGAGTTGTGGGGAAATTTGCCCTCTCTATATATTTCCATCAGGTAATGTCCTCGTTGTGCTCCTGTGTGTTTTTGAGCATTCAAAAACGATCGTGTGTCGTGTTTTTTTTTTTTCTCTTTTAACAAGGATGCTTGCTGATTTGTTTGGTTTTGATGACGTGCGAGGACAAAACCACGTACTGTAGTATCCACAATAGCTTTAACCCTTTTGCAAGCTAGCGTTACGCAAATATAAAAGATTATAAGTGGGGCTTGTGTTTGATAAATCCATGTACTGCTTGTGGATCATAGACACATTAGCTTTATGATGCTAAAAGCAGGGTTGATGTGAGGAAATCCTGCAAGATTTATCAAATGACGCGTTTTCTACTACTATTAAGCTATATATGAATCTCTATATTCTTGATACGATCTTGTTCAGGTTATAATCTTGCAGGATGCTAATACAGTATTCCTTCCTCTTCGATATAAAGAGAGGAAGCCTAACGTTGAACGCCAGCAGTCAACCCTGCTTCAGTGTGCATCTATAAGCCTCGGCACACAGCATGGAGACAAGGCTATGTACACAATAGAGCAAAAAGAAGAAAAAAATCCTCCCTAGAGGTCGATCACTCTTAAGTTTGAGACTCATCTAACTTACAAGTGTGATGCATCTTCAGTTTCTATCAGTTTGCGCTGACTAGGAGACGGTTTGGGGAGTAGAGGGGAGAGAACTGCTCATAATGTAAAGCAGCTCCCGAGAGAGGAGATAAGAAACGCAGACAGGCTGGTGAGGGAAACCAGACGTCTGGCTGAGAGCTGACTCTGATACTGCGGAGAAATGAGTCAGAGGGAGAAACTCCTGAATGTGATGGAGGAAAAATGAGAAATAAACGACTACTGGTTGCTTGATCAGCCAGAGGACATTGATTCAAATTAGCCCCCCTGACCCTTTCTTGTGTATAGGCTCTGTGGACTCACCGAGCAGTAGGACGTGATCGTGACTTTAGGTAGATGAATCCCCGCTCCGCTCCACCTAGTTTGAAATCGATGTCTTGGATTATGTGGCGTCACAACAGCAGGCCACCTAAAATACTCCTCCTACCTCTGCTTGCAGGCTCCTCCCACTTCACCTTTCAGTTTACATCATCCAGTTTGTAATAAGCCTGCATGTCAAAAACCATCACCCACTCCTCATTTACTAGCATGGTATATGAGAAACGCCTTTCTCCTTTGGCCTGTGTGGTGGGCTTTAACTCTGCACCCGTGAGTCAGTGACTTCCTAACAGCAACTCTGAGACCAGGTTTTCCCCGCTGCTTCAGGGTCTCTGCCCTAACATGGCTTCTGGTGCTGTGACTAACTCCAGCCGCCGTCTGCTTCCTCTTCTGTGTGGACTCACAACAGCTGCTCTAATTTGACCAGTAATGCTAACAACAATGCTAACGCTGATCATGTGTCTGTTTCTCCATTTTGCAGTCAAAACAGTAGCTCTGCGCCGATGATGAAGTGCCAGCTCAAGGTCCAGTCTCGCTGCTGATTGAGCTCACCGAATGAAAGATTAAGCACTGATAGGTCATTTGGACTTAAAAGTCGTTTATTATGCAAAAATACACTTTCTAATATTTTTATATTAAGATATTTCTCCATAGCTTGTCTACAAACCAACCCAGAAGGAGAAAAATCTTTCCTCTCTTTCTGTTGTTGGTTCCACCTTTTAGAAAATGTCTGTTTGAGAATTTCTTTTAATGATGTCAGAAGGGGATTCGAGCACTCCCCTAGCTAGGTGTTTGTGTAGCCCGCAGTCGGCCTCAGGCATGTCACCCAGTCACAGCAAACATTAGAGCACAGCACTGGAAAGCCACATCCACTTCCTGTTCTGAAAACACTTTGTTCTGAGCAGGGCTAAAACAGAAGGGTGTAGAAGCATGCCCAAAATTTTGGAGCAGTGCAAGGATTAATTTAGGTTCTGGGGACGTCTGGAATTACTGTGAGCTTGCGGAAAAGAGTTAAATTAAACCTTTAAAGGCAAAAATGAAAACACTGATTTTAATTCAACTAACATTATTTATTTCATTTAGATTGAAATGATCTCTTATGCTGCTTTGGAAGCCAATTTCTCACAGGTCCAAGGAACTGAGTTTTTGATTGGCTAATCTAACCCTCCAATGAGAAGCCACAGGACACGGGGCTGTTTCTTAATGTACATGTACAACAAGCTGTTTGGTCTGGTTTCATCTTTGTTTTTATTTTTATTTTTTATCTGTGCACTTTCATTATATAGGACTATAACAGACTATTATTAACCAATAGGAAAGCGTGGTAGTACTATGGTTTGTGAGTTATTCAGTGTAGGTTATGATAAGATAATAGGATTATACGTCCTCCTGATTCATCTTAAACAACAAATATTTACTCTTGTAATCACTCCACAAACCACAGACCTACTATGAAGACTTTTTCCTCCAGATTTTATCCATCAAATAATCATTCTTAAATTGTTTTGTTACATCGTATGTTATGCTGTTGGTTTTCTTTTATGTTTGTTCTACTGCCATGTTCTACACTAAAAAAAAATCCAGGGTGATCTAATTCTGGGGTTTTTTCATGTATTTATTATTCCTAGGAATAGTTCAAAATAACACAATGAAACTTGACGACGCTCTGACTCAAGTAGGTAAGTCGTGTTTTGGGAAAAATTTTGAGTGACATGATATACTTTCTTTTTTCCTAACTTCTTACTGAGGGCGTTCACTGAAACGGGATCACTGGCTTACAGAATTCTCTGCAAGTGCGACAATTAAATTCCAAATTGGAATTGTTTCATTCTCTCTTCGTTTATCGTGCCAAATCTTGGTACACCATTTAGGGTTGAAAATGAATCGAGACTGGGAAATAAGACAAACCGTCGATGAGGAAAGACGTAGTCCGGACTGTGGACCGTCCGCGCTAGCGCCGGGGGTTTTGTTTTTTGGTTTGTTTAATTCTTCATTTCTGACCAGTAGTGCCTTTCATTGTTTCAAGGGAGAATCTTAGACTAGCATTTTATGTTTTCTTTTTTTTATAGGTGAGGACCGTGGGTTCAAAATGACTGTGAGCAGCAATAAGTGCAAAGGGAAATTGTCCCCTGTCTGCATGAGTGAGATGATAGTTTTTGAAATTAGCTCAATAAAAGTGACATTGTATTGAATTCTGCAGGTCAGTGATCCATTCAATAAAATCAGGGGTATTATTAAAAGGTTGTTTTTTATCGAACTTTGGGAACCAAAAGATATCCCTTTGGCCTCCTGTTATTGAACAAAAAGCTCCAAACATCTGTGAAGTGTTGGGGTGCTTCAGTGTACTATTGGAAAGCATCAACGTATCTCTAGCTTTGTTTGGTGAAGGTAATGTGATATCAATAGTATTGTTGAAAAAAATGTGCAGAGAGCGCATTTTTGTCTTTCTTTTTTGTCCAATTTGAGTTCTGTTTGTTGTTTTTATACTCTTTTTTTTACATCATCTTTAAGCATTACGTTTTCAGTAAACAGAAAACAAAAATGAGCATCAACAAGCTTGAATAGTGCCATTATAGCCAATGCTTGTTTGTTGAGGCGTTAAAGTTACAAATATGGACGTGAAGCTAAAAAACTAAAGTGCAATTCAGATGCTGTTTTACATGAAAAAAAAGGTTTTCTGTTTGCTGGAAGCAATAGCATTGTGATAATAAAACAATTTAGCTGTGCAAACTTTATACTGTCATGTTGTGTTCCAGTATTGATCCATAATGAGAGTTTGATATCTTTATATAAAAATAACGACTTCACCTGTATGTTGGTATTTATTTGAATTGTCATGCAGTACTGTATTCTTATCAATAATGTGCATTATGATTAGTGGCATATTGATTACGGCTAAATGTCATATGCATGTTCCTCAGTCATGGGACCTTTACACAGGAGCGAAAACAAACATGTAAACTTTATCAGGGTGTTACAAAATTATGGAGAAAAGGAAAAAGATTGAGTCTGATGTATTACTGCTGAACTTATCCTAAAAAAGTGTTTTGTTTGTTTTCCAGTGGAGAGGAGGTTTCTCTGTGTAAAGGTAGTCATACTGACTAAAATCAATAAATGTAACTTAAGTTCCAAAGTGTCTCCGTCTTTTTTGTATTATTAGCTCGCTCTCATCCTCAGCAGCGCTTGAAGGGTTAATCGGGGAAGTAAGCAGCTTTGTGTCTCGGAGCGTTACCAGCTGGAAGTGAGCGGCTGGGGGGGGGGGGACTTCCCAGCTGTCTGAGCAACTCCAGGATGTGATCACATTTCACACAATGCACAAAAACACTTCACCACCTACTCAGCCCAGTTCCCCCAAACCTACTAACCTCTGTCTTTCTCTCCTCTGCTGTCTCACTTAAACCCTCTCCCTCCTGCTCCTCGCTCTCTGGACTCGGTCTGTATCACTCTGCCTTCTGGAGATGCACCCACACAAGGATCACACTCAGCTCCTTCTGACCTTTTGGCACACCCAGCACTTCCTGCCTCGGCTCTGGAGTTTAGTGCTTTACCCAATTAGAGAGACTGTCTGCAAACTTGGAAATCAAGGAGAAATACTGCTGATACTTGAATTAGAACAGATGTTAAATTAGCAAACTGGGGACAAAAGGTTTTCTAACAAACATAGGAGCGTAAGAACAAAGGACTAGCCTTTTGGGAGGGAAAGGTTAAGGCCCTGATCACTATTACATTCTTCATTTACATAAAATCACTCCCTGTCAACCATCCAAACACCCACTGAAAGCCCTGGAAAATTAGTTTTAAGAGCAATATATTCATCTATCAGGCATTTAAAACAGTTTAACCAGTCAGACAAGCTAAGAACAGGCCTAACAGGAGGCTTAGGTTGAGCTTTAAGGAGTTAATTGTATAAGGACAGCAACATAGATGGGAAGAAATCATCAGAAAAGCTTTGCAGAATGAGCCTGCATGTGTGTTGGTGTCATGAAGGCTTCCATATTGCATTCAACAAACGTTGCACCAAACACAATTCTGATCACCCTGCCCTGACAAATACTTTTGTTCATAATTTTGTTGAGTGGCAGCCATCTTAAATGAATGTCCTCATTCTGCATCTCAAAGGCAAACAGAGGAATGAGGTTTAGCTTCCAAGCCATTTTCTGCCGTGTTCCAGCTGCCTGAATTTTCTTTTACATTAGTGCAGGTAAAACCTTAACTCTTTGTTTGAAACATAAACAACTTTGAGGTATCCTGGGCTATTGCTATGAACAATACAATGGGGAAAATGTAATAATACAAATAAAATAAAGAAAAGGTGCTCCACAACACAATGACATTATTTACTTATAAGGCACTTATATTGCAGCTTTTCAGTCTAACTCCTGACATCAATGGATTGAAGATGGGGATACCAGATCCTGTTAAAATGCCTCAGTTTGTTTAATAGAACTGAATTCTCTCTGAAAAAGAAAACTTTATTGTTATTCAAACCACGGCTTAACAGGGACTTCTATTCTTTTACCACTTAAAAAAATTTTTTTGCACCACAATGAGCACATAGAACAGCTGTAACTGGCATTTAGTAAGCTTGGAAATCTTAACGAGATACACCAAACGATCCAAGAGCAGGATCTGGTTCCTCTTTTTGTAGCAATATATCTTTAAATGTTCTGAATATTTGAAATTAACAGAACTTTGTAAAATAACACAAAGGTCGTAGATGAACGATCTTTTTCATAAAGCTGTTTGGAGGACAAAACAATGTGTGCAGCTAAATTAACTGCATTTCCAAAAACGTATTTAAACCTATTTCTCAAGACCTTTACTCACACTGCCATTTTAATCTTAAAGGAAGTGACAGGCTACCCTCGAGAAAACAAGGGGAGAAGTTGTGAGCACCTAATTAGTCAGCAGACTGACAGGAAGTTGTCCATCTCTCCAAGTGTCAAAATGGAGATCTGACCAAATGACCCACTATGTTAGTCATCAAGAAAATGTGATAAAAACAACAGTTCAGATTTATCCCTGTAGATCCACGGATAAAGTTAAGGAGCAAACAACAAAAAATGGAGGATTTAAGACTTTCTAGGAAGGGTATATTTGACCTGGGGATGATAAAAGGCTGATCTCCAAACCCATTTGCAGCCTGTTACAATGTGTTGTAAAATTCCAGGGATAAAGTTTTTTAAAAAAAGTGGAAAATACTGCTGAGGGAGTACCTGTGATCCTTAGAAGTTAGATGGTTTAAAGTGCATCTGACCCAACAGTCTCAACAAAACATACTGTATCCATAACTGTCATTTGAGCCTTATTAGTTAGGTTAGGGGTGGGAAACTGGTGCCCCCCTTTGTTCTACATTCTGCCCACTAGTCTATTTAAATGTTAAAAGATGTGTATGAAAGAAATGAATAAAATGTGTCAAAAGGTCTTGTGAAAACAGTAACTTTAGCAATATTGTCAAAGAAATGAGCTCCAACTGGCTTCAGTGTTCTGTAAAAATATTTTGTTCAATTATTTGTATGGCTTTTTCATAACCCCTGTAAAAGATCAGAATTCTGGATCACTAGATCCAGAATAGAGCCAGGATCCAGAACAAAGTCAGCATATACATGGAGGTTATCCTGTATGAACACATATTTTGGGGATATCGCTATATTGATTTTATATGAATTACTGAATGTCGTCAATAGGGTTTCCCATTATAAACCCATTATGTTTTCTTGTGACATCAGCCTGAATGGGACCCAGCTGACATTTTCCTTCATGATAGAACATGCACCCCGTATATTCTTGTAAAATTGGAAGGAAATTTGTTGAAAAATATCAGAGATATGATTTTTAAAAATTCTTTCCAATGTGATTTTTTAAAATTTGGGAGTTGGTTACATCCAGAAAAATATACGCATAACCTCCAAATTCTTATAATTTCTAAGTTGGGCCATTACCAACATCTCCTGAAAATTTCAGCAATGTACGTCCAGCAGTTTTTGCATAATCCTGCTAACAAGCAAACAAACATACTCTGGCAAAACATGGCCTCTTTGACGGAAATAATTAATGAGTTTCAAAGGGCAGAGGTCATTTTTGGTGATGTCACCGCTTTAACAGTCAGGCCTTTGTCAGTGCCCCTTTCCTACATCCTCCTCATGCACACGCACACACACACAAGGCTCATGTGGCAGAGGAAATATGGGTCAGTGGGCCTCATTCCACTGCTGCTTTATTAATATGCAGGTGCTGGCTTATACAGCAGAGCAGATGTGTCATGGAGAAGCAGGTGCAGTATTACATCCCACCACACGGGGTCACTATAACACAGCTCACAAGCAGCTCTGAATCCTAAAAAATGTCATCTGAAGGTCTGCTGCAGGCCCTGAAGGAGAGCCAGAGTGTGTGTTTAATGCACGCACAAAGACTCTTCTTTTCAGGCCCGGCTGTCATGTGATGGATCCATGTGGAGCCTGAAGGGACTCAAAGCAGGGGTCAGCTGATTTAACAACAGCCCACACTTGCCTCACATGGATCTCAAACCCATACTGATGAAAACTTTGCCAAACATCAGGTCCACCAATAAAAAAATCACTATACAAATTTATGACACATGGAGGGTGATTTCTGTCTCGTGATGCGTTCGAACATTCCTGAGTCCTGACAGTGGACGCAGGGTGTGTATGTGTGTGTCCTCCCTCCCTGTGTGACTCATGTTTTATCTCCCAGAAACTGTTGGTGTGATGCCTTGAAAAAGCAGGTTACCACGGTATCATCTGCGTCAACACATTGGGTGTTAATTCAATCAGTGTGAGGCTCTAATTTGAACGTGAAAAGAAAGTGAGGATGAGGACTGGCACCATTTTCTGAGTGTGAGAAGTAGGGCTGGAAAATATATTGAGCTGTTAAGACTGATGCTGTCTGGGGGAAAATACAAGGCCTGTGACAACCACTGACACTACCTTATTGATCAGAAGATAGTCTATTTGAGATATTTAGTCCCAAAGTTCTACATATTTAATTTAATTTAAGATATTTTAAATTAGTTGTAAAATTTAATGATATTGGTACTTGTTCAATACCACTTGTGGCACCCTCACATGGTGCCTTAAAAGACCTTGGGGTGGCACAATAAAACAAAAATCCATTATTGAATTTCATCAGATCTACATGCTGTTGTATTTGATGTTGTGGTCTGAAAAGCTTGCTCTCTCCTCATATTCATATTCAGTTTTTATGACTGCTAGGGTATGTTCACAATCAATAATGTTCAAAAAAAACCTTTAACTCTTCTTTTACAAACTGACTACCCCAGATCCACCTGTATTCTTACTCTGTCTAATGCTGCGTTCCAGGCAACCCGTAACTCGGATATTTCCCAGTTAAAATCTCCGAGTTCCGACCTTAAAGCGTTCCAGGCAAAATACGACTTCGGTTTGAGCACAAGGAATTCTGGTATGTAATTAACCAACATGGCAGGTATTATAAGATTTATGCTTTATCAACTAACTCATTTGAGAGAAACAGAAGCGGGGAAACGACGCATAATGTAACAGAAGCTTATACTTTACAGTGATTGTCATTATTACAAGGCTGCCTTATTGGTTAGGCAGTGATGTGACGTCACAAGTCGTAACTCGGAGTACATCGATCTGGTACGAGTTCACGGGTCGTAAGTGATGAGTTCGACTGCTGTTCCAGTGCATTTTCACGAGTTACAGGTGGCAAAAACACGAGTTACAGGTTGCCTGGAACGCAGCATAAGGCCCAATCCCAAACCGCCCCCTACACACTCTCCCTACACACTTCCCCTCCGTTTGCGCATCCTCGCAGAGGGTCTGCCATACATATATCCGCTATCCCAAACCACATAGTGTGGAGAGGGAGTGGACCGTTCAGCCCTTAAACAGCGAGTCTGCATCAATGCAGGCTTTCAACGACATTTGCAGGAAGTGCAACATCTAAGTGGGAGAGGAAACGACATAAATATAGGTGCCGCATGTGTCCATATTTTCCCCACACCTTTGTCACGCTGACCAAAAAAATCACATAAACTGTGGTTTTAAAAGATTTAAACAAAACAAGCAAAATATACTCTATGCTGACGTTTGATATGATTGTGCAGCCCTGGCACCATAAAATGTGAGCACAATTGGCAACATTATTCATTTCTTTAATTGGATGGTAATCGGATTGAAATACATGTGGAATCACTTAAATAATTGAAGTAGTCTAAAACTCTTGTCCGAGGGCATCACAATCATACACGGGGCGTCTTTCTGTTGCCATGGCCACGAGGTTTTCTGTTTTTCGGTAAAGTGAAGAGGGCCTCCCATTCCTTTACATACCCTCCCCCTTCAGTGGAAGTGCCCTCCATATTTCCGAGTGTGACTTAATTTTGGAGTGACACTCGTTAGTGAAGGGGTAGTGTGTAGGGGGCGGTTTGGGATTCAGCCTAAGAGTTTCTTCTCCATTAAGGCCCCTTCCCCACATGGACCTAGTCCACAATCTTAATTCCACTGTAGAGATGACAGAACAACAACAAAAAATCACTGAAACACATGACATATTGGAAATAAAAGTATGCATTAAAAAAAGAGATGGAAAAGTAGAAAAAGTAAATAAATGAAAAAAAGAACGGGGTTGCATCACAAAGTTTTCTGCTTTAAAAGAAACACCTGAAAATTACATATTTTAAGTTGTAAATCAATATAGCTTAATCACTGGAAATTGATTACAGCACTGCTTGTTGCCATATTCTCAACAACTCTGCAGTCATTCTCCAGTCTCTGCTTTTCACTGAGCTTGCCATTTCATGAGCTTAAGCTGCCAACAAAACAATGGTAGGACATCAAACTAGTATGCAGGAGGCCAAGGGGGAAAGCTGTTTCAGACTACGTTTACACTCTCTGACTTCAATATGCAAAGATTTTTCCTTTGCGTATTCAAAATCAATCCACATTCAGACAGAGATGCTGGAGACAAATGAAATTGCTGTTGTATGCATGCCGGTTCAGTAGATGGCAATGCAGGTTTGCAGAGAGGCAGCGCTGCTACAACACACCTACGAAGAAGAAAAACTTTTCACAAACAACAATGGCAAGTGCACGCACAGAGACGCAGGAGTTTCTTTTCTGAACAACAAATCATTTTCGGGCGACAAATCTGTTTGGATAGTTTTGTCTGGATATCAAACCGAGCACGGTAAGCGGCACACACGCTACTTGGTAGATGGCTGAAGCTGTTGTTGTTCCTGGTATGCGCGCACAGCCTTCATGTGAAATAGTACTGCACATGTGGTGATATCAGCGTTTCACCCTGAAACGCTCTGATTCAGGTTCACATGGAGCTACATGGAGAGCATATTGAAAGCTCTTGAGCCTGTTTTCAAAAGTTTCCACATTCGGGCAACCCGCTAAGAGTTCCCATGTAAACACAAGGCCAAAACGCAATGAAAACGTACCAGATCTGACCGTATTCGGCCCCGTGTAAACGGTCCCTCACACAGCCACTGGCATTGTAAATGGGAAAGAGGGAGAAGTCCCTGTGCTGAGGACTTCTGTCTTGTGAGTAGAAGAACTCTGTCAAGTGGAGAGAAATGTTGAACACACGAAGGGGCATATAAAACTAAAAAAAAGCATGATATGGCCTCTTAAAGAAGTGCAGTGTTAGTTTTAATAACATAAAAAAACTACTAAAAATGGAAATGAGGTCAATATACATGATAGCTACATCTGCTACTTTCAATCAGTTTATCAAAGAAATACAGATGAAGACTGCAGAAAATAAGGTTCAAGTTTATTTGAGAAAAACGTGCACCCTAAAGGCTGATCTACAGTCTATTTCTGTATCAAAACTTAGCTGTAGCCACACTCTAAGTCTGTTAAGCCCTGAACTAACACCACACCTCTATCACCACATGTACCTCACCAAAAGCATAAATATGACTGCAGCCGTGTGATCAGCCCTCTGCACAGCACCAAGTGGTCACCTCTTTTCTTACTTCACAATAAAGAAAATGAAGGAAAAAGGCATGCATATCCAAACATGTAGGTGAAGTGTGTTAGATGAAAAAGCTACGGCAATAAGGGTTTAAGATCTGCTCACCAGAGGCTGCTCAAAAATGAATTTTTCAGCATATAGAATATGTGCCATGAAGACATTATGCTTTTGTCTATCTCACTATTGTATGATGTGTTCATTGTAGATTCTTCTCATGTATGTGTGACCTGTTGGGTGACTCCAGGGTTGTTCATGTGGAGTTGTGGTCACGTCTGTTTTGAAGTACAACGCTCTGATACCAAGGACCATTCAAATACTAATAAATTAATAATTATTTCATCTATAGGCGTCTTCCTCAGCAGTCAAAGTAACCTTACAAGCAAAGTTAGAACATAAAATAAATAATATATCAAAAGGATAAATAAAATAAACAGTGAATAAAACATAAGATGGATCCCATGGTGAACAAGCAGGCGGATGGTACAGTGAGGTGGATAGAAGAAGAAGCCCTGGGGGTTCAGGAGGCTGTATTGATATGCAGGATCTTAGAAAGGTGTACAGAGGGGTGCTGGTTTGGCGGAGTGGTTAGCAACCAGGCACCCCACGTACTTGCTTCTGCCGGTCCAGGTTCAAATCCCACCTGTGACCAGTTTGCAGAGTGTCTTCCCCTACTCTCTCACCCCCTTTCACAAGCCTATCCACTGTCTCTCTCCTATCAATAAAGGCACAAAATGCCCAAAAAATACATTTGAAAAAAAAAGAAAGGTATACAGAGGCAAGGTTATGGATGGACTTAAGACAGCCAAATGTGATGACAGATTTTATCATTTGGAAACACATGCTGATCACAAGTAAATATTTTGGACAACCTCACAATGCTAATGTGTGTGCATGAGTTTGTGATTTTTTGATATTAAAAATGAAAAACTGCAAAATATTGGGTGTCTTGGGCCTCCAGGTTTGTTGCTGTGGTATCAAATAGATATCAGCTCATTTAGATTTTGATTAAACTTTTTTAAAGTGTATAATCTTAATGCTAGGACAAGCATTTGTTATTTTCTTACAAGTAAAATATCAAAACACTTTCAGAGAGTATCCTAATTCATCAAAAAAATGATTAAGACATCATTTTTCAGTCCATATTTCCCAGCACTAGTGATTAGTCACATAACTGGAGCTAATCTTACACTCGCCTGTGTTAACTCTCACACCTTGACTTCAGCACCAATGCTCACTTTTAAATTGTCCTTCCTCCCTTAGCTCCTCCTTTCCTTTTTCCCCTCCTTCCTCCTCCATGAATGCTTGTTTCACATTTTTTTCTCTCCTTATGAGTGGAAGAGCCCCAGGGAAGCAGAGAAGAGGATGTATCCCGGGGGGCTGTTTGGTGGTCTGCTTTCTGTGGGCCAGCACGCTCCCAGACGGGGCTGACAGGCAGCTCCATGCTCTCAGAGGCACTAACAGGGGCTCCGGGGCCCCTGGTCTATTTAAAACGCAAGTTCAGTCATCCACAAAACACACAGCCTCTCTGCACCAAATTATTCTGTTACACTAAGACAAGAAGTATCGAGCAACATTTTCAGACTCCCCCATTATGCATCGCTTCACATCTACAAAATCAAAGTCACATGCCACAGTTATTTCATTTGATTTTGAAGGACTGATCAGATTAAGAGCTCCGATGATTTATAGCTGTAGTTTATTTGACAGGAGAGCAGGTCACTGAGGTGGCCTTCAGTGAGAACTGGGAGCCATTATCATCAGGGACCCTGCTGTCGTCTGTGTTGTTCTGAGGAAGATGAAAAGCGTGCAGCCACAAAAGGGGTTAATGGTGCGTGGCTGAGTCGACACGTGTCTCGAATAGAGGGGAGGGGGCTTCACAGATGGACGCTCAGACTGGGCAAAGGATGGATGCAATCACACAGTCACGCACCCTAAACTGGCTTAGATTAGTGATAACATCGAAGAAATACACAGCAGCTCCTCTCACTGGTTTAAATCTTATAAAGAGATTTAAAATTTTACAATTAAAACCCCCTTAGCCTTAATGTGTATCATGATCTTTACAAAATATAATATGCCTACAAAATGATTGCGGAGCACAGTGATGGGCCAAGAGGAAAAACTGTAGCAGTATGATTGGTGGTCTTTATTTGAGTAAGTGAATGTTATCCTACTAGATTTAAGGTCACAGTACCATCAAACTATATTAAGTTTATTCTTGATTCAGAATGGATGTTTATCGAAAGTTTATTGTTGGTTTTGTCAAGTGGGTTGTATCAGTGCTCTGATCAAATACTGAGGTTCTCATCTCCTGTGGGCGGCCAGGGTTTGAGTCCGACCTGAGGCCAATTTGACTTCCTCTACTCTCTTTCTCCACTCACTCTTTCTCCTCTATGGCTAAAATCCAAAAAGTATCCCAAAGTATCTTTCAAAGTAAAAAATAATAATCCCTCAAAAAGTGCTCCATTGATTTCGTTAACAAACCATCGATGAACATGAGGCCACATGACCTTGACTTTTGACATATGACCTCCAAAATCAGTCCCGTGGATCCTCCAGTCGAAGTTGACGTGCTTGCACAACATTAAAGATACAGTGTGTAGAAATTGGCATTTTAGGGACATCTAGAGTTCAGATTTTGGAATGAGCCCATCCATCACATCACGAAGCGACGAGCCGGTGGAGACCAAAAAGGATCATGAACAGGGCATAATTTAAAACAGTTAATAGGTGAGGGTTTTTCATTCATATTTGTAACTATTATTTTAATAGATTATAGGTCAGTTAAGATGCCACATGCCATCCAGGTAGATTTCAGGACCAGCTGCCAGACTTGTATTCAAAAATCGCATTTCGCTCTTTTTGTCCCTAAAATCCACCCATAGACAACATAGCGGATTGTTATGTCGACCTCCATGAAAACAGCCCGTGGTAATATAAATTTTTTAAAGCTTTTTCTAACTAAATAAAAATAAAACAGACGTTTTATGGGGATGATTGTACTCCTTTTTGATGGACTTTATATACAAATTGAAACATTATATCCTACATTCACCGTTTCTGTTTGGCAAAATGCTGCCAACTTCTACACACTACACCTTTAAGAGAATTTCAAAAGTACACCCGGGATACTGTGACCATAAGACAAATGTGAACACAAGGCCACAATGATCTGGACCTTTGCTCTGTATCTCCAAAATAAACAATAAATCGATAAATTTGAAAGAAAAACTTTTCAAATGTTTAAAAAAATTACATTCCTAGCAATAGTTCAACACTGACAGGCAAAGATCTGACCTATTTGACATTTTGGTCAAAAACAAGGGTTGAACATTGGGGGACAGTGACCTTGACCTTAAAACTTGAACATTAAATTCTAATCAATTCATAAATGAGTCAGAGTTGACATTTACACAAAGTTTGAAGAAAATCAAGAAAAAACTTCTCTTGAAATATGGCATCCATAAGCAATAGATAAACGCTAGAAGACTCCAAAATCAAGTCTTTTGTTAATGAGTTTGAGGACTGTAGTTGAGTTGCCATTGGGGTTATTAAAAAATCTGTTACAACATTCAGCTTGTCTGACACCCACCCACAAACAGCATTTTAGACTCTCGGAAAAAACACACAACAGAAATGTCAATCTTTGTGCCAATTCTTGTTTGCTTTTTATGGGTTATAAAGAGGAAGCAGTTTACATTTTTTTTCATTTTATAATTAGCTCAAATTCTTCACAGGAGCTTACAGTTTATGATGTTGACCAGTATCAGAGTTATGGAAAGTGAAAGCTCACCCTGCCGACCTTCAGTGACTGCACTGCATGCAAAGAGTAATATAGCATTAGACTGAATTTTGGATAAACAGTCAATAACAAACAAAAGAATTGAATGTAATGACTAAAACAATCTTCAAATCCAGGACTTGTTTTCCCAATCTGTCTGTTTCTTATTGCTGTGTACAATGATCCACAGTGGCAGCTGACTGCAGCTGACTGAAGACTTAAGGACAATCAATGGAGAGATCAGGAGCAGCCTGAGCACTGACATGGGGACAGACGCACTGTGCCTCCTGTTAGTCTCCTTTTTTCCACACCAACGGGCAGCTGTGGAGTTTTCAGAGCAGATATGTCTTTAAATAGAAATCATCCTTTCATGACTGCACGTGACTATTCATGTCATGGGCCGAGGGGCACGTCATGGCTGAATGTGCAACTTCAATGAAAAAATATAATCCAGTGTAAAGAAGATGCAGAAACAAAAGCAAATCAAGCTTCATATGTTTAAAAGGCAGGCTGTGATGTACAAGACAGAACTAAACTGTTAACTGATTAGTACTGAGGCATTTGTCACTTGGACATGGGTAGCATGGGACAGTTACACCTAAGTTTATCTCAACATGAAGAAAATTCCATCAAAAACAATCAACTTGCAATCATAAAGAAGTTTGTGTTCAAAAGGGTGTTGTTGGTAGGATATTTCCTCAAGGGGGGTGCGAGACTAATCAAGATATTCAGCAAGCTAACAGTGAACCAGCAGTGCTGAGAGCAATGATGCTTAAAAGTAGGGCTGTCACTTTAGTGCATTAATTAGATTAATTAATTACACCGCAAATTAATGCGTTATAAAAATTAATCGCAAGATTAATCATAGCACACAAACATTTTGATATTGGCCAGCTGAAGGACCCGTACATGGCAGTGGCACGTCACTTCACACATGCGTCTCTAGTCAAACCAAACAAAGCCCAGGTGACAACAGGAATGGCATATTTAAGACTTAGTCTTATTTTATTTTTGAATTTATTTATCTATATTTGTACTACATTCTTTAATAATGTATCAGGCCTAATTGTTTTGCTGGATGTCCTCGACCTTTTTCTTATTTTGAATTTGATTTATGAAACACACTTAAAGTGTAATTTGAGTTGCCTGATTGAGCTTAGAATTTTCTGGACAAGTTGTCCTGACTTTGGTTTTATTCAGTCACCAATTAAAATGTGGATTTACAAATCTTCACTTCTTAGTGTATTCATTTGATTAGTCATGCACTACAATTTTATAATATCCTAGAATTCAAATTCAAAAATTTGGGTACTTCAAGCAAATATGAGATTAAAATGCGATTAATTAGATTAATTAATTATAAATCCGGTAATTAATTAGATTAATTTTTTTAATCGTCTGGCAGCACTACTGTGTGACATAAGGACTGGGAAAAAAGCAAAACATATAATGGTTTAGAGTAAATAATAATGATGGTTTTCATAACTCCCCGATACTGTATGCCTTTGTTGTTTTGTTAAAAACAAACTAATGTTTGCATGTGTTCCATGCCAGTCCAAGTCCAAGTGGGCACCAAGACAAAAAAAAAATGTTTTCAGGTCAATGTGTGTTTAAAGTGTCATCCATCTTGTGTTAAGGAGACTGAAGTTGGTTGTCAAACAGATTGATTGCACCATTATTTTTACAAGCAAAACATTGGTGGCAGTTTTATCATGTTCATGTTTTTGTTTTGTTAGCATGGCTGTTCCTCTCTTGGAATTTTGTGGAACACTAATATAGCACTGAGTAATGTAGGCCTGAACAGTTATGGTTTGGGATTTTTTTGAAGAATAGTAAATTGTTGTTGGCATTTAAAAAATTCAACAAGTCAGTCATTTTACAAATGAAAATTGAGCCGACCAAAGAGTGTATGTTGGTAGCTTTAACTTAAACTTTGCCTTAGCTAGCTTAATCCATGTGCATTGCTCAATCAATGGGCTGGGAAGGACTGGTCGCCTCTTAAGCATCTTTAATCTAATGAGTCTGATGATGTTTATAATTATTATCTCTACCAAGGAGGTCATGTTATTGGCAGTGTGTTTTACTTTGTTTGCTTGTTTGTTTGCTAGTTGGAGAACAGTAAAACTCAAAAACAAATGGATCAAGATGAAATTTTCAGGGAATGTAAGTCAAGAAGTGATTACATTTTGGGAGTGATCCAAATCCAGATACAGATCCAGGAATGTACTATAGGACAGTTTCCCACATTTTGCTAATAAGTCAATAATCACGTCATTTTCAAGGAATGTGGGCTTTGACACGGGAAAAGACATTAGATTTTGGTGAATGTGGATTAAGATATGTCTAAAGACTTCTTAACAGAGTGGAATATGGCAGTTTTCCCACATTATTGACCAAAAGTCGTCAGAAATAGCTGGAAATCCTTTGGCAGAGGTTTGAGCTGTCTGAGCACCTCTAGGATTCTTCCTGTTTATGCCTTTTTTCTTCCTTGAAAATTCTTGAAGAACTTTTAAACTTTTTGGATGATAAGGAATATCATAGAAGAACTGTGGGATATGAATCATGAACCAAACTTATGCAGGGGTCCTTATCGATTTTAATCCTTTCTGTATCATCAATGCTCAATGAATGGAGTTCTCGTGTGCGCGCCTTACTTCAGGAGCGCGCACTTTCTTTTTTTTCCAGCGGCGGCTCAGACAGAGAGGAAAGAGTTTGTGAAGAGGGAGGAGAGAGGAGGACTACATGACCGACTACAGTGGACTAATTCTGCTCAGCACAATGACCCGGGATAAAAAGTGTTACCGTGAGCCCACCATGAAGTTTCTCTAGCGGGTTGTTATTTTTCTCTATCGGCCGACAGGAAGAGAGGACACTGTGAAGAAGTAGTGGAGTATACTCGCCGGCGTTGTTGCCAGTTTCCTCCGCGGAAAGGACGGAATCAGCAGAGAAAGACCGGGGCAGAGGAGGAGAAATCCGTGCAAGATGCAGGGGGTTTCAGCCACTGGTGAGTGAATTTCCAAGTGACACTTCTCTGTCCTCCTCTGTAAACTCTATGCGTTTTTTCTTCAAGTTGTTTCCAAACGGCTTGCATTGCGCACGGGATTTGAATTCCAAAATGCATTATCCAGCTGTCAACAGGGCAGCTGCAAACAAAAAGGGGCCTGCATTAAGTCCAAAACAAGGGGAAGACTTTCTGGCTGTCTGCTCGTTAGTACGCTGCTTCACAAACTCTGAGGGGAGCATTAATGCTGTGAGCTGACACGGCAAGAATAGGAGCCAAGCCGTGCCAAACCCGGAGAGATGGAGCTGTGACCTCACAGCTGCCCCAGCCGAATGTAGACCCCTTCACCCACCAAAACACACACACTATCCAGAACACGTTGATCAGTAGGAGTAGCCTATATATCAGCTGGGATGCGAAGAAACAGATTCATAGATTCATTGTTTGATGACTGTTAGGGTATTTTCACAATCTAAAATGTTCAATAAACGTTCAAGTTTTTTTTTATACAGACAACCCCTAATAGTACTTTACACTCTGGAGTTCCTGCTCTTTTAAGGCTCTCTCCCCTCATAAGACCGATCTTCTTTGCTTTGAGGCATATGATCAGTACAGCGCTGCTCAGTGTCATATTGTCAACAACTCTGTATCTTTGTATGTCAGTCTGGTAATCTAAAGGTTGTAGGTTGGAGCCCAGCTCTGGTTGTCAAATACCCATATGATGCCTAACCTCATGCTACTCCCACTGCTGTGTCAGTGGCATGTAAATGGGTATGAAAAGGAGTGAATGTGTTAGTAAATACTGATAGACTTCATTCAGAGAAACTCTAAACCATCAGTGTTAGGGATGGGAATTGATAAGATTTTATCAATATCGATGCCGGTAACGATCCTGCTAATCGATCCAGTTCTTAAACGATTCCCTTATCGATTCCTGCAGATGTGAGCAAATGTTGGTCTGATTTTCAGTGGCAACAATGTCAAACACATGTCACAGCATGTATAACTGCCTCTGCAAATTGCTGGTGTGTCCACTCACGTAAGGTTGTGTAGTAGGTGCAGTTAGGATTAAGTCACAATTCTGATACTTCTGAACCCTGTCAGTGGATGGAATTGATAAGGGAATTGATAAGCAAAAAGATTAATGATATTGATTCTTTGGTGGAGCTGTTAACGATTCTCAACTGGAATTGGTTTTCGATTCCCATCCCTAATCAGTGTAGAAATGAAAGATTGAATGGGTGTGAATGGGTAGATGTGATCTACAGTGATAAAGCTAATTTAAGTTGTCAAAGTGACTAGAAAAGTGTAAAATAAACTTGAGTCCATTTAACACAGGGGTGTCCAAACTGTGGCCTGGGGGCCAAATGTGGCCCGCTGCCCATTTTGAATCGGCCCCCAAAACAGTTCAGGAATCAAGATATTTTAATTACAGCAGCAAATACCATCAATCATGCACATTTTCTGCTGTTTTTACTTTGCCACAAGGTCTCATTTACAAAGTATACTGCAATATTCATCTTCAAGCACCAACATTCTTGCAATTTACTCTTGTTTTGTGTCTGAAAGTGAAGCTAAGATGTAAGTGTCTCTCATCTTTGCTGCTCAAAAGGTCTCGCCCGTACTAGGTGTGAATATAGTAATAGCCCGGGGTATCAAAGGCCCCTCGACAGTTGATAACCCACCCATAAACCTTAAAATTTTAACTCCGATACACTAAAAGTGGAAAGTGGCTCAGTTGTCCATGTATTCCTCTTCATGTGGCCCTCGATGTAAAAAGTTTGGACACCCCTGATTTAACATTTACCATGCTAATGTCTACACACACATGTGTCCAGGGTTTACAATGGAAACCCACGCACAAGTACCAAAACTTGTAATACCCTGTGAGTCCACTTGAGGCTGACTGCAGAAACCTGACACTTCAGTGTTGGTGTGCAGGAAACTGACATTTTAGTGTCATAAATAAACGTATTTAAATCCAGGTTCAAAGAACGGGTTAGTCTAAATATGTAACACATCCACATGCTCTCGCTTTATGGGGGGATTTTTTTCATCAAATCATACCCCTTTTTTCCCTAAGATTTCCACTTTTGGAAATGGGTACTTGACTGGCATAATGCATGTCCACTTGGGGCCACTATTGGTCATTGGGCCTTGAATCCCACCTCAACAAGGCCTCTGTGTCTGGAAGTAGGTTGAGTTAAATTTCATTTGAAATGACGTTTATAATATTGCAATGTCCATTAGGATGCATCAGCAGTGCTCCAAAAGCTCCTTTATAGTCAAGCAACCGATGTGACATGACTTTGTCAATTTTTTTACAGTCTATGTGTCCTCAATTTTAGACTGCAAAAGAATTGGCAGAAGCTTCCTCTAGTAACCAAATGGCTGACGTCACTCAAGAGGATAACCCCTGATATAAAATGAAAAAAACATGACAAAACACAGTAAAGCCCTTTACGCAGTATGTTTCAACTAAACCAAAATAAGAAACATAGCTGTCACCTAAAGACGTTCATTGATTCTGTGATGCTGAGATAGTCCTGATTTTTTCACACCACAACAGCTTTTTTCAGGAGCACAAAAAAGTGGCACAGCACACGTCCCACTTACACATTTTTAGAATACACATATGGTGTGTGCTCCCCCACTGGCTCTGCTTCCATCTCATCTTAACCAGGCTAATACTAACACCACATTTGGAGAGAGGGCCTGACTTTCTATCCCATTTATCCCAAAAGTGGCCTTCACAATGTTCACAGTGAAAGTGAAGCATCACAGATAAATAACATCTCTTGAAACAACACTATGAACAACACTTGAAATACAGAAGAAGATGGATAAGCCTCGATAACGATAATAGCAGATGTTTTATCTCTTAGCATCTCATCACCATTCTGACATATAGTGTGATACATGGTACTGTACATTTGATTAATATATACACTGAGATACAACACTACAAAATGTGTAGCCCATTAGAACTGCTCTCAGAAAGTGCTGATCAGGACCAGCACTAGCAGGGGTGAGCCCTTCCAGATTCGGCTGTAGCTCCACCTCCCCCTACTTCCTTATCTTCACACTGTATGTAAAGAAAGGGCAGAGGAGAGAGAGTAACAAAGGAATATGAATGGTTTTCTCCCATTGCTCTTTTGAATAACTGATTTTTCATCCCTTCTATTCATCATTCTCTGACATTGGATACAATGGGCTTGTTGCTCATGGGAACATATTTCTAGACAGCGATTCCATGGTAATATTTTTATTCTGTTATGCTAAATCTCTTTACCGCTTTCCACAATCCACAATTTTCTTGCTATCTTATTTGACATTATTCAGATAAATATGTACTCATTTTACATTTTTCTTGTCATAAGCACCATCTTTAGCAGTCAGATTGGTGTAACAAGGCTTGTCAAAATTCAGAGGGAAGTTTCTGTGTTCCAAAGTGAATAATTTTAACAAAGTCAAACTGCATTTAATGGGATGACACCATCAGTGGGTAAACAATGTGATGTTAATATGCCGAATGACTCATGTTAGCAGTGCTACTGCTACCCTTCAGGTGAAAGGAGGAATTTCTTCTTCATTTTTACACAGCTAACACTGTCTTCAGCGGTCTGAACGAAACATCTCTGCTGTGCTTTGCGAATCAGCATTTCAACTCGGGTCCACTGACCCTGCGAGCAACACAGGTTTTAATCGGCACGCCTCCAATGACCGGCTTTAGTGGGAACATCACACCCGAGTGGACCCGCTAATATACATCATGACATCGACGTTACTTGCCAACAGCATAATATCACCCTGTCCCCTTTGTCTGTATCTTATGTGACTATTTGCCATCTCAGCAACAAATTCCATCCTCCTTTGTATCATCAGTGCTCAAATGTTGTTCAGTCTGAGCCCAGTTTGTACATTTTAAAGAGGAACAAAACTACAAAGTACAGGAAACAGCTGACCAACGTGTCCACTGCTTCCATGTTCCTTTCCATTGTTTACATGGACGTGTTTTGTGGCGGTGATGTTGTCATCAATGTGATGACATCAGTTTGATGCACCAGAGGAAGAAAACAGCTACACAGCTCGTCTGCTGCCGATTAGACTCGGGTCTACTGGAAGTGGGAAAGGAGTCACTTGCCAATTGTTAACAGGTTAACCTGTGTTGAAAAAACCTGCATTGACCTGCTAATTAGCAATATACACCAACACAGGAAAATACGCTCTATGGTTGTGGGACGAGAGAATGGTAGACATACCAGGTGATGGACAGGTTATATGTTATGACTCACTGTGATGTCACAACAAGCCCAACTCTGAACAGACCATCTGATTGGATGGTTTGCAAAGGTGTGACTTGGTTGCCTACTCCACATTTTGTAGGTTGGTTGTGCAAAAATTTTAGGAAGTGGGTTTTCATGAGATGCCGTTTTAACACCCACATACTGTTCCTCTGCTGAATGTCTTTACATATCACTTCGGTAAAATAGTTTTTAGTGAAAGGTACTGATATCTGGTATCAATGTTGTTCTCATACCAATACATCCAGAACCCAGCCAATAAAACCTTTCCTCAGTTTAAGTGCTTTATTTACATACTTCTAGCTAAATGTCAAGGCCAAAGGTGCTGAACTTTGCGTGTTTACTCTGGTCAGTGAGCTATCTTGTTCTGCCCTTCAGCTCAAGTTATGGTCATCAGATGCAACAAAAGCATTATCATGTGGGCCTTGACACGAGGAAGCATTATTGGTTCTCTTTTTTTCTCATAATAGTTTTTATGTAGGAGTCTTTACACAATGGTACCACTTTAGAAATATAACTAAAAGATACCCAACCCTGACATGAGTATAACCTAAAACAGCCCATGTACAACTTTATGTCAATATTCTACATCAAGATAATGCATAACAGCACTCACAAAGACGCTTCCATGATCTTTGTCCTTTTCCTGTACATCCAGTTCATTAAGCACTTTGGTGGGATGGCAGATGCATTTGTTCTAGTTAGCTAAGCTGGTGGGTCCGATACAGTTTAAATAAAGTATTTGACTGAATTCTGTGGGTCTGTATTGTAATCTGTAAATTTTAACTGACTCTTAAATAGATCATATTTGGCTTTTTTGAGTTTTGTATGCCCTTTAGTGTGTTGTACATGTCTCCTTCATGTGATGGAGCACTTCAGTGCCTAAGATAAATGTCCTCAGTGTCAGAACTTGTCCCCTTCCCCTGTTTACAGCACCAGTAACTGCTTAAGACAGCTCATTCCCCTGGTCCCCTCTCCTCCAAATACACCTACTGATGTTATGTTTTAAGGAATTAAACTCCATTGGCAGAGGGAGGCAAGCCCAGGGCAGAATACAGATTGCAGACACAATGTGAGTAAACACGACACAGGTCTAAACAGACTAACTACCGCACATTAAACCAGTTAACCAATCATAACAGGCTGGGCCCACATGGAGAAGGGGCCTTAGAGTGACAGGAGCTCCAACAGAGAATATTTGGTAGAGAAAACAGCTGGATTATGGGTACTCAGTATGTAAAACTAGAAGATTGTTTAGCATTAGCTATTGTGAAAACAATCTAATGGTTCTCCAAATTGAAAATATGAACTCAAGTTAAGAAGAACACTGACCTCTTTCAATCCAGTGTCAACTACTTTTTAATCCAACTAATATCTAATTGATGTCCCCAAATTATACAGACTGCACATTTTAATGTTTTTGTTAAAAATGTTTCCACAGCCCTGCCCCTGACTCCTAACATGAGAAAAACATCTTCTGTCCTCTTTTGCTTTCTCCACTTTTTTGATAAGAGATGCTCAAACTGTCTGTTTTTTTAATCGCCTTAATGGTGCCATTGGGGGATATGCCACTGCCCTTGAGCCCCCAAGCCAGGTGTTTGACCCACAGCTGACTTCAGTGGAAGGAACAAAGGAGTCTTTGAAACCCTGTTGATGTGTCATGTTGGATGTAGCTATGCTGTACTTATAATCTTATCTGGACTTTATCTCTATCTGCTCACAGACATTGAGACTGTGTAGAGGTGAAATTTAAGGTTGTCTGACCAATAGCAACTCTGTGCAGACATGTGGCTGTGTCAGTTAGTTCTAGAAGTCCTCTCTAAAGTAAAAATAGGACCAAAGCCATGTCTGAATCAGACTGTTAATCTAGACTACAAAAAACGTCTGTTTCTCCACACACAATCATGATATCTGCAGAGTTCATGCAGCCAACCTTAAGTGAATGCTCAAGGAACTACAGCTTTTGACACTTGAACATGGGACTCCATTTTCAGCCTGGATGTTCTTCCTTGGTCTAGGCATGTCTGTGAGGCCAGAGTAAACATTAGAGCAAAGTACAGGAAAGCCTGAACCATATCCCCTTCTTGAGAAGGGTGTAGTTGAGCATAATTTACTTAAACAACCTGCCCTAATGGCACGTTTACACGACAACATTGTCACCAGAAACGTAAAGTTTATTCCTTTGCGTTTTGAAAAGCACTGTGCATTCACAAGGAGTCAGTGTGATAACGATGCACATTCTCATGGATCTGTGGGAACAACTGATAGCGTGCATGCCAGGCCAGTAGTTGGTTGTAAGTTTGTAGTGTTTGTAGTGTTACAACACACGTCTCCGCTGGTCAGAGCATGGATGTAGCAAATCCACATGTCGCAGGACAAAGTAACAAAGTACAGTTTGCATCACATATGTTGCTTGGTAGTCGTCCACAACGTTTGTCGTTGTTCCTAGCTGCACATGCTACCTTTACCTGAAAGAGCACTACACATGTGCTGCGCATCTTGTTTTTCCTCAACAATGTGAATTCCTGTTGTCATGGAGTCGACAACGAAATGTTTTCAAAACTTTTACCCTGGCTTCAAACGTTTGTGGATTCGGGCACTCTTGGCACCATTTTTGTACAAACTGAAGGCGCAAACGCAACCAATTTTGGCATTTTTGGCAGTTTTTGTTGTCATGTAATGGGGCCCTAAGTAGAGCTGAATCAAGGGGGTTTATAGGTCACTCAAAATCCAACATTTGAGTAGCTTTTCAGGCAAGAAACTTATTCGAAACCATTATCTGGGGACTTCTGGGACCAGTGTAAACTTGTTGAAGTGAAGTCAAATATGTGACCTTTAAGAAAGCTAATTGTATCCCTAATTTAAAGCTGTGATTTTGACAAAATTCATATATAATGTTTAGTACCACTGATTGTGTATCGTAAGCAAGGACAAAGATACTGCCTTATGGATCCTGTTCCATTCCTAGTAACAGACCCATCAGGAGTTATAGAGGAAGTGTCATCCTCTTCATCACTGAACTGTGCGTGTGGGTAAAAATATCCTCATGTGGAGTTGGGTTTCAGAGAGTGTGATTTGGAGCTCATGAGATTACAGATGTGTTGAAAGTAACTTTGCATCCATCTGTCGAGGGATGGGACTGTTTGATAAAGTGTGTGTCACAGCGCGGTTTCCTCTCACTGAGATATTTTTAATTATAAGATGCTTCTCTCAGCTGCTGATTTTCTTTCCCTCACCACAGTCGCAAAGGAGGGGCTCTTCTTGTTGTTCTCTCTTTAATCGCCGTGTCCACATCTTTGTTCACATAAAAAGCGCTTGAGGAGATGACAGATCTGGGGCGTTAGGCTTAATATTCCCTCCTTTTTTAGCCATAATGGTGAGTTATTGTGTGAACCAAACTCCATTCTAAATATGTCTGATTCTTGAGATGTCCTGCAGCTGAGGCCCGTCTGTGTATTAAAGTGCTATAGCATGCAGACAAAGGGAGAGAGGGGGAGGGTGGGTGCAACAGAGTGAGTGATAGAGATAGAGTGCTGATGGGATGATATCAGGCTGCAGCAGAGGTGAGCTATGCAGGGAGAGAGAGGGGGGTGTTTGTTGTGAGGCTCGGGGGAGGAATCGATCTGCCGGCCTTCTGGCTGGGTTTCCTTTTCCGGCAGTCCAGCGGTGTATCGTTTCTCTCCCCCTACACACACACACACACACACACACATACTGGTTCCCAAGGCCGTGCTCTTATTTTGCAGTTCTCCCACACTGTCCAAGATCTATCTCTGCCCCCTCCTGAACAGGGCTCCAGCGCTCCCTGCAACTGCCATCATAAAATATATATATTTCTCCCTTTTTTGAACTCCTCTCCTTCCAAGGGAATCCACCAACCCATACAGTAGGAGGGTAGGAGGGGCCAAAGGGGGATTAATCCTGCGCACATCAAATCATCAGTGGATCTAATGAAAACAAACCACATCACAAACAAACTGGGACAGCATTCCTCTAAGTTTGAATTCCACTGATTCTTATGGATTTGTTTTCCATCTCTGTAAACTGCTGAATCTCTGCTCAGTAGGGTGGTAAACATCTCCTCCACACATGCAGGAAAACAATGGTGGTCCACGTGTGCCAACTCTGCGCTCCAGCATGGACATCCCGACGGGCTGTTTAGGTTATTTATTATTAACAAAAGCTATTGGGCCTGTCTGTGTTTAACCAGGCCAATGTAAACATCTCCCCTCTGTGTTAGATAAACACAGAACCCGGGGAGTCAGGGAGGAGGTGGCTGAGAATATTATCCACCCTGCTTACCACTTCTAGGGCTGCTGTTTCTCTGTGCTTAAACTTGTTTGACTGCCGTGAATCTTTGTAGCATTAGTCAGTCTGCCTGTCACCAGGTGAGGTGACAAATATGAATATGGAGTGAATAAAACAGGACCCTATACTAATCTGTAAATACAACGTGTGTAATGTGCTGTCAGCTTTAATAAATGTCTCCCATAGGACAAAATACACTTTTTTACCCCTGTCAAGGAAGTTATGTTTTTGTAGGTTAGTATTTGATCATTTCTGTGCTTGTTAGTTTTTTGAAGAGAATCAAGCAAAAACATTCGGACCCATTTTGATGAAATTGTCAGGGAATGTTAAGAGTCATGGCACAGGGAAGAAGTTATAAGACTTATTATTCAAATCCTGATGCAGATGCGGGAACCTTTTTATAAGAAGATTTTATAACAGTGTGTGATTAGGCGGTTTTCAACAATTTTGTCAGTAACTTGCCAGACGATGTTCGAAATGTCTGTGGATTTGTGTCTTTGGAGCACTCATAGCTTCTTGGTGACATAAACTCCAAGTACATCAGCACTAGGCCTGTGCTCAAAATATCGATATGGCAAAATATCGTTGTGCACTTCTTGGGGATACGTGTATCAATACGGATTTTACAGAATCGATACGGCCTCAATGTTTGGACAGTTGTTGTAAATACACTTTGGGTGATGTTAAAAATGGCACAGTTCAAAGTAGAAGCCAAGCTACATGATTAAAGACATGTTCCAAGCTTAAACTTAGGTCTACCATCTTTGGGGACCGGAATTAAAATTCTTAAGTTGAAGAATTATTAAAAACTCATGCTTGTTCTTTTTTTCTTGAAATAAAAACAAAAGTTGCTGGGAATTCTGTTAAAATCTTAGTCAATGTCCACAATTTATGTGTATCGGGATACGTATCGTATCGTGGCCTCAGTATCGAGATATGTATCGTATCGTGGAGTTGCTGGAAATACCCAGCCCTAATCAGCACAGTACATTGAGTTTAGCAGAACATGTCTTTAGTGCGGAGAAATTAATCAAAAAATAACTTAAACTGACATTCAGATCATTCATATCATAAAATAATCGTTCATTAGGAGGAGGTTTCCTACACCACCTTCCAGGCAAATTTTCCTAATGATGTCATAAGGGGTTATGCCACCTCCCCCTAATGTGAGATGCTCCCTTATCCAGATATGTGCATGCAAGCAGCTCCTGTGCACATATTTTAGATATAAGGCATGTCTTGCAGCCAAAGTAAACATGAGTATCTGCTCCTTGTGGGGGCTTGGTCAGACTGAGCTTATGAGGATGTAGACCACGACTGCCCGTTCTGAGCAGGTATGAAACAGAGGGGTTTATGGAGATGTCACAATCCAATATCTGTGCGTTCTAAGGCAAAAAAGTTTTTGAAATATCGAGGAACAGTGCAGACCTGTTGCAAAGAAGCAAAATACTAGGAAAGAAACGTGATATAGCAATATATGGCATGCTAGAATCCACTAGTGATTGCCGCTTGTAGGCAGCATTAAAATAGTGCAAAAAATGATAGGATTTTTTTTTTCTTGTGGGCCTCTGTTTCTGACGACAGAGCAAGTTGCTTCTCATCAAGTGATACTGGTGTAGAGGTAAAACGAGGGCCAGGAAATGAAAACTGCTGATGTAATCAGAAATGGAGAAGGAGGATTAATTAAACTCCACCTGCACACAGGAGGTCTCATCAGGGATTTTCAAATACGCTAGGCATGATCTGGACTGTTTGAGTAAAATTATTCTTTGCTTGGTTTAACCAGTTTTTCATGCCCTGAAGCTACCAGTGTCACAGATTACTCAGCCCTGCAGACCTCCATGTACAGGGCTAGCCAGATAGAGGCATACAATCTTCTTACTTAAAGCATTGTGGGTTTGTGATCAACATCTTAAGATGGAAGACGGCACTGGATTAAAGTTGGTTTGTTTGGGTTCTTTTAGATTAAAAACATTTGAAGGCTAATCACATTTTTTATTTGTTGTATTAACTCTTAGGTATCTAGATGCAAAACACATCAGCAGAAGAGCCCTCTTTACCAATAAGTGATTTCCTGTGTTTCAGGAAATATTGCCACTCCTGCCTGTGTTGCTTTAGATCATTGTTGGTTATTTAAAGTTAAGTTGTTAAATCACTTTAGTCTTACTTTCACAAGTAGTAGCTCCCTCTTAGATGTAACCTATTTCCCAGTTGGCATTTTTACTTTGTTACGAGACTCTTTCTTCTCACTTTGTCGAGACAACTTGAATCTATGTCAAAATGGGAGGAAAGGAAACGTCAATATAAAACATTCATTCTTATTGTAACCTTTTGGTTAATTAATACATTACAGAGCATAAATGCTTATCAGCGAGCTGCAGGTGGAGAACAGTCTTAAGTTGTTTTGTGGAAAAGTGCCAAACAAAGTGGCTCTCTCATGGAAAAACAATATGCAGAGATTTGTCTCGATGTGGCATACACTCACCTCAACAATGTTTTGTTGGTTATTGTTGGCTAACAATAAATGGCTTAGCTGGCCTGGATCTCGGCTTGATTCATTTATTGAAAACACCTTAAGCGATTCCGTTAAAGCAAAGTCTGATGGGATCTTAGATGTGAGACAATAGTTTTAAGTTCAATGGTTGTCAGACTTTCTGAGCCTGAGAGCTACTTAGGACATGATGACAATTTTTTATCTGTTAACAAAACTGATATGTACAACAGTCACACTTTTGTAATTTTATTTTGTACGAGGCACTAGGGCTGTCTCTTATCTCATAAAGTATATTTGAAGAGTTTTTCAGATTTCTATTGGATAATTTTATTCCTAACCTTTACACACCAGTAGGGTGCATGTCCGTCTTAAGAATGTTGCAGTCTTGTCTGAAAGCCTTTTGCAGTGCATCTTGCAGGGGGGCTGTCGTAGATAGGACAGGGATGAGCACTCAATGAGATTCTAGCATCATGTGGTGGGTGGAAGGCCAACAAATTCCCTGAGAATATGTCATGGGTGAGGAGTAGGCCAGCTGCTTTGCACGTAAATGACACACAGCCCATTCTTGTGTTTAATTTTTCATTGGCACTGTGGAGCCCAAAGTGCTTCCACATGGCACTCCTCAGCTGTTTCATTGTTGTTATAGTCCTCTCTGTGGCTTTGTCTTTTCTTCATTTCATGAGGTGTACTTCCTGTTGTTGAAGTCAAAGGAGTAATGGATGGTCAGGTTTTTCTGGGTGCACTGTCTGCTGAATTGAGTGGTTCAATGCTCCAAGCCTCCTAATGTGCTTCTGCACTCTACTATTTAATATTTGAATGTAGATTTACTGTACAAGTTTTTACCCCAATGTTTGAACAGATATTTGAGCATCGGATATAAAGTGACAGCCCTACAAGGGACACAGTAGGTCTCTCCCTGGCATCAGTGGTGATAGAAGTGTGGCGTCAGCACATCAGTGTTATCTTTGAGACCACACAGGTCAGATTAATGTGCAAAATGTAAAAATTAAAATGAAAGAAATGGCAGTTTATTTCAAGCTCTCTGGTGGTAAATTATACTGTTTTTAGAATGTCACTGCACTCTCCTCAGAGGCTCCCTTAGGACTACTAAATGCTCCAAGGCCCCCCATTGTTTTACTCCTGTTCTAGTACAATTGTATATTTGATGAGCCTTACACTGAACATCTTATTGATTAAATAAACAATGTTTATTCTGTATTCCCTTATACTTGAAGCTCTGAAAAATGCATCAGAGCTGAAGAAAGGTATTTTTGCCTTTTATGTTACCAGGGTCTGTTTGGCCAATGTGTTATTTACAAACCTTGGCTTGAGAGTTTAGCATTTAACTGTCTAAAGTCAATATGCCGTATCCTAAAAAGTTCAGTGTTAACATGAAAGCTATTATGTAGTTGAGATTAAAACTGCCATCCTTGTTGCCTTATCAGGAATGTGAATTTAGTAACTTTCTTTATTAATAGAGAATTGGTATTTGAATGGTACAAATAAAAGCATTAAATTCATTAAATCTTTATCATGACTCATGTAGTTATTGTATGACCTGTCAAATCAGATGATTGTACTCTGTCCAGGCTTATCAAACTACTGAGGGAGAAAGCACGCACGTCATGTCACTGTGCTGAGCAGCAGATGGATCCCCGGAGGTTAACAGATAATGTGAAGAACAGGAACTTAACTTTCCCCCGGGTAAAAAACTAAAACAATCATTCATTTTATTACCTTCCCTTCATTCACATGACCGATGCTGCTTCTGCCAAGTGATGTATAGTCTCATAACGTGAACAACATTTCTTATTGACACTAAAAAGACTGACAGAAAATGTATGAAAGACAGCAGCTAAAGGTGAAAAACACACCATGCTAAAGTTTCCTTTAAAATGACTTTAGAGCATGAAATCCTGTTTCTAATCAACAGAGAAAGTTTTTTTCTGCCAGTGTAACTTGCTCATTGACTGTTTCTTCTTTCTTCCTTTCAGCTATAAAACAAATAATAATTCTTTTATGTTCTGAAAAGAGGGGAAATTCCCAAAGAAAGATTGGATAACAGTTGCCTTGAAATTGATAAATGTCTTCTAATCATTTGTAGCATAATAATTTTTCTGTTTGTGAGTATGAGCAACATGCCTCTACTCCATCAACTGATGAATCAATATCCAACTCGTGACTTGTCTGCAGATGATCATAATGCTGTCTCTGTATCTCTTTGAAACATCTTCTTTCAGATGTTTAGAAAAGTCTCTAAGTAAGCTATAAGGTGGAGAAGCAGATCATAACTTCTGATGTAAACAGGGGTCATCCAAAATTGAAATCCTGGCACCGTACCTACTGAATAATTTTGCATGTTTTCAAGGTGACCAACCTGCCAGTCAGCCAACATCTTGATCTCCCTGTAAGCACTGCTCTCCAACATCACGTACATTTCTCTCCTCTTCCATCTCTCTGTCTCATCCTGTTACTCCTTCTGTGTGTATGAGAGAGACAGCATGACTCAGTTCCAGGCAGTTCAGGGGCTTCAGGCTTGTTCCCTGCCTGCCAGAGTGTCACATTGATTTTCCTAATGGTGGTCATGTGTGGGTCCTGCTGTTGTGGAGGCTTCACTGAAGACGTTTGTGTGTAAATGTGTGTGTAGACAAGAGAACTGTGATGTGATTGACCCCTTTTCTGTCAGGACATCCCGAGAAGTTTTATTATTTCCTGTGTTTTAAGGCTCAAAGGAATCCCAAGCTGGGTAATATGTCAAGTTTTTAAAAATAACAGTGAGATAGGGTATGGCAGTTTTGTTTATATTGGTATAGTTCATTTTAATTTAGTAAAATAAAATAGTTAAATGTGAGTTATTAGTAAATATGTGAAGAGCTATCTCATCTTACACTGTTTAAAAAAATTAAAATCTAATTATATCTTCCTGTTATAAACAAAAAAATGACAAAAACATACATCCTTGGGAATGATAAGAAAAGTAGTGCAATGTAATTTTTCAATATTATACAGTGTTTCACTGTCATAATTGTCAAATGATTTTTGGTCTGTGTATTGCCTGGCCTAGAGGTCTTAATCTGGGTTTTGTAAATCCCACATAGGTCTTGATGTGTATTTGCCATAAAGGACTCAAGGTCTAATTCTATATTAAACCACACAGTAGTCCACCAGCTTTGTTTTTGAACATTATGTTGCAGAAAGCACACATGGGACACCTCTGTATTGTAGGAAGAGGCATTAACAGAAATATTTAAGCTTTACCCGAAGGAGCGATAAACTGGTTTCACATTGGAGTTCAGACGTGGTAAATCCTTACTGAATGAAATGAGGTGTTAATTTGACTCGCTGAACTGGTTCTTGAGTCAGCTGCAGACAAGCTGCTCTGACAGGTGTGTTTTGAAGTGTGCTGTAAAATGTTGTTACATCAAAATGCAATTATAAAACCATTGTTCAAGTCCGCAAGTAGAAACTCAAACAGAACAGCGTCATACAGGGAGCATCCCCACACCTTACTGTTTCTTCAAGACAAAGGCTTCATGTAGTTTCTGCTTTTGAACACTAATTAAAGACGTCATGACTTCATCTGCATCCTGTTATTGAGTACAAGCGAGCTGAGTGTTGATGTAGCTCCATCAGGTTTTACCAAAATAATAAAAGTAAATTTGAATAGATAAACACTCTACAATGGTCTTTCAATCAAAACAAAGACAAAGAATGTATTTATTAAAGTTAGAAGTTTCATGGGAGTTGTTGTGCAGTCCCAATTGGCAAGTCATTAGTTCATAGATTAGATTGTGAAATTAAGGTTAGGCCATTTATTAATTATTGTTGAGTCAAAGTTTCTTGTGGGTTGTCCTTTGATTTATTGATGTAGTGACAAGGATGGTTAGCTAACGCAGACTGTAAAGGACTTACTTTCTCTACCGATGATTCTGCAACATTACTGTGAGTAAAAACTGTGACTTTCTCTCAATTTTAAGTGTCTGACACACTTGGGATAGCTAATGATTGTACTTAATATAAAGAACTTATCTTGTTTAACTTTTTACACAGATATTCACCCATTAAACATACCATACCAGCTGACATTAGGCAAGAGGTGGTGGTTTTCAGCCAACCACAGGGCTGACAAAGAAAGACAGACAACCTTTAGGAGGTTTAGAGTCACCAATTAACCTTAAGAGCATGTATGTGGTCAGGGATTAAGTAATAAACCGATACATGGTTAATGTAACTTTTCCCCTCTTTTAAAAAATGACCACTAGACATCTGTAATAATTCAAGATTTCAGAAGAATAACATTTAAAAACATTGTTATGACATTTTATTTATTCAACTAATTAAGATTAAGCTTAAGTTTCAAATGGTTGTCTTGACAAATTTTAACCAATAGTACTCTCGACAAATCTTGATGTGCTTAACATGGTCTTTTTTTGGCAGATGAGGAGGATTTTTCTTGCTAGAGATACCAGTGTGTTGTGTCTGTTGTGATGCCACCAGAATTCTTTACCTAGGTCTTCAGTTAAAAAGGTATGACATTTATTGTTTTACGTCGATGATGTACACTGATGTGCTTGGAGTCACAGGGCCCAAGAAACTGAACTACACTACTGCTAATCTCAAACACAACAGATATTCAGGTGGGGCAAATGCTACGTATTTTCACCCCCACTCCAATCACAGATTAGAAAAGTGGTAATCCCTCCTCCTTCAGGTGTGCTTGCACAGTGGTGGCCCATCTTACGCTGCGTTCCAGGCAACCCGTAACTCGTGTTTTCCCACCTGTAACTTGTGAAAATGCACTGGAACGGCAGTCGAACTCGTAACTTACGACCCGTGAACTCGTACCAGATCGATGTACTCCGAGTTACGACTTGTGACGTCACATCACTAAGGCAGCCTCTTAATAATGACAAACACTGTAAAGTATAAACTTCTGTTACATTATGCGCCGTTTCCCCGCATCTGTGTCACTCGGATGAGTTAGCTGATAAAGCATAAATCTTATAATACCTGCCATGTTGTTTAATTTACATACCAGAATTCCTTGCGCTCAAACCGAAGTCGTATTTTGCCTGGAACGCTTTTAGGTCGGAACTCTGAGATTTTAACTGGGAAATTCTCGAGTTACAGGTCACCTGGAACGCAGCATTAGAACTTTGCTACCAGCATCAGGAGTTTCCTTACCCCTGCACACTGACTCACAGGCACAAATGCAGCAGAGTAAATATGGAGAAGACAGGAAAAAGATGAATGGCAGCTGATTGTACTCATAACAGGAAATACCTTAATTTACACACATATTCAACCCTCCAAAGAGTTCAATGTCATATTGAGAGTTGTTGCATATTGTCCAATATTTACAGTTTTAATACTATTTTTTAAGAGGATGTTGGAATATTGAGTATTAAGTGACAGCCCTATTAAGTACCACAATGTATCACATTGTACCTCTCTTACAGTAAACCACAGTAGATCTTTATTAGACAAAGCCTCAGTTATGCTGCCTTGTATTACATGTGCACGTGTATAAATTCCTGTGATGCAACAAACAAGTTGGCATTTTAACGGCTGAGTCATACTTTAAGAGCAGCTGACTTTGGCACCTCTGACACAGCAGTCAGGTTTTTGAAACTGAGCTGAATCTAAGCTCAGTTAGAATGATGAAATAATAAGTCCTAATTTACAAGCTTGAGTTTAAAAAAAACTGTTTGGTATTAGGATGGTTCTGTTGAGAGCAGCACTCCATCCTGCACAGTTTGTTTACACTGGAGGTCTTTTGGCTCATAGTAGGATTGGGCTGATACACACAAATACACACTTAAACACACACGTGCACACAGAAGGCGGAAGTGACCTAGTTTTTCTAACTGGTACCAGAAGTCAAAAATGGACAGAATTAGTCGGTGTCCCCCGAATTTAGAGCTGAGGAGTTGGATGTGAAGCATTACCCCCCCGAGACTAAATGAATGTCATCCCTGTTGTGGGCGGTATGTTGACCAGATGCAGCTCTGGAGATCTTTAAAAGCATTTGAGAGTGGGAGTTCTCATTGAGGATCTTTGCCTGGCTCTCAGTGGACTGTCCCGAAAAGAATCACAGAGACATATCCTCGGATCAGAAACTTTGGCCTAGTTCAGAAGCCTTTAACACCACAAGAGTCTTTGTTTGTGTCTCAGGTCAGCTCTTTGTGTGTATCTGAGTCTCCTCTCCGCTCTGCTGTCTGTCTGTCTGGATCGGACCTACCCTGATGAGGGGGATTTTCCTGGGAAAGTCATATGGAAAGAGAAAAAAAAACTGACTCTAATAGTAAAAGCATGTTCCATTTATTCTCTCCTTTTGTGTGTCAGTGTGTGTGCGCATGCGTTTTATGAGTTGAGCTCCTTTCTCGCACACTGAAGGCATTGTGTTTTTCCTCTCTGATCATCAGAGGAGCAGGCTCGCTGGAATCGCAGCTTCCTGTACGCGCAGGGGTGAGGCAAGAGGAGGGGGGGGGGGTCTGGGAAGGAGGGAGGAAGAAGAGGGAGGAGGGGGAGAAGGAGCCAGGTGGAGGAGGTCATTTATAGGTTAGGAGGTGAGCATTGACAATCTGGTTTACAGCTTTAATGGCCAACGCTAAACTCTGAAGGTGGAGGTAAACCATCAGTGTAGATCAGTGGAAATGAGTGGTTGTTTATAGAGGTCACACTTTACCTTAAATCAGGTTCATATATTTATTTTTAGTGGCTACACAATCACTAATTAAAAAACAGCTTTTCAAATACACCCTACCCCTGATAGAGCTCTACTCTCTATTGATGGTTTCCATTCGTGGTTTTCGCTCAGCTTGGCTCGTCTCTGCACGGTTTGGATACTGCCTGCTCCAACTGACTCTTAAATGCATCAGTAGCTTCTGTTACCTCATTAAGTTAGCAAGCTATCCTGCTGGTTTCAGTGCAGATTTCAACACATTTTTGCTGAATGAAAAAGTTTGGGGGATTCTGCCACATTTTTACACAGTGGATAACAGAGCAGCGGAGGCAGCAGACAAGTGAACGTGTTTATTTTTACTGTCAAAAATATGATCATAGCAGACAGGAGGCAGAAGTGGTCAAAAGCAAGGCTTAAATAAGCAAGGCTGGAAACAGTAACAAGTTGCAGAAGCAGTGGTAAACGCAGCACAGCACTTGATATCAGGAGTGTCTGACACTATTGCCACTAGAAAAACATGAGAAGGATAACTTTTTTTCTACATAGAAAATCCACAGGAATTGATTAGGGGGTGGTGAAAAAAAATATTGATTAATAAGATCAATAAGGCCATTGGTATCAATTAATACTAATCATGCAGTTATCACAACAAACAGTTTCTGTGTCAGCCTAAGCAATGGTGCAATTACCAAAACTTGCTAAAGGTTTGCAAACCCAGAACATTAATAAATAAGTGCACAGTGTGTGTTTGATGTGTTTTTGACCTTGAAACGTGTGTGTTCCTGCTTTTGTTCACACAGCAAATCCACAGGAATTGATAAAGACTTGGATCGATGAGCACAATCGATAATGACTTTGGTATCGATAAAGTCTACCAACTCCCATCCTTAATCTCACAAGAATTGTCTGTGTATATGAGGCCAGGTTTTACACATTTCATAATGAAACATCTTTATTAGAGACCTCTATTTCTGTCTTTAATCAGTAATAAAGACACACTGTTGCATTGGGTATTGTACTCATTTATTGCAAAAAAACATGGACTTTGTCTTTGTTCCAATAAAGCAGAGACTGTTACAAAGACTTGTTTTTAAATTGACTGAAAACCATCTCAGTTATCTTTTTCTTTAAGCCTCTTTTTGTTTTTATCTTTTTAATGTTTGTTTTGCTGTTCATGAAACAAATTCGAAGCAATATTAGTGCATCTACAGTATGTGCAATGAGGTAACGAGGCAGGAAAATCGATTATGTCTGTTGGAGGACAAAAGAAAATAGAGCAAATGTATCTCTAATGTGTGTTACAGCTCATTAAAACATATATATAAAGATACACTGTGGACAACCTTAAGGAAATATTGTATTTCATTGTATGGCTGAACAACCACAGCAGTGTGATGAGTGAACTTAGGCCTAGTTACTTTGTTGATTGGGTCCAAAATGCCAAACAAACTGTTGCAGGGGTCGTTTGGAAGTGGGTTGAGACCACCTCTTCAGGCAAGTCATTGGGATTGTTTGTACAGATTCAGGAGTCAATTGCTGTTTTCATATTTAAAACAGAGCATTTGTCAACGCCCACTTGTTTCAGAATAATGTGAAAACAACCTCAATCTTGGGGTTCAGGAACTGAAAAGTTTGGTTATCTCTGATATGGACAAGGATATCAGTATTTTTTTATACCAGTATCACATAAAAGTTTAACTTTTATGGTGCATTGTCAAACAGAAGATTTTAAGTAGCTTGGTTGTTTCTGGGTTATAAACCCAGTCAAACATCCAAAAGCCTTCACAGCCTCATGGTTACAGGGCATGCCACATGGCCACATGGTCACAACTGTTCGTTTCCAGATGGTAACCTTTGTCGCATGTCCTCCCTCTTGCTCACATTCTCCATGCTTCCGGCCTGCCTCTTTCCTGTCCCTTTCCAACAACCGGTGACGAGTCAAAAGTCAACACAAATATCCTGTAATGAAAAAGATGAAGTGTTGAGGAGGATACCCCTCAATGTGAAGTTTAACATGCATTGTTTATCATGTTCTATGTTCAGAAGCACACTTTTTACACATACTCAAGGTGACATAAATCAATCTGGACTTTAGTTTATGAGCAGAAGCTGCTGCTAAGAGGACTCTCAAGGACAGAAACTCCTCTGAGATTTAGGAGTCAGCTGCTGAGGACTGACAGTCCGGCTGATATCCAAACACTGACACTTTTGGATGGTTGTCTTTGTGTCAATCAGAGCGTCCTTGAAAACACCAGCAGTGTTCGTTGTTAAATCATCCTTTGCCTGCAGCTGTGTACCCTCATGTTGATGATGTAACTATAACGACCAAAATCGATTAGCCATCTCAAAACCCCGCCAGAGAATTTTTGCACCAGCGTGAAATGAAACCAGAGGCTGCCCGGAAGGCTGAAAATCAATCTCACATCTGATCCTGTCAGCGCTGTGATGTCAGCACTAATCAAGCTATTTAGGATATGTAAATTAAGGAGGCTTACTTTTCTGATATATGATCTCGCTCTGCTAAATTTAGCCTTCCTCTCTTCCCTGTAGCCCCCTCTAATCACCACGCACACTTCTACTCCTCTGGTCACTTTTACTCACCTGATGGAGCCGTAAAGAGGGTTGTAAATGTCTTCCAAGTCTGGCTGATTGCAGCCAACAAAGGCGGCCTGTGTTGAATTCTTCATGCTTCCTCCCCTGGGTGCCATCACACCACCAGGCGAGGGCTGGGCAGCATACTGAAATTTTAAATATGTACCAGTAAAATTTTTAGACAGTATCACTCATACCAGTTGAGAATATACCATTGATTAAAAAAAGCAAATCATGTCTAAGTCTCAGTAAAATATCGCTTATACAGAAACAGTTATTTTCTTTTTGGCTGCAAGATAATCCAGATGAGATATTCAGTCGAAGAGGATCTTTCAAAAATTTTTCAAGGAACATTTTTGTTAGTTTTCAAACTGTAATAATGCTGATACCTTTTTGATTCAGCAGAATCATCTAAACAAGTTTTAAAAAAACTTTAATGTCAAGTAATTCATCAATTCAACCCTCACTCCTGGCCAAGTGTGCCCTTTCTTTCAAATGTTACTCATCTATTTGTGTAATTTACGTGGGGAGGGAAGTGACATGCTAACTGATTTATTGCTGACGTCTGTTTTTGTTTGTTTTTGAAGCTGTAAAACAGATTCCCCCTCGAAGGACAGAGTTAACCTTGACATTGCTGTTCTGTCACTTTAGGTTTAACTTCACAGTTACTGATTGTAAAGTAATTGAAGTTACAATGACTTCAAAGCACATGACAACAAATAGGGGTGGGCGATATGGCAAAAATATCATATCACGATTTTTTAAAAATAAAATCACGATTACGATTTTATCATGATTCTTTTTTACGTTGATTTTTCTAGACTAATTTGCATGTTTGACCATTTTTTCCTTATGTTTAATGTATAAAAATGTAAAACCCTAAAAGAAAAAAAAAGACAATTAAAGCCAAAGAAACTTTCTGAACAGGTTTTAATTTAAATAGTGCAGTTTTTATAAAAATGTGTAATAAATGTAAACATAAAAGGTAATGAACAACAATATCAACATTATCTCTTCAAGTGCAACAATTCAAAACAATGGTATTTAACTGTAATGTCTGTAATCTGAGTGAATAATACAGCTGCTTTAGAACAGATTTTTGTTCAGACATCTTCAAGCTTTTATCTCCTTTTCTCTTTCCACCATGGCTACATAACCAAACAGGAGATCCCACCATGCACTGCGCGTAATGTGCTACGATTGGCTAGTCGGGTGCGCGTCAAAGTCTCTGTGCCCACACAGACGATCTGACGATCTTTCTGCTTTATGAGATCATCCCCACGTTATAATCCTTAATGATTTAATATCGTCATATCGCACACCCCTAACAATAAATTGTTTTGAAAATGTTGACAACCTTGATTTTCCCAAACTTGGTTGTGCAATAAACTCACCCCCCACTGCCACATTCTCCCCAAACTTTTGCTAGAACAGGTATTGGATCCCATGGATTCACTAATGTATTAATTATTGTGTAATAATTTTGGTGCACAAACATTAATCAGTCCATGCAGGAGGGATATAGGCTTTTAGCACTTTAGCATTGTGCATTAAATCAAACCAAAATGCCATTCCTTTTAACTGTTGGCTTAAAAACAAAAGTAGTTAAAAAATCTTTGACAGTTTTAATTCAGCAGCAGGTAGCATGAGTAGTAACTCCTATAATACATTTATTATCCTCATCCACTTAAGTGTGCTACAAACACACCATAAATATTCACCCAGTGTCAAAATTCTCATGAAAGTGAGCTGGAAAACATTTTGATTTTTTTAACAAGTGGACATAATGATGCATTCGTAGTTTTCTAAAGGGTCCACAAAGTTACATTAAGGAAAATAAATGTAAAATTGGTATTCAGCTAACACTGGGTGGGAAGCAGGACATGCCTTGAATTGGTATCCAGTAAATCACAGGGCTGATATTGAGAGACAGACAGCACTATAATGCTGAAGGGAAACTGCAAGATTTTTGCCAGATTACTCAGCCTTCAAGCTGTGAAGCATCAGCATTACCTACCACTTTGCAGCCTTAGTTGTAATTAATCCTTTAAAAACCTTTTTGACTTCTTGATACAAACTGAAACTTAAATGTTGGATATTGGTCTTGTCTTTCCATTAAACATGACAAAGTACTGATAAAGACATCAATAATTATGTGGGTTGTTATGAAGTATTAAAAGTGTAGTCATTATCAATAAAAACCACCCCATACTTAACATTAGGAAAAGTTTGGTCAATTGAGATGTTGTGTTAAAGTTTGTCTGCAATATTTTATAATTAGAAATGAAAAACTTCCCCATATCACATGTTTAGGATGCCTATTTTTATGTCCATAGTATCAACCAGATGTTTAATTTGACCAAAACACTATAAAATCTATTATTTGATCATGACAACCATTTGTTTTTTCTTTACAAAGGGACATTTGGCAGACCACTAAACAATAAAATTCTGATATGATGTTGTCAATATTGCCCAGCCCAACCTTACACGTCCTCTGCTGAACCCCTCTGTCGTCATACCCTTAATCTTTTACTACACTCTCTTTGAGCCATTTTAGAATTGTTAAACGTGTCATGGTGGGTTAAACAGAGACTTTAGTTCTGTTAGTCGGCAGGAAACCTTTCCCTCTCCTATTCTTCTGGGCTCTGTCACACACTGCCCATCTGAGCCTGACACAGATTAACTCCACGCCTGGCTGAACACTCATTTCTAAGGCTTTGCTGGAGAGTTAAACTTGCTTTGTATGCAGCATTTTTGTGTTTGATAGTATGCTATTCATAGTCTCCTTTCAGTAGTGCCCTGTTTCTGCTTAGTATGTGGTATTACTGCTGTAACAGGACACATGCCGCTGTCAGTGGAAAAATCTTTGTTATGATTTATATTGACTGCAGACTTATCCGTGCTCCAGCATCATCTCGCCACCCTAAATCTCTGCTCTTTTTATTGACTCATAAACCACTGAGTCGTGATATAAAACAGGAGAAACATCTTTCCCTACACTGTCTATCTTTGATTTATCAGTAAGGCTGGATTTTATTATGTCAAAGTGATTTTTTTAACTGCCTACAGTTTCCTAAAACAACATTGTACAGCTGTACTGAGTGTGCAGAGGTTTTTCCACCACTAGATGGCACTGTCATTCAAGATACTCCTTTAATCCAAGCCAGTGTACGTGAGACTATGAACATATCTGTAATGTGTATTTAAAAATAAATAAATTCCTGAGGGTGTGCAGTTGAAGGAACATTTAAGTCATGTTGTGTATTATAAAACTACAGGGCCTACAAGATGACTAATAGATGGGGAAGGAGGAAAAAATATTCCTGTCACCAAAGAGCATTCAAAATTTACAATAAAAGGGATTTTTTTCCCTTTTTATTGGTGGTATATCCCGCAAATGACATTATGTAGAAGTTAAAGATCACAGGCAGATTTTTCATCATTAAACTGCTCTAAGCTATACATGAATATTATAAAATTGGAGGAAAAATGCCATGAAACCAAATGTCCCACAGTTGGAAATATGAGAAGAGAAAGCACAGTAGGGTAAAAGTGACACCACTTTGCAATTAGTAAATGCGATTATCCCACATTGTCACTTTTTAGCAGCATTTTGTTTTCTTAAGTGAAGGGGTTCCCACTGTTTTCACTCTCAGACCAACAAAATAGCAGCAGGGACTTTGGAACCCCACTGTCTGCATTATTCATGAAAAGTGAAAACTTAAATTTTAAAGATCTTTCTGACATACAAACCTCATATCAGCATCATAAACCTCACCATTTGACTGTTGTGTTTTGATTAAACCTGTTTACCAATGAGGCGTATGTTTTTGCCAGCATTTGCAACTACTAGCACTGTATAGAGGGAGTCAGGGGGGTCCTCCAGATGCTGCAGACTTTTTGTCTTGTGCATAGAAGCACTATTATACAGAGGATACTAGTTAAATACAGTAAAAGGTTTTGTTTTGGATATGGTTGCATGGTAGTGTTCACTTATCATTCTCACTGCCTTGCCATTGTATATGTGGAGTGTGTTGGGCTGCAGTGTGTTGTCAGATCGGGCATTGTGCAGTCAGTTTTTTTTTGTCATGTGACCATTATGTTTTGTTTTTCTTTTTGTGTATGTTGAAAATGTACTTCAAAAATGTATAAATAAATCATAAACTAAAAAAACACAGTAAAAGGACTAAGAAAAATTGTAAACGCATAATGCAGATCTCTGATTAGCCATATAAGGGTGAGTAGACCTACTCACCTAAATTATGTTTAAACATTATGAGGTGAGTGCCCATACATAATAAGATAATGGATGTTCCCTTTTTGAAAAAAAAAAAAAAAAACAGGTGCGGGGTAAGGGGGTGGCTACTTGGGCTCAATTCCTGGATGTTTTCTGAAAAGCCCTGAATCTGAATTTTACTGATGAGGGGAAAAAAAACCCTCTAGGAAGTAGCATGCAGTACCGGGGTCCAGCAGAGAGGCAGCACCTGCATAAAGTAGCCTGATACACTCTGCCTGAGTCACTCGCATGGGAAAACTGATCTAAAAATGGATGTCAGGAAGTTTTATTGACAAAAAAGTACCTCAACAGAATGACAACACTGTGTCACCATGAAATGTGTAATGATTTAGGTTTGTAAATCCTATTTGAAAAGTGTTAGATGTTATTCTGGTTGCTAAATATTAGCTTACTATCAGTAAAGTTATGGTACGAAGAAAGTGAATGACAGCAAGATAATGTTATGTATGTGGTTACATGGAAGGAATCCAAACAGGCTTGGACAAAAATAATGAAGTGATTAACAGAAAGGCTGATGCTCTCTCAAATTTATTCATTCCCTCCAATTAAAGAAGAAAAAAAACAGCAGTTACTGGAATAAGTTAACACTGACAAAAGCAACAATAAGCTAAAACGTAATGAAAATCATGACACTGCTTTTGAATTATGATTAAACAGATATATATATATATATATATATATATATATATATATATATATATATATATATATATATATATATATGTTAAGCTGATCAACCCTTTGTTGATATTGTTGATTGAAAGTGATGTTTTTTTTTTCCATTTAGCATATTAATTAATTTGTGTAATCCAGTACCTCTGTGTGTTTTGAGGTGGTCAGAATTTGAAAATTGAGAAACTGTATCATTTGAAAAAAAGAAATGTTTGCACATGCTAAAAAATCCATCACTCATCTGGACCCTGAACTCTTCAAACCTAAACCTGCCCCTGCAAATAATTAGTAGCCTTGATTTACTTTGATATAATTTGAGCTAAAACTGTGTGACTTTGATTTGTGCTGGATGCCATGTTGACAACAGTCCTTAACGCTCAATGTTGAGCCTTTTTGTTGTTTGTTTTTTTTATTGTCAAAAATTAAGAAAGAATTCAAGTACAGATGCAAGTTATTGGCCCATTGGTAACACATGGTAGAGAGAGGTAAAGATTAACCCTCTCAGACTTCCTTTTTTCTCTGTAGCCACATTGAATTCATCATGGAAATCCGCAGTAATCAGGAAACAATCTCAAGAACATTTGCCCGGCTCTGATAGTAACACTTCACTTCTCAGATCTATCATATGAAGGGTCTGGGGGGTTATTTAGTTATCTGTTCCTCTTTTTCTCTCTGTCTTTGCTTAAAGCCTCACTATCTCTGTGCTCCCAGACAGATTGGGCCGAGCTGCTCTCATTCTGGGTGACATCGGGGTGCTTCACACTGAAGGTCACCCTGGCAACAGCAGACCGGCTCTCCACCGTCTCCTCTCCTTCTCTCCCATAATAGCCTGCGCCGCTGCTCGTCGGCCATTCATCACTCCGTGCCGCTGTGAAACCAGATAGCAGGGTTTATGGGAGCGAGATCTCTGACTCTGACTTACAGCTTTAATAGCCGCAGAGAAAACAACACAATAAGATGACTTGCATTTTTGTCAGGGGTTGATGTCAAGATGATTCACTCATGGGTTTTGAACTTTTCCAAAGTTGCTCACTCCCAGCATGCCTTGCAGCAGCCTCAGCACTCATCACAGGACAGTCATAACACCCTGTGCCTAATGAGGAGATGAGAGCTACATCCACACAGATGGATCCTGTTCCTGTGGCCTGTTGTGGATTATTTGCCTTAAACATTCGTCTTGGGCTGATTTTTTTCCACTCTTGTCGAAGCCTTAATCCAGTAACAAGCACTTGATTAGATTTACATCGATCCTGAAAGGTCAGAATGTAATAAAACAACAAACAGCCCTAAGGCGGCTTGGCATCTGCATGTGTGTGCATGTGTGTGTGTGCAAGTGTGTCAGCTGAGCCTATGAAAAGCTCTCCCTCTGTCTGCTTCTTTACATGCCTGAAGCAAAATCCTTCTTCCCAAAATCATCATTGAATGAAATATGGAAGCTATGTTGTGCAGGGTGTTAAACTGCCATCAATCACTGATGCTCTGCAAGTCTGAGTGATGAGTCTCATTAAACTGGGACACACACACACACACACACACACACATACAAATATACACAAACTGGTATTAGCAGCATGACTCTGCTGCTGTCTGTTTGTATTCAGTGATGACAAACAAAAAAAAACAAAACAGGGAGACACGCGTCACCCTCCTCTAATCTATTTGACAGCTGGGAGAGTTTCCAGCAATACACTCCCAGGTAAATCACTCATAACCACAACGGCCTCCATGCTTTTACCATAAGTAGTTTGTGGGCTTTCTTTGTCAATGGCACTCAGTGATGGATTGCATCATTGTTGTATCTTATAGTGGAAATATGATCAGATAGAGTAGGCCGGCTGTCTGTGATTGTGTTAGTCTATATACTTGGGGCTAAATTGTATTATAGTTTATCATAGTTGGATGAGATTGGAAACTATAAGAATAAGGCTCCATCAGGTTTTCACAATTTTGTAAAACAAAAGTAATTTAGTATATTCTATATAAACTGTTTTTCAATCATAATTAGGAATTTTCTTATTGATATTTCTGGATTTTCTGTGTGTTAAACTGCTGAACAACTAGGTTGGAAGGAAAAACTGAAACATCGTAGCATTGCAATACCTGGCGATTTTATATGGATTCAACAGCTGCCAAGCATGATCATTTTGAATGTATTAATTCCCAACATTTATAAATATAATAATAATAATAATAATCATAATAATAATAATAATAATAAAAATGATTGTAATAACTATATTTTATAGCACCTTATAAAATTGTTTTCACAAAGTGCAAACACAGAGGTGAATGTGAAATAAAGCAACAAAAAGGAGGAAAATTGTAAACTGGAAAAAGGCCTCCTGTTGCCATAGAAACAGTACCTGGAGTGCTTAAATCCGCAAACTTTTGAAACCAGGCCCCAGAGTGGAGAGTTTTCAACAGCTCTCCATGCAGCGCTGTGTAAATCAGAGCGTTTCAGGGTGAAAACTCTGACGTCACCACATGCACAGTACTCTTTCACATGAAACCGTGCTCGTTTTGTTATCCAGACAAAACTATCCAGACAGATTTGTTGTCCGAAATGATTTGTTGTCCAGAAAAGAAACTCCATCTTTGTGTGTCCACTCGCCATTGTTGTTTGGGGAAAGTTTTTCTTCTTCGTACATGTATTGTAGCAGTGCTGCCTCTCTGCAGACCTACACCGCCATCTACTGAACTGGCATGCATGCTACAGCAGTTTCATTCGTCTCCAGCGCCTCCGTCTGAAAGCAGATTGACTTTGAAAACGCAAAGGTAAATCTTTGCGTTTTAAGTCAGAGAGTGTTCGTGTAAACGTAGCCTTAAAATGACACTGTCTGCACTGCCTTAGCTGCTGAGACAATTATTTTGGTACAGACTAGGAGCTGATGTCTGTTTGTGCACTAATGGCCCTTTTCCATTAGCCCTACTCTACTCTACTGGACTCTACCCGGCCCTACTCTACTCGCCTTGTGCTGCTTTTCTATTAGCCCCAGTCGCCTGCCCAACAGGGTGCAGTGTCGCTGAGCGGCTCTGCAGTGACCTCATTTGAGCACGGCAAAACAATCTGTGGCTTTTTGTCACAAACTGAGTAAAAAAGGAAAGCAGAAGAAGGCTGCAGGTGGTAAGAAGAAATACCCCTTGAGAAGCACAGGAGAGTTTTGGAAGCTATACAACAGAATGAAGCCGAGGACGAGAGCAATCGAGCTGCAAAGAAAAGTCGTATGAGGGTAAGCTAATGGTAGCTACCGCTAGCATGCAAGGTCGTTGCGCTCATGACTCATGGATGACGACATTGTCTGACCAATCAGTAAGTGGCAGTCGATGACGTCATCTTTTAGTATCGACTCTGCTCTCTTGGAACCAGAGCAGAGTAGGCACTAAAACTAGCTTGTTTTAGGAGGTACCGGGCTAGTGGAAACCCACTGCAAATCGAGTAGGGCCGAGTAGAGTAGGGCCAAGGCATGCTAGTGGAAAAGGGCCATAACTTTTAATGTGCCATGTACCTCGTACAACCCCACTTTAAAAGTCCCAAACTATCCTTTTAACCTTTACAGCTCAGTCTGATTAAGAATCAGTCATCCATACTGAAGGAAGCTCTGCTTGTAAACTCATTTGGAGCTAACTGGTGTTTGCTCAATGAAGCGCTGATCATTCTTCATGCTGCTCTTTAGGGTGTGCTTTACTTGTCATAGTGCGATCCATCATGTCACATCACTAATGCCCTGTGTGCATCCCTGCTGTCGACACGCACACACAGAAAGACCCTCTCCATCCATCACATGCTGGCCCCTGAACACCTTCTAAATCATGACACATTTGCATCCTCAGCTTATATTTCTGCTTTTTCAGCATTGAAGCTTAAATTTCTGTTCCTGTGCAGATAGAGACGAGCAGGTTTTTCTGCATGTGGATGCTGCGCCGAGTGAAGCTAGCCTCTCGCTCTTGTCCTCTGACCCTGCGCACCTCCTGCCTCCATCGAACCGTGTGCCAACTTTTCCTCATCTGAACTATTTATTTTTACTCTCACTGTTTCTCTTTCTATCTCGGCTGCACAGTAATCTCTACTGAGCTGTGCGTAATCACAGGCCATCTGGGCGCTGTAGGGAGAGAGGAGCCCGCAGCTCATCAGATGACCAAACCCTCCGTGGGTGGACATGCACTTACACACACACATACATAAACACACATGCACAGGTACACACTCACACCTTTAATAGTAACAAACCATCATGGGGACGATCACCAAAATCACACCTTTCAAGCCCAAACTCAAGGACGTAAGCGCAGTCCAAACAGAGAGCTGCATCGTCGCAGAGTGGGAATAAACTGTGACACACGTGGAAACAAATCACATCTCTTTCTGCATCAGCTAATGATGTCCCACATGTTGCACTTTAAAGCAGGTCAAGCACAAAAAAAGAGCAGCACGCTATGAGCTAAGAGAGGCTTCAGAACCAAGAAACCAGAGAGCTCTGGGGTCATCGTCTTTCAATGTCAGCTTCTCACAAAATACTGTAATCTGACATTTCAGGGATAAAAAACAAATAACATGCTGGCTGTATTTATGCTGTATTTATTCTCTCTCATCTCTAATATTACTTTGCTGCCGGCTGGACTCCCGGCTTGCTCATCCTGTCAGAGAGGCTGCACAAGAGCTCAGAGTTTATTACTGGAATGTTGACCCTAAATTTAATATGAAAACTTCTTCATGGATGCAGCAAGGCAGGAACTCAACATACACATTAAGAGATGTGTGGGACCATCATAATGATGCTACAGATATTCTGCAGAGTTTCCATTTTGGTTGAGGACTGTTTATGAAGATGTCATGAAATAATCCAATGAGGAAGACTTAACCTTTATGACAGTGAAAATCAGCAGCATCCACTCTTTCAAATATGATTAGATCAAGCAGTCTTATTTAGAGTCAGCTGGGTTGTCTCCTTTTTTGGGGTTTGGACAAGCTTGTATTAATCTGGTGCGCTTGACATCAGCCAGCAGCCATTGTTTTCAGCAGAGCTATATGTCTTCATAGTGTGAGAAAGATTTTTTTTACCAGGGTAGTGACCAAGGCAAACAAAGTCTCTATTCTTAGACAGAATCTTATTTGCTATCTGAGGTTTGATTATCCTCAAATTTAATAATACACTTTTATCTTTTCCACTGTAGATTATAGCTTAAGGGTTGATCTAAAGGTACAGTTACCCCTTAAAGGGAGTATGGCATCTTTGTCACCTCCAACTGGTTTCACAATTTGTCTAAGTGATATCAAGGATACTGGGTAAAATGATATTCCAGTATTTTCTCCTCCAGCAATATTATTACGACTTTGTCAGGATAAATACATCTTTTATGTGTAGTATGTCTGAACAAATTTCCTTTTGTTTATTCTTTATAAAAGACCTATCTTAACAGTGTTTAAAGAAAATAGATTAAAACAGGACTGAAGAAAGAAATAATGTTAGTTTTGAGTCTTTATTTGACATGGTCACTGTGAGGAGTAACACCACTCTATCTTTCAATTGTTGTCCGTAGCTTTTAAATTCTAAATGCTGGTAAGGTGATAGTCCTACACTCATGGCCTACGCGTAGGTCCACCGATGGTGGTTTTTATTGTACGTAATGAAGGAAATCAGAAAGCTGATGGTTAGGGTTCCATCAAACAGCACACAGATAGATGATGAGCTCTGAGTCATTGCACCTCCTGCAGTGTGGACATGCACATAAAGTGTGTTAAAATGCCAAAGTAAACTTCAGTTTTGCTGTAACTCCAAAGAGCATTGTCTGAACTCAGATTGATGCCATTTCAATGACTGCAAGTGTATGTGCATGATCACCAGTGTTCATAACCCTCTTTGTCACATACTGAGTAGTCCTGATCCAGCTGTATTCTCAGTCCATCTGAGATGCTCTTCTGGTGCTCAGTTTGCTCTGGTTGGTTAACTGGTCTACACTGTAGTAACAGTACAACAATGCTGTAAGCCATTTTAGGAGCACTATGGGGTCAGTGGTCTTTACTTTGCTCTGGGCTATTTGGCTAAACAATGGTAGGACGTCTCTCTAGTAGGTCTATTGGTGTGGTCGTTTCAGGCAGCTACTGGCACTGTAAACAGGGAGAGGGAGAATTCCAGATGCTACACACTTACTGTCTTATGTATAGACTTCTTTAGCACATCTAGGAGACATGCTAAACACACTGTAGGGCAAGAATCGGCATCTTTGGTTATCATGAGGGCCGCATTAGTTTCAACCTTATTACCAGAGGCCTGCATTGTGAGAATTGAAGCTTGCTTTTTAACAGCTACAGTTAATTTTAGTTTCACAAGAGAAACAAGAACAAAAAAGACATTGTATCGAGGTCTATGTATTTTGACACAACTCAAAATATCCATTTCTTATTCGATGAGCTAAACATTCAGGCCATTTTAGCTACTTTTTAAATGAATGTAAGAATTTGTACTAGTTATTTATGTTTAATGTCCCTTTAAAACACATTTTTGATGCTTATGAGAGTTTTACAGACAATTACCGCTCTTTTCTACAGGAAATATTAAATGCTTAATATTTTCTTAGCAGGTTTTGTCACACTTTTCTTGTGAATAAAAGTATTTTTTTCATTTTCGAAGTTGACTAGCAGTCTATGTTGATGGAGCCGCGGCGACCATTTGCTAACCCTTGCTGCAGGACCTATAAAACTTGAAAAAGCACAATATGGGCTCTTCAAGATGTAGCTGAATTTCAGGATCTTTTTTCTTGCGTCTTTGACTTGATTTTGCGCTATATTGACAAATTGTAACAATTTCCCTCCCAGACTTAATCTCTCATCCTTCGCCTTGCCCCCACTGTCCCCTCCCCAATGTGCCCCTGGGCCAGGCACCCTCAGATGGTACAGGACCAGTTTAAAAATACAATTTACAGATCAAACCACCAGCAACCAGCAGCGCTCTTAAGGAGTGGGAGTGCAAATGTGGAGCACTGCTTTTCCATTGGTTATTTGAGTATGTGTGGGTAGGAGGGGGACACAAAAACATGGATTATACTCTGCACCAGCCTCTTTGTAATTCAGATAAGACCTCTTTCTACTCCAGCAGATAGGTTTAAATATTAATAATGAATTAAAAGATTCTCCTCTGGGTGAAATATTAATGACTCCTTCTTTAAAGAGAGGCTTTGACTCCTAAGAGGGGAAGGACGGCGGCGAGCTTGTTAGAGGAATTTAAAACACCTCTTTGATTTCTAGCAGCAGACGTCTGAGGAGCTCTGGATGTCCAGGTCAATATTTGAGTGGTGTAACATTTTGGGAATAGCCATTAAAGAAAGTTTTTTTTCCAAGAACAAAAGGGTCAAAACAATTATATCTGACACCTGAGATAACCTGTCTTCATTCATAACTGTAATCCCACCTTATTTCCGTCTGAAAGCTCCGATTGATCCCTCTATTGAATCTCCCAGAGTGCAACTCCCTGCGGAGAAAGCTGATCCGTGAGCACAGTGAGTCAACATTAATGTGTGTCAGTAACAGTGGAAAAGTACAGCTGCGTTCAGTGCGTCCTTCCTCGACCTCAGAGCGTGGAGGATGTTGTGTCTTGGTGGCACTTCGGGACCTTCAGCAGCTCTAATTTTCTCAGCTCTGGCTCTTGTTTACCCTTTGTGTTTGTGCGCGTAAGCCCGAGCGCTTGCTGTTGGGTAGCTTTATTCATATGCATGCTTTGTGTTGTCTTCCTGTGTGGGGGTCTTTTGGAGAAATCCTGGAGTTGGATCAACATGCCCAGGAATGTGAATTGTCTCCATGAAACAGCGCAGTGTCCTCCTTCCGGCTTTTCTCCTCAGGGTGGACACAGAGGCTGCCAAAACCAGAGTGTGCCATGGAATCAGAAGCTCGCCGATTGATCTAAATAAGATTTATTCATCTATGCAGACTTCTGTCACAAGTCCCTTCTGATTCTAACTGGGCTAAGTCCTCAGTGTCCAGGACTAGATGAGCAAATGTGTGTTTGTGGAGATCAAATCCAACACCATATCTGACAGCAAGTCGGCAGAATTCTGGCAGGCATTTATTTTGCTCTAGTGGAGACCATTGCTCTATATGTGGCATTGTTTGCCTCATTTCTGGACTGCTCAACAAAGATGGGACAATACCTCACAATTAGAGCAGAACAATAATTGTTTTTCCACAACCACCGTGATGTTAACATGGGTAATAGTCACATCCCAGGAAGTGGGTCATGAGACCTGAAGCATGGCATGCTGCTACTTCTGCATAATTTTTATATCTTGTAATGAAATCAAATCATCCTCAGTTGCCAGAGAAATTACCACTGCTCATCCTTTCAGGTAGAGACTGCAGACAATGTTGCAGCTTCTCAATGTTTGGGCTGAATAAAAGGCTCCTGAGGCGGGAGCATACCACTGTGAATGTTTATCTAACAGTTCCTGGTGCATGCAAAGTAACAGACAGCTCACCATGATGGGTTTTTTTTTATCATATTTTAAGTTATAGTGTCAGTTTTCTTTCTTCACTCCTCCTCCTATTCAGTGAGGTAACCACAGTCACAATTAATAAGTTATTTCAGTGTTCCCCAGCCCTACATAAGATGCAAGTAAATCAACACAAATATAGGTTACTGAAAAAGAATTTACACATGTATATGCCATTAAACCCCTCTCCTCCAGCCTTTAGAGGCTGATAATGCGACATAAAAATAGAAGCACTAACATGATTTAGTTAGTAAGACTGCACTAGACTGAGAGGTTTGAGTCACAAAAACTATTAATAACATCATAAAACCCTGCTAGTAGGGATGTCCCGATCTGATATTGATATCAGATATCGGTCAAAAAAACAAATATCAGATTATATCGGCCTGCATCCTAAATCTCCGATATCAGCACTCCGATACAAGCAGCCCATTCTAATATATTTATTTTTTATTTTATTCAGTTGTAGAATATGCTTATGTTTAAGTTGAACAGAGGGGTTATTTTCCAATTGGTGAAATATGTTTTTGTTTGATTTATTGAGGTCACTTTTCAGGGTCTTCTAGTATTTTTTATTCATGTTGTTTAATTGTAGTATATTGTTATGTTTAAGGTTAAAATTTATTTAACCTATTGGTTAATAACAAATGGGTCAGTTTTTCTCATACCTATTATTGCTGACTACTGTTCTCTGTTTGAGTAATCTGACCTGATCAAGCCTTTTCTTACAGTCCATACTACAAAATAGGTAATAAAAGTCTGTATGATTCCTGCTGATATTGTATCGGATTGATATCGGTATCGGCCAATACTCAAGGCTGCAATATCGGTATCGTATTGGAGGTGAAATAGTTGTATCGGGACACCCCTACCTGCTAGCATTGCTAGGGACCAGTAGATAACAGCATAAGCATGAGGCGTTTTGACTGATGGTAACAACAGACATACGGTAATCATCTAACTAACAAAATTCAAAAATAAAACATAGAATGGATGCTATTAATTAATGTGATGTTTTCTGAAATCTTTCAGGCATCTTATGTCAGGCACAACACTACACTCTGTATTTAAGTGACATGTTTTGATATGGGCTGTACATTTTTTTTTTTACTTTAATCTAGTTCTTTTTTTTAGGAAAACCATTTTGTAGACTACCATTAGGGCTTCTTTGGGACAAGTAAAAATGTGTTTTTTGACCAACAATTCTGCAGTGTCACAATCAAAAAACCTTTGATTTGATTTTAAAAGAAAATAAGTAAAGGGGGATTTTTTTTATTTTTAATGTCAGACAGTGGAATTAGATTTATCTAGTTCATAAATGGTACTCTGTCTCAAGTGTTTGAAAGAATAATAATACTTTATTTATATAGCACCTTTAAAAACAGAAGTTTACAAAGCGCTTTAACAGACAGAACAAAGGAAGAAAACAAAGCACAATAAAATCAACAGTCAGTTCATCAGCGACCACGAGAGTCAGAGGAAAAGGCACAGAGGATCACATTAACTAAAGCAACAAAATGAGAGAAAATATGATAAACTGTGGATTGAAACAGCTGGTAAAATGCATAATGGCAGGAAGATAACAGGACAGCAGACAGATAATAGATTTCCAGATACATAGATTAATTTAAGATTGTTTAAGGTTGACAACATCACATCAGGAAGATTGAAAATAAGAAGGAAGATAGAAGCCTGGTAAAAGGGAAAATAGATAAATAAATAAAATAATAATGATAAATACTACTAATAAATAGATCAATGCATAAAATAAAGTGAAATAAAATAATGATAATAGAAACTGGGTATGTCAAAACAATAAAAGAAAGTAAAAATAAGAATAAAATAATGAGAAACCATGAGAAGGATAAAAACAGCGGATAAAGCAAGTAAGTTAAAAGAGTAAAATAAATAAATAGATAAATAAATAAAATAATAATAATAATAATAAAGGATAAGATCATGTAAAAGCAAGGCTAAAATAGTGGGTTTTAAGATGTGATTTAAAAGATGTCACTGAGAAGTAAGCATTAATTAAAATTTGCTATCTAAGATTCCGATATTGTTACATTTATAATAATGTCACTTAACCATTTAAAGCCTGAAAACATAAATAATGACCAGAAATTCTAATTTTTTGAAGCTGAAATGTTTATTTCACTTTGAATGAAATACAAAAAATGCAATATTCCATTAAATGTAACGTATATTTTTGTATCTCATTTGATACATTTGACATTTTTTCGGCTACTGATAATCCATTTGAGGACATTTTTATCATTTATCTGACTCTATTCAGGTGTTTTTTAGTGAATTGCTGATCATATTAAATAGGTAAGAGAAATAAAGGCTGCGGGTCATGTCTACCTCCTCACACCAATTTACCCCAATACTCACTATAACAATCATTCACTTTTGATTTTGAGTATCAGCTAACACATCCATGCACTTCCATCCCCAGTGATGCACAACTGATGCAGCAGAGGGAGCAGTTTGAGTTTAGGTGTCTTGCCCAATGACACATTGACATGTGAGCGCCAGATCTGGTCTTTAACCTGTCTAGTTGATAATAGAGCATCCTGTTAAAAATGCTATGTCCACACCTCAGCGTGTATTTAGAACTGAGGTTCTCCAGGGATGTCCATGTCTACAAGGAGATACAGAAAGCAACGTTTTCAAAAGCCCTCACTTTGGCAAGAGTTTTCCAAAATATGTTTTCAGTGACCTAAAACTCAGTTTACATGTGGACTGAAGGACAAGCCACTGATGTCTCCAAGGTATATAACCCAAGCCAGTAATTATTTTGCCTGTCATTCTCACTTTTGTCAAGTTGCCTGAAATCCTGCAGGCATTTAGAAAGCTTTAATTGAATTTGTGCTCACATATCGTTTCAGATTTGCTCCATATCCCCACTACTACTAAACCAATGAAAATAAGAGTACATATACTTAAAGACATTTCCATCTTGTCTTTGTGTGTGACCTTATTTCATCTATAAATTTTGAAGGGAAACATGTTTTCTCTTCTTTTAAGTGAGGCAGTGAATCGTAATTTCCACCCTCTGTTTGAATTACATGTTGATGTAATGGTGTGAGTGTGTGTGGGTGTGCGGTTGGTGATCCCATCGGGGCAGCTGTGTGACAGATGCCCGCCTGAGGTCATTAGAGCGCAGAAGATTTAGACTGGTGTTAGCTGTCGATATTGCCTTGGACGGAGACTCAGAATAATCGCGCAAAGTTTCTCCAGTGTGGACAGATGGACTGGAGATCATTGTTGTAATTAGAGAGAGTGATCATGGGTGACAGAAGGGCAGAAGAACTGTGCCAGCGTGGAGCATTTCCTCTCTTCTCCGTCAGTGAAAGCCTCTCCATCTCTGTTGGCTTCTTCCAGACTGTAACACAAGAATCAAAGTCTCCCTGGAACATGTTTCAAAGCCGAGTTTTCTGCCTAACGTATGCTCAGATGAGGTACAAAAAGATGGCAAAGGGTTCGACATTCCTCTGACGCAAAGCTCACATTCCTCTCTTTAGTGTGAAGAGGGGGCACGAGCACCATGGCTCATTAGATAACCCACAAAGGCGAGGTTCTTTTCCTTTCCTGAAATTGCTTCCCCCCTCTTTTGGATCACCCTGCAGGGAGGCTGCAGCAGCGATTCTCCTCCTCGTCTTCCCCGCGTGCGAGAATATTCCCCCTCAGCAGCAGGTCTGATGGCCTGAGCAGCCAGATTTATTGCCGTGGAGAGCGGCACCTGTTCCCCTCGCCCGGTGTGATGCATAATTCACTGTGTGGACAATTTCAATCAGACCAGAAGAAGGTGGCCTACAAAGATCTGCTGGGGGTGGATGTTGTTAATTTAACACTTCAACATAAAGACATGCACCAAAAGAGGCCCTTCATATTTAACAAACTCGCCATCAAAATTGAAGTGTCTATATTTCCTGAATATAAACCAAATCCCAGTCTCCCATCCCCCTCTTTACATTCTCTCCCTCTCTTCCGCTCCTCTCCTCACACCCAGCTTTAAAGCCTCCTCGTTTCCTTTAGGAGACAAGGATATTCCAGCTCTGTTTCCATGGTTATCAGCGGCATTCGTTTTTGGTTTCAGAGCCGGTGTCGGGCAATGTCACCGTGTCTTTCAGGCTGATGTCAGTCCAACTATAGAGTTCAAAATAGGAGTGGGGGGGAACGCAGAGATATGAAGAGAGGGAGGGGGTGGGATGGGGGGCATGTTGTTGTAATTATATGTGCATATGAAGAGGGTCTGAACAGCTTGGGCGCGTCATCCTGGAAGCTTTTGTGATCCAACGTCTGTGGGGGGAAGTGGCACAGAGACACGGATGTACTCCACAGAGACTTGTAGTAAAGAGGCTCCCCGTGGAATACAAACACATCTATTATTTACTCTTAAGAAACAAAAATTATTTTAAGGGGTGCGGGTGTTTTAAGCAGTGGAAATCAAATATGATGAAGAAATTACAAAGTAACAATTCAGAATCACAACATTTTAGGAATTCTTAAACAATCAGGAATGAGAATTATTTAGCACTTATTCCTTTAGGGTTTCGAAAGGAGAGGAACATGATACCTTTTAGTAAACTCTTAAGTTCCTTGAAAACTGTGAGACCCTTTTTAAAGAAATGCCGCGTTACATGTGCTTAGGGCTGCAACTATCAATTCTTTTTGTAATCGAGTACTCTATGGAGTATTTTGGTGATTAATCAAGTAATCGGATAATGGGTACATTGCACTCACAACTGTTTTTTTTACTTTGAATAATTTCAGATTTTGTGAAAAGCAGAACAACTTAATTTTCTTTTTTGAACATTTTGAGCACAAACTAGATCCCCTTCCCCACTTCAAATCAAAACTCAAAACCCCTCCGTTCCAAACTGCATATTCTCTTTAATTTTCCACCCTCATTTAACTGCGTCACTCTTGTATGGTGTTTTTATTTATTTTAATTGTGATTTTAATGCAGTGTGTTTTTATTATGTATTTTGTCAAGTGTCCTTGGGCGCTAAGAAAGGCGCTTTTAAATAAAATGTATTATTATTATTAGATCCGGAAATCAAAATACATGTTTTTGTGTTGGTAAAAAAAATAGTTCCTACATGAAACTGCTCACAACACAGTCTGCAGATTATTTTGAACAACCAGATCCTGATTATTAGAATGAGAAACTGGTTCATCTCTGCAGCTGATATCTCAAAAATGCACACCTCAAACATACAGTACAAACCTTAATGGATAAACAGGCCCTTTAGTTACAATTATACTCTGCTGTGAGCACTTAACCAGTTATAACTAAATGATGCTGATATTTTCTTATGCGCAATGGTGAAAATATTTTGGAACTTTTAAATGTGCTTTGTTAACCTTGTTCTTGCAGTTTTATTTTTTCTTTGGGTCATGTTCTGCTTTTTTAGTACTTTTTTAAATTTGAATATTTTCATATTTTATGTTTTTAATCTTGCCTCTTTTTGTTGTATTATTGCCTATACTGCTGTAATGAAGCTAATCACCATATTGAGGATCTTATTTATCACGTTTTATTACCAGACCCAAATAGCATCATACTTAGGCACTAAGATAATTCAACCAGCTAATGTACATTTATTTAAGAAATGAAAGGATGCTCTACATCTGCTTCTTCTAGTCACTGTCAGTGTTTCCTGTTCTACTCACTGCAATCAAGTTAAAGGGAAAGTGATTGGATGTGAAAAGTATGTAAACAAAATACACATAATAGGCAAGTAGCCATCGTGTGGATTTATGTTCTGAACCAGCCTTTACACTGAGCAATAAGCAAAGTATATTTTGTACTTGACTTAATCTCAATTATTGATCACATTAATTGAAAGTAATCTTGTGTACGGTCAACCGCCTTCATGCATAGACTGGATGTTTACTGGTGATGTGCTGCCGCATTGAGGACGAGCTATTATGCTAAGCTAACTTCTTTTGTAGCAGACACACTGCACTGTTTCTTTTTGTTTCAACTTGTAGTGACCACACAATTGGGATACTTTCTGTCGTTTCTCTTCTTTCTCTGACTCTCTCCTTACTGCCCCTCTCTTTTCTCTTCCTGCGTGGTTTGTCAATCTGCGCTGCACATCTACGTTTTAGCCGAGCTGTGGAAATGACAGTCCGTGTCAAACACAGTGTGCTGTATAGTGGTCCAGTTTTAAACAAATGCATATAATATATAAAAATCCACATAAAGGCACATATTTTGCCACTAGGATGTTTTGTAATTAAATTATCCAGATTATCTGAGGAATCGTTTCAGCCCCACATGTGCTTTCTGCCTGTTACAAGCAAACGCTGTTACTGTTTTGAAACTTCTCGACATAATATCTGAAGCCCCTCCCTACCACCAGATCTAAGATTTTCCAAAGGGGAGGGAAATAGAGTTGCATCTGATCATTTACAGAGACAATATGTTTCATTTTTTAATAAACTTTACTAAAATCTCAGCTCAATGACACTCAAGACATGATGTAATGCTCAGTCACACCAGGACATGAGACCTTTCAGTGAAAATTGAATAACAATGATCCTGACGTTGATTTATGTTTCTGAACGATCAGTTGCATAAATTCATAGGATGATATTTTTGTGTTAGGCAAAAAGAGCAGCATGCTTATATCACATTAGCTGATAATTTCGTACCTTAAAAATGTTTTAAAGAAATATTTTAATCAAGGTCTTTGAAATGTGGTTATTGGATATAGTGGCCTATAACATGAAGAAACAGATTAATATAACGTTTGATGAAAAAAATAAAATAAAACACCTAATTGAACAAAGGTGCAGCAAAATAACTTAATAACATTGCATCAGCTCTCCTTGATGAATTAAACTACCAACAATCCAACTCTTAAAACAGATAATGGGGGCACAGAGCCTCATACAGTGGTATGTTTACATGCTCGGCTGAGTTGAGACAGTTATAGCTGAAACTGTCTGGTTAATTACACTGCTGTCCTTGTCCCACATGCACAGGGGAAAAATGTATTGATTAACAAAGGCCTGTCCATCTCCACCGCTGTAGCAGGCAATATACCCCTTCCTGTTGACACTAGTGATATCCTTCCTCTTTAGCCTATGATGATGTTACCCCCATTCATTTGGAGTGATGGCCCATCACCCCAACATAACTTAGCACTACAGAAAAACTTTTAATGAAATCTGTGCTGAGTATCCCAATCCCATTGTGCTGGTAGAGGCGACCATTTAGTAATTATTAGTTTCTCCACGTCACATATTGATATTGGGTCATAGGGCTGTCTCTTTTCCCTAATTTAAACTTGAATAGTTCTTGATTAGTCAGACTGCAAGAATAATCAGTCCCTTTAGAAAAATGTTATTTTGAGATTGCAAAGATTAATTCAAATTAGCCAATTCTGTACAGGATTGAAAATTTCTTTCTCCAACAACCGGTACATATTTTTGCCCACAGGTTGTCAAAAAACAAAAATGACTGTATACTTGCGTCTTAGATGTTCACACATAAAACCAGACAGTGGGCCTCCTGGCAGCAGGATAAGATTGATTAATTGAAGAAAATATAGTTGTCTTCATGTTTACATAAGTACAACATTGATCCCTGTCTAATTTTTGCATTCTCCATCAGCATAACCATATCTTGATGCAGGACAAAATAAAATAAAATTAATGAGTCTGTATGTGTGTCCCGAGGGCTCAAAACATTACAACTTCTGCAACTTTAAAAAACAAACCTGCAGAAAAATCAGGGGGTTTTCACTGTAACAGTCACATTTATGTCCTAGAGATTTTCAAGAAGTTTTAATAAAAGCATAACAAAACTAGAAAAGCACTCGGAGAGCGCAGACCTCCGCCAGCACCACAGTCCTCGCCCATATTGTGATTTTCACCATAAATGTTAGTCCTACCTTTATTTCATCTAAATATGTGGATTCCTTGACCATGAAAACATACCATTAACAATTGAATTCATAATGATATCTATTCCGGGGCGGACATTGGCTCAGTTGGTAGAGCGTCCGCCCCATATACGGGGGCTGCCAACCCCCAGCAGCGGCTGTAGGTTCGAATCCCGGCCTCAGCCCTGTGCTGCATGTCATTCCCCCTCTCTTCACCCGCTTTCCTGTCACAACTTCAGCTGTCCTATCAAATAAAGGCAATAAAAAGCCCAAAAAATAACTTTAAAAAAAAAAATAATAATGATATCTATTCTAGTTCAGTGGTTAATCACGAAAATCACATTTTTCATCATGGCGGCCAGACCCTGATCCGGATAAACACCAAAATTGAATCACTTCTTCCTTTTCACATGCTGAACATTTCCTGAAAATTTCATCAAAATCCATCCATAACTTTTTGAGTTATTTTGTTCACAGACAGACAAACTCTCCCGAAAACATAACCTCCTTGGCAGAGGTAATAACGACTTTGTCAATTTATGTTTCTAGGTATTGGAATTGGTAAGATTTTATCAATACCAATAATGTTTACAATCCTGCTATCCAATTCTTTGATGATTCTCTTATTGATTCCTGCAGATTTTCCATTTGGGCAAATGTTGGCCTGTAAATTTTCAGTGTCAACAATGTCAAACACACATCACAGCATAGATAACTGCTTCTACAAGTTACTGGTGTTTCCACTCAAGGTTGTGCAGTAGGCGCCTTTTGTAAAAATTAGGCCATAATTCTGTCACTTCTGAACCCTGTCAGTGGAAGAAATTAATAAGGGAACTGATTAGCAAAGAGACTCATGATATTGATTCTTTGATGGGGCTGTTAATGATTCTCAACTGGAATAGGTTTTGATTCCCATCCCTATATGTTACTGCAATTTTGAGGAAGAAAATATGAAAAAAACTATCGAAAGTTGGCAAAGTTGTTGAAGTTTTCCACTGTCTAACTTGACTAACCTTGGCAGAAATGTCTTGATGGAGCTCCTCTAGTTGGGACTGTTTTCAAAACCAGCCACTCACTGGGTGGTTAAAAACAACTTGTAAAAAAGCTCAAATGGACCACTCAACCTTTTAAGAAGAGCAGCATCTCTCTAATGATTACTTGAAGAAATTCCTCCAGTCCCCTCCGTACCTCCCTCACATACACTCTCTCTCCAGTACACACACACACTCACACACACTCACACACACATGCAACAACTGCACAGGCACACTCTCTGATCCATACACCCACTTCCCCCATCGTTCATTCAGCCACTTCTCTTCCTCCTCCTCTCTCTCTCTCTTAACTCTCCCCTCCCTCTCCATCTCCCAATTTTTTCCTCCCTCCTCCCTCTGTCATTAGTTTCCATGGTGACAGTTGGGGCGGCATTATTGCCGGCTGAGAACTGCTCCTAGGTTCCTTTCAGAGCGGCGGCGGTGGAGGCATTGTTTAGTCGGCTGCTCTGAATGGTGCCGGGATCAGGACGAGGGAGAGAGAGAGGGTGAGCGAGAGTATGAGGAGGAGCTCCTTTTTTTTTGGGTGGTGGCGGTGGTGGGGTGGGGTGTGCGTTTGTAGAGGGTGATGGGAGGAGGAAGAGGAGGAGGGAGGAGAGAGTGAGAGAGGGAAGCAGCGTGGTTGGAGTGAGTCGATGAGGGAGCAGGAGTAGTAGCAGAAGCATGCCGTCTCGCTGAGAGCTCTGCTGCTAAAACATGGACTAGATGAGACTCTTCTTTTTTGGTTTATTTTCATTTTTCTCGCCCAAGACAAAGGATCTACACATTTATGGCAGAAAGGGAGAACACTGAAGGCAGATGGCAGACTGAGTTTAGCTGGTGAGTTGTAAATGGCGCTCTATCCATCTTAAATCATTGATGTTAATGAATATGTAAGTGGGAGTAAAATGGGGACAACCCCCCCCTCAAAAATGGATTGTGCCTTTGATTGCTGTTTATCTCAGTGTGTGGACGAGAGTGTAAAGCAGGTGCTGCTGCTGCACAATGTGTTTGCGACTTAACCAAACCTCTGTCTGGGTTATGTTTGGGTGGGTGGGCTCGCAGCTGTCTGCTGAATGTGGGCTAATTCTCGATGCCCTCTGAAATATACATGCCAGTCTGCATGTTTCATGAAGCACGTTCATCGAGGGCGATTTTCTGCTGCCTTAATTCATGGATTCCCCGTGGTGCTCTTTCAGGGAATTTCTAAAGGGGGGATGGCAAATGTCTGTTTTGGTTCAAGTTAGTTGAGTTTTTGTCTTTCATCTTATACTACAGCGGGTAATTAGGGGTGAGAGCTGAGCCCTCTGGCTCCTTGAGCTAGTGATGTGTGCAGAGTGATGGAGAGAGAAGAAAACAGTGGTAGTTGTGACAGAGGTGATTTTAGACAAACTCAAGTGGTGTTGAAGCCCCTCAAAATGATATTTTTATCCCTGTAAATATATCAGTGGAGGTGCCTTCCCTTCAAATGATTTGAACAATGTTTTTTAAAAACTATTTTGGCCCATGGTGCACCTAAAATCAGACACAAATCTGAAGGCATGCCATATTCATATACAGGCTACACAGTAGCATCTTTAACAGGTGCTACATTATCTTGTTTTTCTGTACATGGGTATTTGTTTGAAATGATACCCAAGATAATTTGAAAAACAAATTCTACCTTACCCTCTACCCACTAACTGTTAACAGAAGGATCTACATTCACTGACCAAAGTGACAGAACATGCTGTGACTGTACAAAGTTGTTGGATAGTTTAAAAAGTAATCAAATATCTTGATCTTATGGTCGACATGGTGCAGTTAGTAGCTCTAAAAATGGCACATGAACATTATATTACCCAAAATTTATACATATTTATATCAATAATGGTTAATATGACCTTGAAAATCTTAGTACATTTGATATTGGTTTCCTCTTTACCCTGAAATGGATTTATTTGATATTTAGTGATGTTTGCTTGAAAATGTATATTTTAAGATCTCTTTTAATTTTAAACACAGTGGTTCTGTGCCATGGGGCAAGTCTTGGTGTGCCATTGGAAGTTGTAAAACTTTGTATAGTTACAGTGATCCAACAGCTTACATTTTCTTTACTGAATTTAAAGAATGAACATGATAACTCAAAAACTAATGAATAGATTTGAGAGAAATTGTAAGGGAATTGTGGTTGTGGCACAAAAGGGAGGAGTGATTAGAATTTAACTGTAATTTTAATACTGATCCAGGATTTTATAAATGATTACTAAACAGTGCGAAGATTTTACACATTATTTTCAACAACTCCCCCCGAAAGTGTCAGAAATGCCTTGGTGGAGGTTTGCTCTCTCTGAGCACTAATAGTGTGTGTTTGTAAAACACTTCAACTAGGACTTTGTTAACTTGACTAAATGGTACTTGTTTTAACATACTGACATATGGCTGAACAACTGTCTTTTTATGTCAGATGTTAAACCTCAAATCACATTTCTATCCCCCAGGCCATTCTGTGTTTTCTTACAAAATCTTGCGAGGCAATACTCACCTAACCACATCTTACTGTTGTTCTTAGTGATGCTGAGATGTGTAGGAAGAGGACTGAAGACTTCCTAAAAAATCTGTGTATTTTCTTCAGAGGTTGATCACCCTTAAACATTTGATCCTAAGATTATCCTTGGATAGTGTATTTACTTCATTGCTCCTGTGCTGATAGAAGAAAAACAGCACTCAGACTGTCTTTCGCTGACTATTTTACAGCCTTGGATCGATATGGGCTAGTAAAAGGAGTCTTCTTAAGTGTTTGAGCAACAGTGACACATTGATGACCACTCTTTCCTCGATGATGTCACCACAATAAAAGGGAGGAAAGCCTAACAGATGAAAAGACCTCGACTTTCTTACTTTACTAAATGAGTTTCTGTTTGTTTTCAGTCTCTTAGGATTTTTTTGGGCACACTATAATTTAGCTGACTCGGTAGTTGTTTTAAGTAGCGGGGAGTCTGAGTGTTTCCATGACGACCAGCAGCAGCTGTGTGAGCGGAGCTGAATCTGAGTGTGTGGCAGACACTGTGGCATTGCCCAGAGCCTCTCTAATCAATGACCTTTTGACCCAGATCAATGCGGCTGTGCTGAGCCAGGCAGCCACGGGGTCTGCCTGACACATATACTGTAGGACAATGCCCGGGCGGAGCAGCTGCACAGCTGCTTACATTTCCTGGATCATTGCAGGCTTCACTGGCGTCAGGGCTGCTTGATCCTCTTAGGATGGTGTCAGTATTAGAGTAGAAAAAAGGCTCCTCAAATATCCACATAATCATGACCACTGGATGGATTTATTTAAAGTGTAATTAAAGTATGAACTCCCTCTGCTGTTGTTAGATACCTAATCTAGCTGGTCTTAAAGTGGGGTGGTTTATTTTACATCGATGTCATGGTTGAAAAAACTTTTCATTCTTTGATGATTATTGTAACCATCTATGATTTTATTTTTTTAGGGTTTTTTTTGTCTTTTTTAACAGAGATAGGACAGTGAATAGAGTCAGAAACTGGGGAGTGAGAATAACATGCGGGGAAAGAGCCACAAGTGAGACTTAAAACCTGCAGTGGTACAACAGCATGCCTCTCTCCAAAGCCTCTGGACTCTATTATTATTATAAATGAACCTTAATTCTTCTCAGTCATATTATCAGCCAAGAGCTGCCACAAGAGGGAAAGCTTTGTCTTGGTTGCATAAGCAAGTTGACAGAGTATTTATTCAATTCAGAGAGTGTACAGACAGCAATGAGACAATTTTTGTAATCAAGATTAAGAACTAACCTCACAGTAGAGGGACCTTTGTATTTAGTTTTTGTGATATTTTGTATGCTGAATTTCAATTCTAGCGTTTTCTGAACACGAGTTCTCATGAGTTTTCGCTCTACTAAAATATGGGGTACTGCATCTTCAACTTTGCTTGCTGTTTGTTATCAAGGCCACTGATAAGGGAGGGAAAGGGGAAATCTATCTGGGTCTGGGTTTGAAGGTCAGGACAAATACTGAACCCTAAATTCAGATGATACTCTGTGTGATGAGACACTGGTGCAGCTGCTACGTCAAACTGTGGCTGGAGATGGCTTAAGTGGATGAGAGATCCTGACACACTGAATATGGTGTATTTCATATTCACGCTGCGTTGAAGGAAATTCCTCACTACGTTTTTTTTTGCCGCGTTGCCTGTTCTAAATGTCTTTACTTCAGGAGCTATGATTATCTTTTTAACATTGTTTAGTCTTTCCACTGCAGCAGCCCAAAAACTAGTTCTCGGAACCCAAACCTACTTTCAAGGCATCTAAGCTCAACAATGACCTCTACAAACTCTCAAAGTTGACTGCAGCCAGCCCAGAGAGGTAAATGTCAGACTGAGACAAACACTGGTGCTAATCATGGCAGGAAAAGGCCTTTGGAGGGACATTCAGGGGCCAAGGTGTTTATATTTGCAGACTTACTTGATGTTTGCATTACCGTCCACTGGTGTCAAGAGTGCTGTTTAAAATGATAAATATACTATGCACTGTTGTTTGAGAGGTAAACTGAAAGCATGGCGCCAACTGTGTTGATTGGATATTAAAACTAATAGAGTGAGCCATAATAATCAGCATCATCAACAGATGAACATACTAGGTGTAAACAATACATCATAACCACTGTGTGTTCAACGTTTTTCTTTGACTTAACTGTCTTAGTATTATGGCTGAATGAGAGACTATGTTAATTGGTGACTGTTAGCCAAATGAGGGTACTAATAGCACTTGTAGAAACAGAAAAGACAGACTTCATGATGTATCCGTACACTCATGGGATGTGCATTTGATGAAAGCTAAACTAAAACAAAACACATCAATGGAACACTTGATGAAACTTACTACTTTTTACAATCCTGGGTTCAACGTAGCGCTACACTAAAGTGCGTTAGTTTTACAAGTTTCAAAAGCAATCATAATAAACTAATTTGTTAAGTGACCAATGTTTGTACCTGTTTTGTTTCAACAGCACATGATTTAGATTAGAATACTGTGGACTTAGTTCATCAGTTTGTCTTCAAGTGCAAACCTACTGTCCACTCCTCTCTTGACTTTAACCAAGAGAAAGTACTCCTCAAGCTCTGAGGAGTGCCGCTTGGAAGCACTTTGGGCTCCAAATCGCCCATGGCAAAATAAAAGATAAACATCAGGCTTTGTCAATTATGTGCTTAGCAGCTGGTCCACTCCTCATCCACTGCTCCAGAGACCCATTTGAAGGCCTTCCACCCATTGCAGTTCAGGGGTGCCTCTTCATGTACTTAGCCTTTTTGCATCCTCAGCAGGCTCCAAGCCAGAAGGCTACAAAAGGCTACTATGGACAAGATTGCAAGATTCATAAGCAAGGACATGCAGCGTACCAGTTTGGACCTGGGAGAGTTGAAAAGATAAAAGATCTAATGGAAATGTCTTGTGTCTGTGTTTCGGCCAGGGGAAGGTGTAAGAATATCTTGAAAATATTAGCATGCATGCTCAAAACCAGCTGAATTAGATTTTTTGGAACAACCCTGATATATACACTGCATCTAACACTACACTGCATTGGTATCATGCTTTTCCTGGTTTAAGTGAACAGCTGATGCATTAGACCAACCCAAAGGACGTGTGCCAGCCATCATGCATCCATGTCCACACAGTGAACAGCAAGCATTACTGATCTCTGGACTGAAGTTACCACTCAAATACAACAGCTACCTTCATAGTAGTTTTAAAGTATTTTGTAGGTTTCATCGTGATCATCTTAAAGGTGGAAGAACATTGAGGGTGAAGATGAGTGGTCCACCCTGAGCTGTCAGTCAAGAAATAAGCACCATTTTCTGGTATTTATGGCAGAGCTGCCATGCAGAAACTGCCTGCACTCAGGGCCAACACACAAAGACTCACTGTAACCTTGTGTGAGAGGCAAAAATCTGTGAGCCCCTGGGCAGTGGAAAGTAGTAGTGAGTCATGTTTCAGTTCTATTTTCTCTGAAGTCTGGACAGGTTTACTTTTGGAGAAGGCCAAGGGAAAGGAGGTCTTTAAGCCGTGGAGGCCACAAGTATTTAATATAGGGTTGGGTGTGCGACTGTGAGGGCAGGGAGGCATTAGTTTGACATTGAGCACTTCCTTTAAAGCAAGAAAGTCTTACCATTATATTTCTATGATTGTTTCCATCTCCTGTACTTATACGCTCATCACAGTCCTGCTTGTGGTTTTCTCCTCATTCCTCAGTTGAATCAGGAGGAAGGAAGTGTTCTATATCGGTCGGAGCTGATGGAGAACTTGTGGTGACACTGACCAAGCCTTTCGCTTACACTATAACACACACACATAGCAGATGCCATGTTTAACAGTCACCCCAATTAGCGCTTCATCTCTGGGGTAATTATATCCACGACTTCCTCCTTACAAGGCTGCTGGGGTCTTCGCCACTCTAAGCTGGTGATGGCATGATGGTAGGAAAATTAAAATGTCAAATGATGAGATAGAGGTGGATGAGAGGACAGCTGCAACTGAAAGGGATTTTTTTGCCCTCATTTCTCAGTCGTCTCAAGGAGAGTTTACAATTCAAAATGATTGAGCTGATTATGGCGCAGTTTTTATCTTTTTCAAAAAAATCCAGGAGGAAATCCAGACTTTTTCCAATGACTGTCTCTCTGGGCTGCCCCAAATCATTTTTTTGCTGCCGACACCAATTGGCAATCGTTTATGAGTGAGACCTGCCAGTTCACACCCTATTTAGAATATTGATCATATTCGTTTGTTGATGAAGCCCTTGTTTAGTCTGTGTAGCTTTGTGAGGTACATGCTTCATACATGTGGTGGCATAACCAATAAAAGGACAACAAAAGACATCCTCGATCACTTAACATGCTTTTACTTTCTTTATTTACCACAGCAGTACAAAGGCCTCCTAAAGAGCACTTAAAGGGTGTCATACAGTGAGGAAAACCAAGCAGCATCGTATTTCATTAGATGATTCTTCCTTACGTGTGTTAAGTTATGTGATTTAACAGAATTCTGAATACATCCGGGCTGTACAGTGGTGCAGCAGGTGGTGCACATGCCTCACAGGAAGAGGGTTGCTGATTCAATCCCTGTATTGGTCAAGGGCCTTTCTGCGTGGAGTTTGCATATTCTTCCCATCTATGTGTGGTTTCCCTCCAGGCACTCTGAAGTTTAAAGTAAAAGGCAATAACTCTCGGAACATTAGTTGTATCACACAACAGCTACAATTGTTAAATATTAAAAAGATGGCAACCTAGTTTCACCCTGAAACTTCTGTGTTTAAGGACGTGAATAAGCCACGTTTAGAAGCGAGTACCACTATCTGACAGCTTTTCTCCTGCATACTATCAAAAACACACTTAAACATGCAGCTATGGTATACAATTACAGTAAATAATCCTTATGGGGATTTGGTTGAATTAAATTGCCAACTCATACTGAGAAGTGAGTCGCAATGTGTTGTTTGCTAATCAGCTGTTCCTCGTAGCCTTCTATGTGAACCAGATGTGTCCAAATAATTTAATCTCTGGAAATAGCTGCTCTTTGATATAATTTATGTGATATTTAGAGAAACCTACTGGCAGCTTGGTTACTGTAAACATCCTAATGTAGTATTATTGTTTATATACATGTATATATAATCAACTATGACACATACATTATTTTTATTCAATAAATTGATTTTATACAAATATCTGTCCCAACCAAAAATGTTTTTATTTGACCATTAAATTCCATAAAAATGTACACATAAAAAGTCATTCTAATCACCAAGATTGCCATTTAGAGATACTGACAGTAAAAGCTATTTACTGCATGTTACTATAGATATATATGTGCTAATACATTTTAAAAATTCAGTTACAACACCAGGAGTGAGGCTGTACAAACTGAAAAGCAGAATATTAAATGGTATGTAAAGTGTTAAGTTCATGATAACATATGTTACTGTATGCTATTAACACAGTTGGACTCCTGTGCTGCCTGCTGTCCTGTGGCTCCACTGTCGTATAGACTGTACAGGTTGATGCAAAACTTTTAACTGTTTAGTATAGATTGTTGTCTTTCACTGATTGTTTTCATACAGTATCATGTGTTTTTGGCCGTATTGTTGCTCTCAGCACACGAAGGATCAAGACAGCCTGAATTAAGTTGAATCTGACATTACATTTTCAGTTTGAACTTTCTGTGACATTCTTCAGATCGGACAATTAGAGGACACAAGTGTTTTGTTTTCCAATGTCATTGTGTGTGTTTGCATGCTTGCACTACTGTCTGTGCGTGTGTCCTTTAGCTTCCCCATTCGCTCTGTGCAGGCAGTCGGAAAGTGTTAAGAGCGCTCTTGTCTCCAGCGAAGCATGTGTGTTGTCTTTGTATGAGTCTTTGGCAGCAGACAGGAGGAATAGAAAAATGGCACGCAAACACACATTCAACAGACACAGCACTTCCCCTCCTGGCAAACTAAAACAGGAGCCTCGTCTCACATCTTTTTCCACTGGACCTCCTTCAGCCTCTAATAATTGTCACCTCCTGCCTTAAAACTGCTGTTCGCTTCAAAAGCTCACAGGTTTCAGTGTGAAGGCTTGAGGTGTCTTTGTAGTTGTGTCCTACTGCTCCAGAGAGGATGAGGGATGGTTTCCAGAGGCAGTAACAAGATATTTAATGAATTTCTGCTGTGAGTCCTCCATGTCTTTTTATGTCCCTCTGCTTGTTTGCATGTAGTACTGCAATTGCGCTTTTTTAAGAAATAAATTTCCCTGCAGTTATGTTTGACTGCATAATCCTTTCCTGCCACATTCACTCCAGGGAGAACCTTCATGTCTCCTCATGAAGTAGGAAGTTGGTACCTGTGCACACAGGGAGCTGCAAGCAGTGACTGGAAGAGATACCATAAATGGAAATTTCAGGACAGTGAGCTGCTCTTTGTGATCCTTCACAATGCTTGGCTGGTTTTTCTGAGGAACAGAAATGTGAAGTGTTGAGGCATGAGAAATAGAGGGATAATTCTTTTGCATTTTTCTTTCAGTTCTTATACAATGTGGCAGGAGGCATCTCAGTACTCTTAAAAAAGGATCTAAGACTGAGCTGTATGTATTTCTGCAATAGTATGTTATATTTTCAAACAAGATATAGAAAGGTAAGATTGACTTAATGTTAAAGTTTGTTGATTCAAAATACAATGCGTATGGCGCTAGGTACTTTATCCAATTTACTGACCATGAAAACGGAATATACAAGATTAAAATACTACTGCGCCACATCAAATGTTGCTCTTATTTTTTCCATCTGTCATTTTTATTTTTTATTTTTTTTAACTTTTATTATAATTTATTGATTGAAGTGCAAAAGTTAGAGCATCAGAGCTCGATGATTGCATGTGTTGTGTTTTTTTTAATGTGACATCAATCATATGTGATTGCCATAATTAATCATAACAATAATAAACTATATTTGTGTAGCACTTTTAAAAACAGAGGTTTAAAAAGTGCTTTGACGACAGACAGGAACACAAGACAGCAAGGCACAAGAGCTGAAACATAATTGTGCAGTTCCAATACATATGTCAGGCTAATGCACGGTTAAAATATTATTTCTAGTAAGAACACATTACAAAATAGTGCCTATTGAATACAAGGTAGTCTATTTAAATTATGTTATCTAAATAGGGATTTATAAGTTCATTTACAGGACTGCTGATATCAATTGTAACAATAAATAATAATGACACCTGTTGGATATTATGAAATCATAAATTTAAAATCAGTACTGGCAAATACTGGACTTTTTTTCCACAAAAATTGGCCATCAGCAAATGTAGAGACAATTGGCCTATTGGACAAACTTTTATCAGTTTTAATGACCAAATACAAGACAAAATATTGGATAAAGAGGGAGAATTACACTACTAAAAGGTATAGAAATCATCAGCATCAATACTAGTACAAGCTAAATTGTCATTTCAAACATCTGCATTTTCACAGTTTTGCATCACCAGTCAAAACAGAGACAGTAAAAATAGACTGATAGTTTCAGTCATGTTACCTGACAAGTAAAAAGAGCAAGACCTTCTATTGACCATTCTGTTATCAGTAGCACAAGCTTTTAGATTTTTCATCTCTTCAAATTATGCATTTTTTATACCCCATGGCAGCCGCAACAACGCAGAACTTACTTAACATCTTAGGCACCTTAGACCTTGGAATGTATTATTTATAGTCAGCAAATATTGCTTGCAAGCTCTGGCATGTTGTCTAAATTGCACAAGTGCATAGGCTTTAGTTTAAAATGTAACTGAATATCCCCAAGTCTCTGTACTTGTTGATATCACTGATATTTACAGCAATAAGCAATTAATTTATTGTCAATTAATTATTTGTTAATTAAAGGATTAGAAATCTCAGAGAACGTCATTATAGAAATGTGGGGAATGCTTTTTTGTATAATTTAGATAATATGTAGCTTTATGTATGCAATATTAGTGACAAAAAATAAAAACAAAATCCTTATTTTGTGACATATTTTTTGTTTTTATGGTATGTACACAGCAGCTAAATTAGTTTTCTTAGAGTCTTTTCAGAGTTTAACTTTCTGGTTTAGTGAAAACCATTTGTTATTATTTTAAAGAACAAGAACAAAATAATGTGTAGGCTTACTGCCATTCACCTAAAAGATAATGATGTATGATTACCGGTCCAGTGCTCCAGCCTTATCTGTATGTTTGCAGCATTATTGCACGGCACCATAACTCAAGCTCTTGCCGGCGGCTGTTTCTGTAAATCTCTAGTGAACCTTTGATGCTGACCAGGTAGGAGCAATATCAGCAGACGAGTAATTGGGCCCTGTTCCATAATTTCCTGCTTTGCCCTTCAGACCCCTGGAGAGACAAGCTGTTGCAGGTAGCACAGGTGATAGATGACAGGTGGATAGAGCGGCCTCCTGCAGGCAATAGTGGGTCTCTGAAACTCATTCTATAGAAATTCAACCAAGGCTGTAATTTAACAACTGTTTGTTTGAAACATGATATCATGGCCAATTTTCACCAGTTATTCTTTTGATGTTAAAACAAATGCATGAAGCAAGAAGAAGGGATTTTTACGTTTGTTCTCTCCTTCTCTCTCTCTTTCTCTGGCACAAGCCAGATTTTGTTAGTAGGCTATTTTATGCAAAAGTGGGGCCAGGTAAGCATTAATACATGCATCAACTATGAGATAAGATTAAATTTACAACTGTAAAGGTTTTGAAAAGTTAAAAATCAATGACAACAAAAAGCAAAAATGAAAACACCAGGTGGAATTTGAATGGCCAAACAATACACTAGCTAGCAGAGGGCAACAGCTAACAATCAGCCATGTTATAGCTAACATTGTCACTTGCTAGAAAATTGCCAATATAATCCTCTCTAATTTTGTCATTGGTCAGTTTTGCTAAGACTGTTTTTTTAATCATATTCAAATTAATCAAATGCCTAGCCTACCTAGTTTGAGTTGAAGCCTTGTGGTATGATGCTATGCTAGATTCTGAGTAGGCCTATGCAGAATGAAACAGTACCACTACAGTTTAGCATTCTTCTCTAATATTTAGGTTAGTTAGATGGCTAAGGGGATGAACATCTTAGCTTTAACTTGCATGTAATCTACAAGCGGAAAAATCATGCAATAGATCCTTAAATCTCAACATTAATCATGTTAACAAAATAGCTTTCAATATCAGTTCAGCCAATTTTCTTGCTTACATTTAAAAGATTCATTTTGTGTCCCAATGCTGTTGTTTGCTGCTGCTTTCACGCTCAAATTAGTCTGAAAGGGGTATAAGTTATAGCTTGTTTTGTTAGCCAAGTCAGCAAATTGGTTTTGATTGCAATTCTTTCAGCTAACATTTGAAGTTAGTGAACAATTAGTCTGATGCTAATGTTTGATTTAGCTTGTTGGTCATTGTACAAGGAGAAATACACTGAATTAATCACAAATGTTAACATTAGCCAAGTATACTAACACTTGCTTTTAGGTAGGATTTAAGTTCTAGTGGCAACGAATTTTTTTTACATTTGTTTTGCTTGGGGAGCCTAGTAAGAGAAATGGCCCTGACTGCTAATTTTAGCTGCCAAGACAGTCATGCTGTTCGTAATGTTTGAATTTATCCATGTTTTTCTTAATGAATTTAGTTAGACAGCAGCCAAAGGAACTGGCCAATAACTTTGAGCTGTGACAAGGAGTTTGTGTACTTTTGAGTTAGTTAGCTTTGTCACTGTATCTAGTAAAGTAACAGATAATATTCTTTTTTCTACCCTTGCCCATTTCTAAATAAACTATTTATCATCATCATAACCATTTTCTTTCTAATTTAATTTCCTGTGTTAAATATTGACGTGATGGGGGGAAGTAGCCTAATTATGGGCTGTAATATTAGCATACTTATTCCCAAAAGAGAAAATCTGTTTTTTGTTTTGACTTGAAAGGTCAACAGGATTATAAATACCATTTTAGTCTGATTCATAGTACAAATACCTCAGCAGAAGAAATTTTGCATGTAGCAGTAATTCAGCATCTTTTTGTTCCTCTCCTGTGGGTTTGTTAGCATGTCTCAGAGCACCACAGCAAACTGCCGTAAGGGAAAATACTGGAGCCATTAGAGAGGAAATAGGAGCCTTTATTAGTCTGTCTAGTGTACACCTGGCTTCTATAACAGACCTCTTCTTGTACAGTGATGTGTGTGTTCATGGACCCTGGTGTGTTTTGGCTTCTTGCTCTCATATCTTTAGCTAAGTATGGCATCCCAATCCTCAACTTGAAAAGGTATCTCCTATTTATGTTTCTGTTAAAGGTGCTCTCTGCACAATCAAAACTTCCTTCCTGGTTGTATAAGAAGAGGCTAGTAGTTTTCTAGCTTTATCAACTCATTTTAGAAATAACCCAACAGATTAATGTCAAATGCTTCAGACTTAAACTTTGACAGACTGACAGGAGCTGCTTGCCTCAGATGCTCCTTGCTTGAGAGCTCCCATTGCTGACACTGCCATTCAGGTGCCAAGTGACATTTCAAAACGACTCTGACGTCAAAGATAACTTGTCGGTGTTGAGTGCACACTGACCTTTTTTCTGTGTGTGTCTTTTGGTATGAGGCCAGTGTGTATCAGCAGTGACAGAAGAGGAGACTCCCCTGGTTCTCCAACCTTTACTTTTCACCAACCCGGCCCTATCTGAATCAGACCAACCTAACAGGATTGAGCTGGACTGGAATGGGCAACATGTTGACCTGTACAGGGCAGGACCATCCCACTGTGGGACAATTAAACTGTCAGCAGCCTCGTATAGACACTCCTCTCTGCATGCTGACATCCATCCTGCCTGGAACAGATGCGGGGGGTGTGGTGGGCACACTTCCATCTTACCTAGAATTATCACACAGCTCTGAGAATAAAGGCACGCCTGGGGCTGCAGCAGTTGTCCCCAAACTATTTTGCACCATGGACAGGTTTCGTGTAGGGCAATATTCCAATGGACTCCTTTACATATTGTCTCTTGACACTTAGTAAGATAGCTTACTGTTGCTTTATCCAGCCAAAATCAGTTCACAATGCACTGCTTTTTGGTTCTCTTCCCTTGTTCACTTTTACACACACACAGCAAACCAAAGTCTGTTCACTTGACAACAGGCAGTTTCCATTCATGCCTTTTCACTTTGGTCCACACAGAGTTCTGTGAACACTCATACCATCCCAAATCAAACAAACTTTTCCAAAAAGCTTACCACTGTTTGTGTGGTACAGACCAAACGGTATGAGTCACAAGTTAGACTAGTTACAAGGCCTTTACTAATGTTGTAACACTGACACATTAGGACTGCACACACAGGAAAACACAGGAGTTGCACAGGATTGGCCTACATACAGTGTATGCAGGTTGTATCTTGTCCACTGGTCATAAGTCTAAACTTATGTGATGTCATTCTGGTTATTGATCCCTGGTATGTTAGTTCTGACCACTGGATCATCTTCATATTTGTTGTTTATATCTACATAGGTAGTTGTTTATAGCCTGAGCTTACTCTTGTGTCTTAGATATCCCTCTGTGACATATGGAGCATGTTGTCAAGTATATTAACCATGACGCTCATTATGCAGATAGAGTATGCAAAACAAGATTTAACAGTGAAATTGCCACAGTTTTTACAGAGACAGGGAGTTTGTGTGTTAAATACTAACAGTAAAGTTACACACATTCACTTTTTTCAAACCAAAACACCCCTTATGCTGCATTGACACAGCAAGCGACCCAGCTACCAAAATCGCGTCGCCCACTGACGTATCATCGCGAGTCCATAAATACCTCATTTTGGTCACCGTCGCTGTCGGCCATCGCTCGGTGACGTCACGTCCGCTCAAGTTTCACCACGAACATATCATATATATCATATGATAGGATGTATAAGCAGACATTATCCCAGCTGTATATTTTTCATTCACTTATCAAACACAAAACACTGCAGCTGATGCCCTGCAGCAGCATTATCTGTGAGTTTCCGGTGGTCCGTCTAGGCGAAACTAATGTCCTCACTGACTAATGTTTCCCACACGGACATGGATTGTTACTCTGTAGTCCGGATGAATAACAGTCTGTCTAGGGTACCGTCACAGGTGCACACACCTGCTGATTAATCAACTTTTTTTAACTTGCACATCGCGTGACGAGCTATGTGGTAGTGTGAAAAGCGGCTGTCGCGTCACGGGAGGGTTAGCCCCACTCCATCGCGGCTGTACATTGACTTTGCATGGAGAGTGATCGCCGAGGTAGTACAAGTAGCGTCCGGTGTGTACACACCTTTAGACTAGTGGTCACCAATCTTTTCAACTGGGATCTTTTTGAAAGTGGCCACTGGGCTGTTTTAAGTTGCTGAATTAAGGTGAACTGTTGCTACTGATGCATCCCCTGTGCATTTAGAGCATGCCGTAAAGCGTGTTCAACTTGCCAAAACTGATGTAAACAATTGGGTTCAGATGATCAGTATAAATTGAGATCCCTGTCATTTAAAAGTATGTACTACAATGGGAAATAAATATTTTTTGCCAAGCCAATTCAATAACTTTTAAATTTGCATTCAGTCTAACATCCCAAATTTTCTTTGAACTTTTGATCTGTTTTATATATTGGGTTATCATAGAAAATCTAACAAATAAACTGGTATTAAGTTGCCTGTATTGCCTTTAAAGCTTTGCTACATTCTGATATTAGTTCATTAAACAAACAGCGACACACCGTCAAAAACGTAAAGGCGTTGCACTTGGAAACCTACATTCCCTCTACTTTTCCATTTTGCCATCTTGGAAAGAAAAAGCCCCTTTCCCAACAAACCCATGAAGGCATACAGTGGAAAAGCTGGATCCAGTGGACATACTCTGCATGCTCCACTTCCCTTTGTTGCTCTGTTGGGGGTAGCTGCCCATTTTCAGAGGTGTAATTCTGCGGCTGTGAGAGGTGTGATTTGGCTGCCTGTGAAACATTCGCTCAGTGTTTTATTTGGGAAAGGGAGTGCTTTAGCCGGCTGTGTTTTTGGTAGCTAGTCAATGTTTTTTTCTGGAGCATGCTGTAAAACAGTAGCAAACCATAGTGTCACGGTTACAGTGTTGACAAGAGGGAAGTGTGAAAGTAATTTTGTGGTTTGTGCTGCGGATGGGTTTCCATAAAGTGAATTGGCAGACTAATTTATACATGTGCTTGTTTATGTGTACGCATATGTTTTACATGTGGGGGTTTGGTTTTCTGAAGCACCATTCAACCAAAGGAGTAGAGCTGTCAAACTTTAACATGACATTAGTAGAAGACAATTAATGTAACTGATTTAATAAATGGGTAAAAAGCTGTCATTGTCACCTTATACTGAATAATAGCTGTTTTAGTCACATTGATTGAAAAAAATGGCACACAAACACAAAGGATAATCTCCAATTCCAAAGACGTTAGGACGTTGAGTAAAACGTAATTAAAAAAATGAAATTATTTTGCAAATCCTCTTTGACCTTCATTCAATTGAATACACTACAAAGTCAAGACATTCAATGTTGAATCTGCTAAACCTTGTTAGAGTTTCAGTGGTTGACAGCCTTTCATGGTTGAACCTTTTCTAACCTTTAATAACTGCAGTTGAAAAACTAAAAAATGTCAAATGACACTTGTTAAGGAGAGGAATCTTTACAGAGGAATACATACAACATCAATACTTATATTAATCCAATATTTATTGGAATATCAGTATCAGTAGATAATTGCCTGAAAATCTGATTATTGATATAGATAGGTATGAAAATGTGTTCACAGCTTCTATTTTGGTTGTACATATTGGCCACATATACGCCATGAATTGTCTGTAGAATTGGCAGAATGTTCTACTGTACCATCATGGTTCACCAGATCATCACTAAATGTCCACTATTATAAATCAAAGTAACATTCATTAGACAATGAAATGTTGTTTTTCTCGCGTCACATATGTTTTTTATCCAATTAGACTTTCACCATATAAGAAGTAGGTCAATTTTAGCCTTGTGCCCTTGACAAAAAGTATCAGTATCAACAAAGGTATCGTGATTATGGGTCCAGAAATATTGGCATATCAGAGACAAGCAAAAGCCCATATTGTGCATCCCTAAAATGTATTACCTTACAGGGAGCTGAGAAACAGTGCTCATCGGTGTGCTATTCCTGTGCGCTTCAGCACAAGTCATACTCCTATTAAAAGGAGAAGCACACAAAAAATTTAAGATTTTCACTCAACCCAAAGCTACATTTCCAGTAAATGTCCAGTAGATTTTATACACTAAATAGAGAACAGAGCCTCCAAGGAAAAAACAATATGAGCTGCTAAAGGCCTGCAGTCTGAAGTACAGTAAACAGATGTGCTATCAAGAAATGTGAAACTTCATGTATAACACAAGGCAGGGCTTTAGGTAATGACTAATTCCATTAAATTTTCAATCATATTCCTGCAGTTTACCGTAATTGCACAAATATTGTCAGTTTACGAGTCTAGTTGGGATTGAGAAACCACACATATCCCGTAAGTGAAGCCTTAATGAGAGTTACAGGATATGAGAGGGAAAGATTCATCCCTGACATACACACTTTTTCTCATGAAATATATGCTTTTAATTCATTCTGTTGTTTTTAATTGTGATATAACATTCAAGTGTTTATCATTTGATAACCTTTCACCTTTCACCCAATATCCCCCAGTGTCTAAGTCATCAATCAGTCTGCAATCAATCAATCATACCGTCAACAGCCTGACTGCTTTTCAACTGCTCCTGCCGTCCACAGTATGGATTAGCTAATCCCGTTGATCAATATATGTTAAACTAATCAATGCATTCACACCTCAGAGAGCCTTAGTCACTGTGAAGAGTGATCAGGCCCCTGATTCATGAGATTACATTCTGCATTATCCTCATTACAATACAGCCCTCTGAGCACAGAGAATGATCTTAATGAGTTTTGAAAATGCTATTTCGGCCTTTGGGTGCCGGTGACTCATGGAGCAGCAGACCTGTGTTTGTTTGGACCTCCCCCACGCCCAGTGGGAGTGGAAAGAGCTGGAGTGTTTTTTTTCCAGCACCAGCAGCTAGAAACCCCTTTTCCTGGTGAAGGTGTGCTTGAGTAAAAATGGACCGTGAGGAAGAGATAGGCTCTCTCTTGCTCTGCTTTCACCAGGATTGCTGTCCGAAAGCCGTCTAGTTGGGTTTTAAGGTTGCACTATGAAAGCGGCCATTGAGAGCTGCTACAGTAGGCTTCAGTAGTTTCTGGGACACATGGGCAGCCGTCTACACAGGCAGGTTTGTAAACCCCCTTGTTCTCCTCTGTGTGTGTGTGTGTGTGTTGCTCTAATTGCCAATCTGGGGCTGCTTCCTTTACTGTAATGCTCAGGGCTACTGTGCTGCACTGCATCCACACACGACAGCAGCTTATTTCACTGCTCTGTGCCTTGTAAAAATCCTCTCAAAGCATTTGTGTGGACGGGGGGGAGGATGTGATTTAGAGGGGCTTGTGTGTGGCTGTGTTAGCAGACCACGTGTTGGATGACGAAGGCAAAATTTTAATCATCCCCTTGTCATGATCTCACATCATTGTGTGACTTACTGTAAATTCTGGGTAATTTTTCATGTGTGGTGGCAAGGGCAAAATTTCAATTATCCTCTTGTCACGTCTTTTCATTTCTGTCCTTTTTACTGTGAATTCAGGGGGCTTTTTAATGACTCACACTTTGCACGACAGCTAGATTAAAAGGCCATGAGCCACACTGCGAGGAGAAGGGTAAATGTATGTTCCTTTAGTTATACATTAATCAGCTATGGCTAAATGCCGCATTTTTTTCATATACATTAATAACAACAGCCAGGACTTCTCTGATTTATTAATACAGCCACATTAATAAGTCAGTTTTCATCACATCTGTGCATCTTCCCAGAGCAAATGCAGCTCTCTCAGTTTGACCTATATTACCAATATAGATCATCATCGTTGTTTCCATAGCAATAGCTTCCTCGGTAGTTCTCAGGGCAAAGAGAAGAGGAAATTTCTCTGGAAGACATAATTTAGTTTGGGACTCCACTCACTCTGGTCTAAACTCATCACTTTGTGTTTATGTTTGGCTCTGTGCACTCTGACAGTCAGTGTGTTATTTTCAGGGATACAGAGCACATGCGCCTGTTTGTTTTTCCATGTATTTTTCACTCAACCCACTATTGTTTCACTGCCATGCTTATGGCTTTCCTGTAAAAACAGTTAAAGATTCACATAAAAACTACTTCTGTGTATGTTTTAATGAAATAAAACACATTTCTGGTGCTGCAACTGCTCTGTATGCTTTTTTCCTACTTCAAAATCAGCATCAGCAGAGCATCTGTATTCTGTGTTTCTTCAATAAGGGAAGCTGTTGAAATCCTCCCACTTAATTTGTGGAGCATGTCAAAGTGCTTGTTGTGCCTGCTGACCTGATTTTCAAAGAGGACCGTCCAAACAAGTTATGCCCTTACAATGCCTGCTACCCCAGGGAAGCAAAGACACATGAAAACCCAGACTTCATAAAAAAGCAGTTTCAAGGGTTTGATGGAGAGAATGTGGCTTCTTGGGATAACAACGCATAAGACTTAGATTTACTGTATTGTAATCTGGGTCCAGATGTTACTGTAGTGAATTTTAAATCTGTTGATCCTTCTACATATGTGCATGTGCAACATTAGATTGTGTGTTGATAAACCCTGTGGGAGCTGGAGCTTTGGCACCCAAATCTACAGACTGTCAGAGATTGGCTCAAGGGTAGTGCGGTTGTTCCCGCCCCCTTTTCGCTCCATTCAAGTAGAGTTTTATTGTTTTATTTACTGATGAATCATAAACCCTGTGGGAGCTGGAGCTTTGGCACCCAAATCTACAGACTGTCAGAGATTGAGGATTCTTTTTCTGTGAAACACCTACTGTTAGATTGAAAAGTCCATGTTCCTGCCTCTGTTTTCTTTCTTAGTGTGTATTCAGGTAGATCTTAAGGTGATACTTTATCCACTAGGGCTGGGTTAAAACATCGATTTAATCAATTTAAATCGATTTTCGTTTAACTGGTTCATAATCGATCCATAAAATCCAAAGATTGATCTTTTAAGTTGGGTTGTTTTTTCTTCTTTGGGTGCACGAAAGCAGCCTGTGGTATCAACCCAGCTAGTATAGCGTGATCAGCATTTAGCGTTGCTTTCTACTGAACAAGATCTCATGAGATGTTACTGTAAACAAACATGGTGGAAGCACTATATGGGCACCACTGGCAAGTTTAAAAGCTGATGTTTGGATGTACAGTATTTTAGATTTAACAAGTACAAAGGAAAATACGAGTTGGACAAAAACAAGTAATATACAGAATATGCATTAATGCACATCATTAAGTAAGGGATAATGTAGAGCTAGCCGGTCACTATAGAGAAATAAACCCCGACAGGGTGATGCAGGACCCCAACGTGAAGCGGAGGGGTGAAATTAAACAAATCAACAAAATCAAATCTGATTTTGTTGATTTGTTTAATTTCACAAAAAACAGACATTTAGTCTTGAAAGTGTTTGCACCCCTTTCAAGACCTATCAGTCCAACTATGATTTAAATTAGAGCCCAACATTGACAGCAAAGAAAACAATGGCTGGCACAGACGTACCAAGACAGATTAAGTACTCATCCTACTGCCGGTCTGTATTTTATCTCAAACATGAACAAGCTGAAGGATTTTTGTTGTTTTGAAAGGTAAAAAGTGTGTTTGTATCAAAGATTGTGTAACTTCAATATGTCAGATTAACCAGTCGGTCCCTCATGCCTAAACTCAGGGCACAAAACTGGCAACATTACAAACAACAGTAAGAGGTGTAGATGCAGTGTCTATCATTTGGGTGTTTTGGCTTCATATAAATGGCAAAATGAGTTACACTGTCCATCCTTATATACAGCCAAGGGGGTATTTAGGCCCCATTTTTTGTAAAACAAAACAAAATAAAGACATATTGCTATCCTAATAATGTTAGTGGGGAATTTGACCACATATTTGTACAATGATAGAGGTGGAAACTTGATATGTTGTTATTTGAGCATTTTGCTTTCATTGCTTTTCACCAAAAGGAGGTGAGGATCACTTTCTGCCAGTCAGTCTGGTATTTTATTTCAGTTTTTAGTATTATGCATTGCATATTTGTATTTTCTGTTGTTGGAGTATTTAGACATATTTTGTATTGTGAGAGGTTTGGATGAACCCTTTTCCATCTCTATTTGCTGTAATCAAGTTATTTTGTTTTTATTTTGGTTGTATTGTGTTGTTTTTGCTTCATTTTGTGGAGATACAAGAAAAGGTGATGGTGCACTGTCCGTTTTATACTCTGCCATTAGAGTGTTTGGCTTTTTTTGTACTGTGAGGGGGTGAAAAGATGCATTGTCCATTTCATATACCGCCAAGGAGGTATTCTGGCTTATTTTTTTGTATGACAAGAGTAGGAGGAAGCATGTTGCCAATCTTTATATGCATTCATTGGGTTATTTTTAGCTTTGATTTTTTATGAAAAGAGAAGATGGAGATGCATTGTCCTTTTTATACACTGACATTAGAGTATTTTATTATTCTCTTATTACGAAAAGCTGGAGATGCATTGTTCATCTTTTGAATGGCTTTTAATTTATTGTGGCATCACTTTTGTTGAAAAACTTGCAACCTTTACAAGTTGTCAGGATAACAAAAGATTCTTTATTTGAAGAAATAATCACATTTTTCAGTGGTAATTTTTGTGGTAAACTGTAACCTTCAAGGTTCAATAGCATGCCTGTCATTGCCTCCGCCAAGGAGGTAATGTTTTCGGGAGAGTTTGTTTGCCTGTCTGTCCGTCTGTGAACAAAATATCTCAAAAAGTTATGGATGGATTTTGATGAAATTTTCAGGAAATGTTCAGCATGGGAAAAGGAAGAACTGATTCTATTTTGATGTTGATCCGGATCAGCGTCTGGCCGCCATGGCGAAAAATGTGATTTCTGTGAATAACTACTGAACTAGAACAGATATCATTATGAATCCAGTTGCTAATAGTATGTTTTCATGGTCAAGGAATCTAGATATTTCGATGAAATAAAGGTAGGACTAATATTTATGGTCAAAATGACAATATGGCTCAGGACTGTGGCGCTGGCGGAGGTCTGCGCTCTCCAAGTGCTTTTCTAGTTCAGAAAGTGTCTGATTAATATTATTGTCTAATCCAATCTGTAGCCAAAGTTTGACCCTGCACACATGTATTTAGCTTATTTATCATACTTTTTCTCTCTTTCACTTTCTTGCAAACAACTTACCAACTAAAATAGCCACCCAGAAGACAGTCATGGTCAGATCAAGCTTGCCTTTGTTCTTGTTTACAGCAGGAGAATGAGTAAAAGGTGGAGTAATAGTCAATGTGGATGACAACATGTTAGAAATAATGGTCTCATCTTTTATCTCTGCTACCTTTGTTCTGTCCATCTTTTGTTTTCCCCCTGAATTGCTTAGTTGTCCCCAATACCACAACTGAGCTGTGGCCGATGTGTGTGTCTGTCCTAAAAACAGTAGCTGGATGGCCTTTAACAGCTGTTAGATGAGAAAGTACCTCTCAGTCTTTCAGGGAAACAAGCTACAGAAACCAGATCAATATGAATCTATTTGAAGAGACTGATAGAAAGCCACAGACAAAGGCAAAGAGACAGACCTGGAGCAGCATGTGCAGAAACATTGGGTGAAATCTGGCAGTGATGTGAAAATAATGAGATGCCACCCTCAGAGAGAGTGTCACATGGATTCAGCAAGGTCTCTGCGTTTGAAGCATTGGGTACAGGGTTGTCATCTCATTTCCACGGCGGGTCGACAAGTGGGTAGGAGACCTGATTGACTGGCTGTCTGAGGGAGGAGACCCTGCTGAATCTGAGTGATCCTTCTCCCAGACAGCACTGGGGCAGGAGGACCGTACCCAAGGGATGATGGGTAATAAATGATTCTGAGGGGGTCGCCTTAGGGCCGACAGTGACTGACAGTCAGCTAGGCTTGTGCCATTTATTCTGCTTGTGTGTTTGCATGTGTGTGTGTGGCTCAGGTGTGTTTTCGAACCTGTTGGAGATTGCACAATGTACCTTATTTGGCTTTTTGTGATTGTGACCTTAATGTTGGGCTTTTAAGCTTTTAAGAATTGAGTGTCTTGATTTAATATTTTTGTCATTCTTTCAAATTAAAAAAAATAGTACCTTACAAAAATAATTGTATTTGCTTTAATACGATACAACATTTGTCTTTAAAAGCAGGATTTGTTTGTTTATACAGAGGCAAGTTAAGATGAAGACTCTGCCCATTAGCAGTGGATCACAAAGCCCCATTCATGCTGTCATTTCAAGCCACAATAATTACTGTATCGATATTTTAGCTATAGAAGCAAACGATAAGCCGGTGCGGATTTTTTTTCTTCGAGCAAGTTATCTCAAAAAAGGGCAATTACTGTCTTTTGGCTGTGCTATAAAAATGGAAGTGTCTACTTTCTACTGCCAGATGTAGCTCCAATATTGAATGGTTCCCAAAGAAATAAATGCTTGCAATAGATTCCTAGGTGTGTATTGAATATCCATGAACCAGATTTGGGGGAATACAAACACTATCTTGGATGCATTCTGAATGAATGGGGTTTCAGGTGAATTCCCAAAATTAGACATCAAGGGGTTAAGATATGACGGTGTAGACCGCATGTTACTTTTGTGTGCTTTTGGCCATTGGAAAATGACAAATTCATAAAAACTGTTGTATTTTTAAGAGATGATTAGTTTTTATCAGTGCTTGTATCAATAAAATTACAACAGAAAGATCAATATTTTATGTATTAAAGTAAGATATCACCCATCGCTAGAGTAACTATACACTTAACACTGTGGGTTAAGCTCTTTTCTAACAAATTATTTTATTTTTGGAACCAATCACATTTAAAACAGAAAGATTGGAAAATCAACTTTGGTGTGCAGCAACTGCAAAAAGACAGAGATCAGCTGTCTTTACAGAGAAAACAATCAAAGTGATTCTGCTCAATCCTTTTACTAACTTTTACAACTTAGATTGCAAAACTGAATGGCTTTCTTTAACCCCCATTGACAATAATTGCAGCCCCCCTGGGGGCCCCAGACCCCACTGTGGGAATCACTTGACTATAGAGTGTGACCAACTTAGTTTAGGACCGTTGTCTGCTAAGGCTTCCTGACCTTTTCAAAGAGATATATCTGCAACCCTTTTCAAAAAAACAGTAAAGTGGAATTGATTTATTTTTTAACTTTAATTTTGCCCCAATTTACTGGCGAAATTGGTCACATTTTTTTTATCTTTATTTATCCATTATTTGTTCAGACAAACCTGACTTTATTGAGCATTGTCACACCATAAATCTTGACCATCAACCTGAAATAAGCATACTGTTCTGTTCTGTTTATGTGCTCATATTGACCCAACTTAGCCATCCTAGCTTAGCATTGTAGCTTGTTAGGATTTCCCTCAGCAGTACACACTGACTGGCTAGTGCTGATGAGATGATGAAATGTAAGTGTGCAGATACCAAAATTATTGGCATTCCAGGTAAGAAGTTTGCAGGTGCAGCATTATAAATGTCATGACTCCTTCAGTACGCCATTGAAAATACAAGCGTCTTGGTATTTATACTGAAACTCAGGTGTGGCACGAGTATAAATGACACCAGGCCATTCTAAGCAGGACATTATTTTGCTCCTGCTTTATTCTTCCTCTGAATGCTCTTTCACAAGGACAAGACACCTCTGCACAAAGGTGAAACAGTGAAACTCAGACACCTAAACATTGCTGCGCTGTATGACATAAGAACTACATTCCTCAGTCTCTCTCTCTCTCGTGACAGCAGGACAGTGACAGCAGATATTTGTTTGGGCCATGTGCCTTTCACCCTGACTAAGAGGGAGAGAGTGTTTCTGTCAAATACCAGAGAGGATCTGAATATTTCTGAGTTTAGCACGTAGCATCTGTTCACAAAGTTTAGACAGTGTAATGTGGTCTTTCACGTTAGCTGTCAAAAAAGTAAATACTTCACGATCTCTATAAGTTTATTACATCACCTCGCTGAGCAAACAGGAAAGCAAGGATACTTATTACCTGTTTGAATTAAAGCGATGTATAGTGACTAATCATGTCTCAGCGGTAAATGGTTGTCATTGTAACCCACAGATTACAGCGTGCCTTGTGATAAAGTCCTCAGACGTGTAATTCCTCTTTAATTGTCCCATTCATCGGTCTCACAGTAACTGGAACTGAGCAGAGGAAATTAATGAGCTCAGATCAGTGCTCTCATGTGTGTTTTTTGTAACAAAAGCCTTTTTAAAATGGCACAAAGACAATATTTCTCTGCTCAACTCTTCAGTCCCTCAGAATCAGAAACAATTACAGGATTGTTTCAATCACTTTTAGCTCGGATGACATGAAAGAACTTAGTAAGGCTGTTAAATACATTTTTAATATAGATCAATATGTTATTATTCAAGGTTTAGGGTAAGACATCATGTCGCACGCAATTATCTGACTACATTTGGCTATTTGCAAGAGCAATGCTAAAAAAAAGAATAGAACATCAGGAAAAAATATATATACTGTAGACCAAGTGGTTACCGAATAGAATTACTTTGGGCCATGCCCACAAAAAAGGTTTTTTGACATTTTTATATTAAAACGAAATTTACCACTATATTTTATTTTACTTTTAAGAAGTTAAAATCAAAGGATTGTGCTATCTGTTTGATAAAGTACAGTTTTTAGTATTCTTAATTGTGGGTTGTATCAGGTATTTTACACAGTCAGTGAAGTGGCTGAAAAGGCTCTCAGCAGTGCTGCTCCCTTAAAGGTCTCATTTACTGCTACATAATTCTTCTTTGGCTTTCATGTAGTTTGAGACTTTGAGGACAAAGAACATGGCATCTTTTACAAAATTCCCAATTCGCAGATAAATCCTCCATGCATCTTTGAAGGAAATGTGCCTTCAAACCCATACTGTGGTTTATGATGTCATAGTTATACAGCCTCCACCTACTTGTATGTTTTCTGTCCATCACAGACAGATGCCATCACTGTTTTGAGAGTCTGCTCTGTGGCCTGTAACTCCCCATTCCCCCTCCCACAGACATTGTGTGGGCAGCCAATCAGTGCAGATCTCGTTAGCATGATCCCCTAAAGAGACAACAGTTTTTGTTTTTTTATTCAACTTCAATCAAATCATTGAGAAACATACACTTAAGATCCAATGATAAAAAATACCAGAACATGCAAGGTGCACCGCTGTTGGTAGGTGCAGTTATTTCACATATTTTTGCAAATTCTACATAAGAATGAGCCATCTAACTAAGTTGGGTCAGTTTTTCACTTTGAAAATCTAAGAGCACCTTATTTTTCCTAGCAGAAGTCTCTCTGTGTTTGGCACTATTTTACACTGCAGCATGTTTATATCAGTTCTGCCGCCTGAGTGTATTGATTCTTCTGATGTGCTGTTTTGCTCCATGGACTCAAGAAGACATAAAAACAGCAGAGAACTCAAACTGAACCAAATTAGAGTAACTTTGACTCAAGTGATGGTGACGTTCCTTTTACTGTGGATGCACAGTGTTACCTTTATGCTCCATAGTAAACATAAGAATTTTTTAATGAAAAAATTCAGCAAGCCATAGATAGATAGATAGATAGATAGATAACTTTATTGTCCCAATGGGAAATTAATTTTCACAGTCTGTCAAACAAGAAGACGTGCATTAAGGAAACCTAAAACACACATAGAAAAGTAGAGCACACATATTTACATCACAGGAGAAACAATAAGTTGGTTGCTTTGTTGAGGATGGAGATGGCTGATGGTACAAAACATTTGTTTTGTTTTGTTTTGAAGAGAGAACAAACTTCTGTGGCATTCATGCGTACAGACGAAAGAACACAGCCACTTGCTGCACCACAAAAAAAATTCCAAACAAAGATACTCCCTGGGGGAAAAACAAAGTGCTCGGAAATGTTTTGCCTCATTCAACATTTGACCCAACGTACTTTTGTGAATCATTTTTACATAAAAGTTGCACAATTACATGAAATAACTGCACCTACAAACAGCAGTGTGTTAAAGCCTTTGCACCATTGTATCAAACATGTATCATATATGTTTTTCCTTTTCTTAAACACAAATCATATTGAAGTTTGAATATCTGGTTGTGTGATGAAATGGGAATGTATTATAAATCATTACTTAAAAGCATACAGATTTGTCTTTTGCTTAGTGTTTCCCAAACCAAGAGCAGAGTGAAGTTAGTGGCGTGTGATATCCTGACAGGCTGTGAAATTGCACCGGGATCACCCGGCTCCACATTGACACACATGCCGTCACTCTGGCCCCAGGAGGAGGGGCTAGGATCAGGTTTGGCAGGTGAAAAAAAGCAGGTGCAGCTCCTCAAACACACCTGGGAAAGAGATGAATGCGTGAGCGTGGATATAATACCGGACTGAGCTTTGAAGGAGCCTTTTTGGGTGTGTTGGTGTGTGTGTATTTTATTACAACAAAGACTACAGTCTCAGTTTCTGCACAGGCGCACTTTGGCAAACTGGGAGGGCAGGATTTGTTTTGGTTTGGACTGGGGTGTGTGGGAGATTTTTTTTACTGCTCAGTTGCTCGTTGGACTTTGGATATGTGAGACTGAACGGTTGGAGGCAAGGTAATGCTCCGTAAACCACTCCTTTCTTTGAATAATCTTTGTTGCTTATGCTGTTATATTTTCTGCTTTATTCATTCCTATTCTTGGTTGAAAGCACTGTTAAGATCACAGTGATGTAGCTAACCACCTTAACATTTAATTGAGTGATTAAAGTGGTCATATTAAGGTGTTTTTATGGTGAATGATGATGTCTTGTGCTGTTTTATGCTCAGCTAGTGAGATTTTTTCCTGAAGAAAAACACTAAGTGTCAGCTCCCCTCTCTGCTGTGTCGACATGTTCCTGTTTGGTGTGAGGCTGTTTCATATGAGGGCCCCTTTTTCTTGCTCTCAGGTAACCATGACAGCACAGAGTTTCCATAGGTACCACCGGCCCGTACAATGTCTCCGTCTCCCACCCCTGTTTGTTTTTCCCAGGAGCGACCCTGGCCAGTCTGGGGTCAAGAAGTTCTCCAATGGGTAGTGGCTTAGCTGAAAGAAGATGTGCCGGGTGCTCCGATGATTATAGGTCATGAATTTTCTCTGACTCAACCTGAGAGTCATCTGTGATTTAGAGATTAGGAGAGCTAGAGCTGGGAAAGTCAAGACGTTTCTAAAGCCGCATTCACATAGCAATGTTTTGGCCAACTTTTGCTGACGCAGAGGGAAACGTTGAGCCATTGAGCTGCGTAAGGTCACCCAGAACTAAGCAGGAGTCAGTTAGGAAATGCTTATGTTTGTTGAGTAGTTCCAAAACTTTAACAAAAGAATTTCAGATGTTTGATCCAATGCTAGCAAAAGGTGACATGGTGTATGAATGTTGAGACTATCTGAAGCTGCATGTGGTAAAATACCTTCACCTTTTCATGTCTGTTGAGTGAAGTAAAAGTTACCCTAAGTTAAGCGTGCTGCCCATGTGTCACATCTACATTTATTTTCTGGTAAGTAAAGTGGTTATAGACTAGGGAAGGTAGTGTCAACTTGCATGTACAGACCCTGAGTCTGAGATGCGTTTTGGCTTTTGTGGCCATGTTGTAGGGAAGGTCTTACCGACCCAAAGTCTATGTAGTGGAGACTTTGGGTCGGTAAGAGGCCACGTGGTACAGTAGAAAGCATAGGCATTGTCAGTACCTGGAGCTTGCATATACAGTGCCTGAGTCAGTAAATGATGGTAATGCTGTGGCAAAGAAAGGCCATGCAGTTGATTAGGTAGCTCCTGCTGAATGTAAATACATGCAAGTGGGGTTAGGGATCTATTTACTTAGGGCTTATCCTTTCATTAGGGCTCAAGTACCTTTTCAGTATCATTTAGTATCCATCTACAACTAGTCTAGTCGGAGGGTCGTGGAAAGGTCATACTGTTCCTGCACATTCTGTTCATCGCTGTTCTTGATGCTGTTCAATGTTAGCTACTATCTGTTGGTGTTTGAAGGCAGCGTAAGACATGGTTTATGGACCTTGAGTCTGTCAATAAAGTATATGTCAGCATTTTTTGATAAAAGATACAGGGTATAGCAGTATATGTAGCTATAGGCGCTTCCAATACAAACTTAGGAAATGTAGTCAAGTAACTGTTCTGTCCCATTCCAACTTTTAAACTGACCTAGAAGGGTGTAGCTAAAAACGATGCAGTCTGTTAATGTTTCATAAGAATCGTCACTTCCTGTGCAACAGCAGCTAAAATGAGTACAACAAACTGCGCCATGTTTAAGCCACGTGTCAGTCTAAGTGAGTAACTTTCAGTGTCTTTTGCTATAAAGAATGTTCACACTGAACACTGTTGATGTTGTTGAAGAAGAGGAAGTGTAAAGGGAGTTGGATATTGTTGATGTGACCCTCATCGTCTTGCTTAAACCCCTAGGCAGTGGAAATGCAACTGAGGGCTTACCACTCAAAACCATACAGAACTGTCCTGAACTAAATCAGACCACTTGTAGAAATGCAACTTATGTTTGTGTCTTATGCTGGAGAGCAATATTGGACAACTGACTGAGCACAGAAGGCAAAGAAGGTTCAGCATATTTGACTCTGATACATAGCCAAGGTGGTAAAATGAAGCATTTAATTCTGTGTTGTAATTCAGTGCTCTAGACATTAGATGTGTTGGTACCAGCACCACATTGGAACATTATTTTATAGACATCCCTAATTGCTATTTACCTAAAAAAAGTATCATGTTTTGAGTTTTGATCCATATTGCCCAGCCTTAGCAGAAACTAAGAGGCTCACAATATTTCAGTTGCCAGGGCCCAGACTCTCAAACCAATCTAAAGCAGCGTAACCGACACAGTTTTACATATTTGTCTGCATCTTTCTTTCCTCCTGCCTGTTCTCATTCCTCTGTGGTGCAGAGATGGTGGGAAAGTGTGCAGTGTGCCACACAGCTGAACAAGAGTCATTACTGGCTCTCCTCTCTCTCTGCCTGCAGCATGGCTGAAAAAAAACACCAAATTAGATGTGCCAGGCCTCAGTGCAATTTCAGCCTGTAATCCAGTTGAGAAAGAGTTGGAGTGACTGGATTTCAATTCATGAGCCTGGAGGGACAGACGTGTGTGTGGCTGTAGTTTGCATAGCCATTAGGATAATCATCTGAGGGACGTTGCTATCTTTTAACGGAGAGACACGTCAGATAAGGACTTAAACTGCCAAAAACACAGGCTGTAGACAGTGTGCGGATAAACATCCCATCAGAAAAGAAAGGTCACACACTCACAGGGCAGTGTTGTTGTTAAAGCTGTGTTGTTTTCCCTTCACTGAGTTTCAAAGATCTTGTTCCTGAAGTCATGCAGACATTATTTTATGAGTTCGTTTGTGATAGTTGGGTGGAAAATTAACAGGATAAGTCATGTTTTATCCCCTTAAACTCTTAGAATTTAGCAATGCTCACTCTAAATATGGAGAAAAGTGCAGCTTAAAGTAGATTTAGAAGCAATTGTTGTTTAAAATGTGCTTATAAGTTTAATTCTTATAGTTGGCACCCAATTCCTTTTTTATTACCTTCCATAAGGGAGCTCTTTTCATTACCTTTTGGTACTTAGTTAACAAAAAATCGAATGAAAATGAGCTTTTAGTATTAGTGTACTCAGTACTTCAAGACCAACAATGGTCCTGCTTCAGATCAAGTGAAGCTTGATCTGAATTATGTCTGCAATGGAATTTTTAAGAGAAGATATTAATAAAAAATCACTGCAACAAGATTAAACTTGTCAAGATCATGCATTTGATGAGTGAGCAACACAGCTCAAGGTGTTGGTAGCACTCAAAAAATGTAAAGAGGAAACTTATACAAATGCACTACCAGTTAAAAAGGGATGCTCCGTAAAAAGCATTGCAGTAAAATTATGGTATGTTCCTGTCATTGTTGTCAGCAAAAGTCTTTAATGTGAGGGAAGTATTTGTTATTCATCACAGGGATGGTCCAAGGGGACTGAGCACTTAAAGGGAAGTTTGCATTCATGTCATGATTTCATGATTTGAACATTTCCTCTGCCTCACACAAACACCGAGCCTCTGATTCCACCTCTGGAGACAGAACAGATGGGGGGAAAGCTGTCCCCCATGCATTTCTGCAATTTCCACAGCCGAGGCAAAATGTCACAGGGGCATAAATATCACAGCTACATGAATGGGGTTTTAGTTTCTAAATACATACTCTTTATCTTATTGGGGATATTTGTCCTTGTGGGGATTCTTTACCTTCTGACCAGGGAGAGTCCAGCGACGATGATCTGTAGTTGACCAGATAAATGCCTGTCATGGAAAAACCAATACAAATCCTCTGCATGTCTCTCTTCACTGCCTCGGGCCTTAAATTACAGTCAATTCTGCTGAGGTTTTGTCCTCCTCTGTAGTCGCCATCCTCTCTCTCTGAGGGCGACGTCCTGAATCACACTGAGCTCAAGGTCGTACACTCCACATGGCTGCATCCCCTTTGCAGAACAAGTCTGTTTTTATGTGTTTTATTGAATCTCATGTTGAAATGGGTGATTAATGCAGCACTTTCTTTGTTTCTCTTCCCTGCAGACCTTCCTGCCTCCCCTCTGCAGTACCAGTACCTGTGTTCCCCCCGCCTGGTGAAGAAAACCCCCACACCCAGACAATGTCACGACAGGCCTGCCATCAAACCCCGACCCCAATCCTCCACCTCGCCCAAACCTCCGACCTCACAGAAACCTCAAGGTAAAGTCCTGCATGGCCTCGTAAAGGTTGTCTGTGACATTTGGTCTGCTACTTTAATTGAAAGACGCTGCCATAGAACCATCATTCATTCTCCTCTGACTAACCGTCCTCTATGATGTGTGTGTGTCAGCTGTGTGTCCTCACTGTGTCACTCACAGCTCAGTGGGTCACTTGTGCTAGAGCTGTGAGTGGAAAGCAGGCCACTGATGCCTCCCTCTTAGTGAATAGTTCAGTTTCATTTAAAGAGCCCTAAACAGTAGCATTCAATATTAAAATAAAAAACAAATATTGTTGGACATATCACAGCTGCTCTAAGTAATTGTCTGCTTAGTGATCTTAATTTGTATTAATTATTAAAGGAGACATATCATGCTGATGCATGATTTAATACTTACATATAATATAATACATTTGAAAACAAGACCTTAAACCCCCTTAATTTTCAAAAAATGAGATATTGTATTTTTTCTGATATCCTAGAACGAGATTTGATGCCTCGGAAAATAGGTCATTGCGAGATGACCGTGAGATTTAAATCGTTGTGACGACACGAGGTACATTTCTTTTTATTGGAGTAACATGATAAAACACTTCCTCCTCTGTGATGTCCGTTAGCCACAAAACCGTCATCGAGGAAAACATCCACCCAGCAGCAGTATATAGCTCCCTAGCTCACACTCACTCATTACCAGCTCTGGCCTGTAGGGGGACTCAATGCGCGATCGCTGCTTTGAGCCTGCCTGAAAATACAGTAGAAGAAGAAGGACAGGCTGGCTCTACCCCCGATAGAACTGACCAATCAGAGCACAAAGGGCTCTGACGTTGCGAGGTTACTGTAGGTCAGTCTGAGATCCAAGCGTTTCAACGAGAGCTTGATAATGGCCTAAAATGAGGATTTTGAGAACGCAATTGTGGGGCAATGAAGGAACTAAATGACTTGTACTGAGGGCAGAAATGCTTTACAGGCATCCTAGTCTGGCATAGTGAAAAGGAGAAACAAGCATGATATGTCTCCTTTAATGAACAGGTTGTTTAGTTTGTAGAAAAGCAATCGGAACAACTTTAAGGGTCTGCTACAAGCATTCAAACATGCTTAAAAAATACAAATGTAAGAATGCTGTGAAGCAGGAAACACCTTTATCAAAATAAAAAACAAGTTGTCACAGTGATGTGCTGACAAAAAGAAAAATAAATATGTCATTAGGTTTTCCCACGGGACAGAATGAGTCAGCTCATTGTGCAGGGTCAAAAGGTAGCAGTATTTCTTTTTATATGAATTTATGAATAAATGTAGAAAGATATTTTGTTATGTTTAAAATGTATACACACAGTGTCACCTGTCTGATATTTAATTTACAGAATGTTTTATTTACTTCCTGTTGTCCATCTTCAGTTAAAATATATCTCATAGCAAAGATTAACAGCAAGACGTTGTTAAATATGGAACATTGAACATTTGTCATTTTATTACCTCTAACAAGGAGGTTTGAGTTTTGCCAAAATTTGTTAATTTCTTCGTTTTTTGTCAGTTTCTGAACAGGATAACTCAAAAACTGATATGGATGAAACTCGCTGGAAATTTTGATCATGGCACAAGAAAGAACTGATACAGTTTTGGAGGTGATCTGAATTCAGATGCAGATCCAGGCATTTTAAACTACTTCTCAATCGTGCAAGAAAGCAAGATGTTTTCTAAATCTTTGACAATAACTTGCCCGACCAGGTTTGTCCTCTTGGTGCACCTCTAGTTTAATTTTTTTTTTTTCACTTGATTGATTTTCTTTGTAGGTTATGGAAGTTTTCATTTGGTGTTTTATTATTATTATTGTCTAACTAGCTCTAGTTGGGTTACATTGACCCCCCATATGAGTAGATAACTGCAAATAACTGTGTAGATATTTTATTGTATTAAGTGTTTGTATTAATAATATATTATTGTATTATCATAAGTGATAGTTTTTCTTCAATTTTCAGTCTGTGTAATGTATTTGTCTAAATTTTACCACAGCTCTCTATAACTGTACACACACTAACTCAGACAGAGGAAGTGCCTCTTTTAACTTTGACATGCAAATTTCCTGCTTTCAGACATCTAAGTTCCTGCAAAAATGGACAGATGCAAATGCAAATTTCACTGTGAGAGAACTTTTAAAGCATGGAGTGCACGCACGCCGGAGTGCAGTGTTTAAAGGCAGCATTGTCATTTCTTTGTCTGCTTTTGAGTGTGTTTTTTTTATCTGTGTGGAACTGTGGTGACTTACACACACTCATCTCAGCATCCTGTTCTGAAACAAGGAAGTTGCAGATCGCTGAGGCTCAGTGTCGGTCTCTCTTCGCTTCTTCACTACATTTATTTATCTCTTTTACCTCTCTGGAGTTACATCTTTTGTTAAAAGAAACAAGAGCTTCACGTTTGGAATAAGCCATGGAGGTTTTCTCACTGGGATTTATACGTGTCACTTGACTGCTTTTGTTCATCTCTCCAGCCTCATGCATCTATTTTTCTCTACTCTTTTCTCCTCTTCTGGATTTGTGGGTCTGTAGTGCCCCCTAAACCATCACACCTGCTCGCCCTAGGGCAAGATAAGAAGCCGAAGCAGATCCCCCCTGCACCCTCTAGACCTCTGCCGGCTCCCCCTCCTCCACCTAAACCGAAGCCCAGCGTGACATCTCCTGGCCTGGGTGCACAGCCACAGAGAGAAGCCCAGAAGGTGGGGCTGCTCATCGAGAGGTTTGAGAATTCAAAGTAAGTTTTTTGGTGTTTGTTGAAAAGTGTATCTGTGCAAAGAAAAGATTCATAAGGCTATCTTTTATCTGTAAGCAGTGATATTTCCTGTTTTATTCTAAAGTTCTTTTACTTACCTTTATTTAGATGCAAATTTATGTTAAAAATGTCTTTTAAGGGGTCGTGGTTTGCTGTGGTTAGCAACCAGGCACGTCCCATGTACATACTTCTGCCAGCCCAGGTTCGAATTCAGCCGGTAGCCAGTTTGCAGAGTGTCTTTCCCTACTCTCTCACCCCATCTCACAAGCCTATCCACTGTCCCTCTCCTATCAATAAAGGCACAAAATGCTCAAAAAATACATTAAAAAAAAAAAAATAAATAAAATGTCTTTTACAACACGAGCTACATTTGTTCTGTTTTTCCAGGGTGCCCATCCTGGGGGTGCTCCCTCGCTCTCAGCTGCATCTGTGTCTGAGAATGGACACTGCGTCTAACATCACTTCCCCCTGCGGCGAGGACACCAGCACGGCGAGGGATTCGGGAGACTCCTCACCTGTGGACAAACTTGCACTCGGCAACTCGGAGGAAATCGACGGGGTATCTGAACTTTCCCGCCTGGCTTCTGTGCACCTTGACAGCTCGGACGACGTCCCGCTGGACAATTGCACCAAGGATGACATGCACAACGGCGTCAGTTGCCATGACGTCATGGAGCTGAGGGATGAGGGCTCCTCTCATGAGCTCCTGGACAATCAGGACTCCTCGGAACAAAACGGGAAGATTCCGAACCGGGACAGTGGCATTGACAGCCCATCCTGTACTGCCGATGGGGAGGTGTTCCCCAATGAGGACGCCATTGACGAGGAGGATCATTACGACAGCGTGACAGAAACGGAGAGTGTATCCTGCTGTGTTACACTGGGCAACAAGAGAGACTCGACACAGGATGAAGATAGTGACTTGGATGAGGGGAGCAGTGGAGAAATACACTCTCTGACAGACACACAGACTGTTTATCTGACGGATGCACCCTCAGAGGCACAAAAAGTGAGTACCTTGCATACTTTACCTCCAGCAGGTCATAAAACTGATGACCGTAATTTAAATCTAAGGGGGTGTTTATTGTTTACCACACTTTAGCTCCTTTTAATTCATATTTATTGCATTATATATGATGTTACATGATGATTTTCAGGAATGTGAAATGGAGCATGACCTGCTAAGTTAGAAGCTTCACCTCAGACAGTCAGCCTTTCATCTAGTGGAAAAAGGCAGCTTGTGTCTATTATTATCCAAGCCTGGGTGAACAGTTTCAAAGAATACTTCCACATGAAACTTTAAACTCTGTTACAGCCTCAGTTTGGCGGTCACAAGTCATTGACTTTATCTAAAAGCAGCTTTGCTGTTACATAAAAACACAAATATCTGCTTAAGAGCTGTAACACGAGCTTGTGATGACTGAAAGAGAAAAGCATCCAGGGCCCGATATCTTCCGTATAGCTGAACTCAAGTTTCAATTTTCTCCCGTCCTTCAATACAGATATTGATTGCAACAGCACAGATACTTTAAAAAGTAAACACAGTCTTTCTGTGCTGCCAGGCATGTCAGAGGAGCTACAGTTTATGACCTTAAGAAAACCTTGAGAGTTCAGACTTACATGGAAATAGATTCTGGAGGTCATGACAGAAAGGATATTCTCACATGTAGGCACGTATTAGGGAAAATTAGTGTTTTTTCTCCTCCATTTTCAAAAATTGTACCACCACTATTGTGAAGCCTTTGCAAACACCTGTGTCCAAACAAAAAAAAAACATAAGCTCATGTTACACGCTGTTTAGTACTGTGTAATGTCCGTAGTATGTCCAAATAATATGCACTGGAATGTAAACTGTCCAGTCAGCAGTACTTTAAACAACAGTAGTTTAGTGACGTGTGGTGCAACACCTGTAATCAACAATGATGAAGTGTGACATAACCCCGAGGAGAGGGCAACACAGATTGGAAGGTTTCTGGTTTCTCACCGTTTTCCTGGTCCACACAGACAACCTAAACAGTTTTTAGCAGGAGTTTTCCAAAATGTGCATTTTGAGTCATTTTTTGAGTGTAGACGGACGGGAAAAACACACTTTACATTCATGCTGTCCACAGCGTGAAGATAAGGCTCTCCATCTGAGGCCATTCACTTCATGTAATTCACTGATTGTGACAAACATAAATCCAAATAATGATGTTGGGATACATCCTTACTTTATTCCAAAAATTCACAGCTCTTTACCAGTCAGTCAAAAACCAGTCAGGAGAGAGATATCAGAGCTGTTTGTTCATATGTTTGTACAATCATATTTTAGCAATATTGATTCTATTGATTGATTCTGCTCATCAGTACAAGGCTTACCAAGTCCTTTGCAGATAGCTTTTGTATTTATGCTGTGCTGCATCAACAAAAGTCCCAACATGTTGCAGGTGTTTCTGTTCTTGCTTATTTATATTACTGTTTATTTACATTAGTTTAAAGGTTTCACATGTTGTGTGAATGGCCTTTTAACTGCAGACAGATAAAAAAAAATTAAATACATGACAGTTCTATCAATAGCACACATACATTAGTGTGGCCTTGACAAATAACCATGAATGACCTGCTCCCATAGACCTGCTTCACTATTAGTCAGCATCAGTCCTTTCCAGTTTATAATCATTATTGATGTTTCATGTTCATATTAGAATGAATACTTTAGCCATGGTTGTTATTGAGTATTGATTATACCTCAATAATAAATACCTATACAACGTGAGGACCCTCTTGAACATGAAACACAAACAAATCTATGTTCAGCAGGGACCAATATGGGGAGGACAGATTTATGGTCTGGGCATCCATAAGTAAATTCTTATTTTTAGTCCCTGTGTCTCTGTTTTGCAGATATTCTCAGTATTAGCCACACCAGACGGTCATTCCTATTGATCAGTGGTCAGATGCCAATTTTAGAATATTAAAAACCTTAAAAAAATGCTGGATCCACATCCGGATTCAGACCATCACACAAATTGAATCGCTTCCTCTGATAGGGCTGTCCACATCCCCTTCAGCCCAGCTGTAACTCAGACATGAGACATTTCCATTAGATCATTTCACTTTTGCCCTCTCTCAAGCCACACTAGTGGGCCTCGTGTCCTGTCATAAGAATCTTTGTAATCTTCTTTGTGAGGCCTCCATGGCTGTACAGGGCTGAGCAATGCTCTACCACAACTCTTGGGTGGAAGGCTGACAAATGGGCCCCTTGATTTGTCGTGAATGAGGTGTGTGCCAGCGACCTTGCATATAATCAACACACAGCCCAGCCTTTGTTATTTATTTTGCCATTGGTGCTGTGGAGCCCAAAGTGTTTGCACTTGACGCTCCTCAGACTGTTGTTGTCCACTCAAAGTGACTTTACATATTCTTCATTTGTCAAGATGTACTTCCTCTTATTGAGATCAAGAGGTCAAGAGAGTAATGGACAGCAGAGTTGCTCTGGATCGCCCTCTGTTGGATCAGACAGTTCACTATTCCGAGTGCTGCTGCACTGTATATTTACATTTCAAATGAGTATTTACATTTCAAATAAAATGATTTACCCCTAAATTCAAGGATAAGGTGACATAGAGTGTTTTCTCTTGTGACACGACCAACATTACATCAGATGTCATCAAATCTGCTGAGAACTTTCTGATCATGAGCAAAAACGAGGAAAACAATGCAAACAAACTCTTTGAAAACTGTCAGAGATTCACCCAGATTCAGATCTAATCAGTACTTCCTTGTAACACATTTAACTCTAATTTCCAGAAAACTTCATAAAAATACCACTGAGAACTTTTGCAGCTATTTTTCTCTAGTGATGAAATTTAAAGACAATCACATTTTATGTAAAAAAATAAAAACTTGGGTCACAGCTTTAAAAAGGAAACTGTCACGTAGATTTAATACTGTTACACACACCCAAAGAGCACAAATGTCACATGGGCACACAAAGTGCAAAAACCCCTGTAGCCTCTGCTGACCGCACACACCCACAGACTTCTGGGTAAAGGTATCTGTACTCTGCAGGGTTTCCTGATCCCAACATTAGCGTGCAGAGGAAGGGTGTGTGACGTGTTATGTGACTGCCTCTATGAAAGTGAATATTGGTGACACAGCTGACATGTTGATGGTGATATAATGACAATTTTATCACACAGGATGTAGTTTTTCAGTGTCAGGTTAAGATGGTGAACTTTTTGTGCTTATGCCGACTTTATCTATCATCCACTTGCAAACAATGGAAAATGTTTAATATTTCCTTTTTCAGTACAGATTCAGTAAAGCAGTGTAGTTTGTGTCTATGACGAGGGAGACAGCTGTTGCATAATTAACATTGTTGCAATATCCTTCAAGTTTAGCAATACATTTTGTGTTAATGACTTCAACTTTTAAGTTTTCATAGAGAAACAGAGATCACCGTCATCTAGTCAATGATGAAAAACACTGTTAAAAACCCTGATTACAGCGATGCCCGTGTCAGCTTCTGAAATGTTACATAGCTATCAGCCATCACAACAGTCCAGACACCTTCTTTAACAGACAGGCTCTGTGTTTGCAACCCCAAATAGAGACAACCTCAACACTGCCTTCAAACCATCAGTGTATTTTTTAACCACATTCATAAATAACCACTGCTGCTGAACTAAACCAGACGCCAAATTGAAGCTTTCAGAAAGTCATTCACTATGCAGATGATGCTCTATAAATTGCGCTTGATACACTTGAAAAAACAGATACTTCAAATGTGTATTTTGGACTCTTATGTTAAGCAAATGCCACAAAAAGAGTTTACAAAGACTATTTTTCTTGTTTTGTTGATTAGTTGAAATTAAGTGTTGTAAATATACAACTTTACATTTTGCGGAAGAGGATTAGGGCCAGTAAAAAACAAACTTGGGAGGCTACAAAAAACGTCTAAGACAAAAGTCAGAACTCTGCCTTTTTTCTCCAAGTTCCAGCTTTATCTAATGGTTCCCATATTACCTGAGGGACAGCACCGATAGTCATGTGTTTGACAGAATACATTGGTTTAAGATTAGCTGACTTGCAAACTCAGCTAACCTGTGTCTCTTTCTACCAACATAAGTACCAAATCCACAAATGATCATTTTCTTAACTCACCGTTTTACTTTATATTATCTTGTCTCTTGCATCTAAATGTTTGCACAAGTAACTTCTGCCAGTGATACACTAAGGGCCACTTACTATGAGACTACAATTAGATTTTATGCATTCTTGATCATGTTGTCTTGACTGTATGACTTCTGTGAAGATTATTATTATTATTACACCCTTACTGGAATCATTATCATTGAAATTAAATGTTTGATGTTCTAGTTCAGTGTGCAGTAAGCCTGTGGGAATGTTATACGAGGGATTTTGTATGAATTTTTATTGAAATGTTGCTGAAACTCTGCTGAGTATACTGCAGCTAGCTAGCTGAATTAGACTGTGGTTACTGTTTAGCATATGAGCTAGCAGCATTTTTCAGCTATAGCTAAAAGGGAAAGACTCAGGTGAAGCACAACAGTGAGTTGTATTAAACTGAAAATAGCCATCTCTTGCTGAAGTTAATTGTCAACACACATTTGTGGTTAGCTCCGAAGCTAGCACACTATTGCATACACACAGATATCCCCGGTCCGTGGTAAAGTCAGGCACTTGTTTTTCCCTTCCCTCTCCTGTAACTTATCCAAGAAGAGGATTCTTGATCCCTGCTTCTACCAATGCTTCCTGCTGGCTAATTATATGTCGAATTCATTATTTCAGACAATTTTTTTCAACCTCCAAAAGAAGTTTCTTTTAATGGCTCAGAAATGTGACTTTTGAATATTGACTTTTTTTATAGACTTTAAAAAATTAAGCTTTTTTAGTGGCCCAGAGTTCTGAGATTTAAATTAGAATTCTTACTTTTTTACAGACTTAAAAAACACACTTACCTCTGACACATCTTTTTTTCAGTGGCACTATTCGAGTTATAAGACTTTGTTTGATTAGAATATATAAATGATTTCTTCCCATATAATGTGTGTAAATTAAGTATATTTTGAGTTTTATCCTGTACAGTTTTGTAGCTCAAAAATCCTATGATCACTATAAGTATGTTCTGAATTATATTATTGATGTTATTATTATTATTATTATTATTGCTATTATTGTTGCAATTGTTATATGGGTTTTATCATTATTATTATTATGTGTCAGAACAATAATAACATTCATTCACTTTGTAGCACTTTTTAAAACAGTAGTCTAAAGTGATTTACAACCTTACAATTATGACCGTTAGAATGAATGAAAAGTTAAAAAGAGCAGTAAAGCTGTGTGTCATCATCATAAATCAGAATTACTATTTTTACTGTACATCCCATTTTCCTGAGGCAGCATCAAAAAGAAAAGCAGGAAGTGGTCTCAGAGATGACCCCCGAGGTGCTCCAGAGGACAAATTTATGTTCTAGTTTACAACTAGCAACGGATTGTAATGAGACTACGAGTCCAAAATTCAGTTCTATCATTTGAGTCATGAGAAGGGCGGTTTTGTATAAATGTCTATAAATAGTTTACAGACAACAGCTTTAACTAGGCCACGCCATACTTGGGCTGCACTGCTCAAAAAATGGCTGTGACAAAAACATGTACTCAATAAGCTATGAAAGTTGAAGATATTTTTTGCATCAATGTGTAAAATGAGATATGTTTCATAAATAACCACGAGTGGGTCTGGGAGTGAAGTGTGATTATTGTTATTTTGTTACCTTAAGTATATTGAGTTGTATGACTGTTTTTAATTGCAGATATGAAATATAGTTTCCTTTTTCATGGACTGATTTATGGACATTATAAAAACAAACTACAGATACATGTAGGGATGCTAAATGGTAAAGGTACTTTAGCTTTTAAAGCCCTTTTCTCGCGTCTATGACCCAAAGCAGCTTTACACCACAGGTCACACCTATCCGTTCACACCCATCCACTTTCACATTCACTCACTTATGGTTGCAGTATCTATGCCAGTTGACTATCAGCATCAGCTAACACAAACAGTAAAAACAAATTAAAGTTCACTTCTAACCAAACAATGGCTGTTTGAATTTGCTGTGTTCAAGTTCCCCAACTTTGTCTCAAAGCGTGAAAAGAAGGCAAGATAGTCTGTTTAGGTAGGGCCAAGTCTTATTTTCTTAGTCTGTTTTATTCTTAGCAGCTTATTTTTTTTATGTTGCGTAACTGTGAATGGCTTTTCTGTAGTTCCTGACCCCAGAGTGTTTTTATGGTGTCATGTAAGCTCATGGGGTTTTGGTATGTCATTATTATTATATTACACAATAATAAAAATAAACACTTAACTAAGACAAAAGCTGCCGTGGAAGAAATAAATGCAGTTATAGTACTGACAGTACTACAGCACTGTTGTTGTATGTGTGAAGAAATGCAGAGCGTTGTGCAGAGAAGACAGTTTGAGGGAGTCTGTTCTCTAGTTGAAGAGTTCTTTTCCAAAATGCAATAAAAGCCTAAATTAAAAAAAAATATATATTACTCAGTGCTATTCTTTTTATACCGATTGTACTACCCGCCCTATCAGTATTTAATACCAGAAAGCTGTGTATCCCTGTTTAAACTGTATTTCAAAGTTCAGTTCCCCAGCCAACCAATGGTGGGTCTGGGTAAATAATGTGAATACTTACTAAAGGAAAATGGATTCATAGTGTTTTGGAAAAGAGCTCTTCAGTTTTTGATCATAAACAGTTTTACTATTAACTGGCTGCCTTAACTCGTAGTCTTGTCACCACGGTATTGAGACTGTTTGATTTCTACTAAAGCTGTATTGAGGTTTGAAAACCTGATATCCTGGTAATTTCTGGCCATAAACATCACACTTTATGTTCTGTTTGTTTCCTTCAGTGCTCGGAGGCTCAGAAGCTCCTCAACATCGCCAAAGAGCTTCTACAGACTGAAGAGGCCTACGTCAAGAGACTGAACCTCCTGGACCAGGTAACAGCTCACTGACTATGACTCTCTTGTTTTGTGAGCGTGTGACAGTGTTTGAGGCTCTAATTTCAATCTGCCCTGTGTGCCAGTGGTCTTGGTGATTGAGATCAGGGCTAAGCTGGATTAAAACGACTGCACTGTTATTCACCGGACAACAAGCTTCCTCTGACCACTGGATTAGTCGGAGAAGTGTGAGGCAGTGTTCATTTTACTTTCATACTCGTGCAGCTCTGTCGTTTAGAACATGAGAAACTGTGGAAATGTGGCAGAAAGCATTAACAAGTGTGTGTGGTGTGTGTTTCCGTGTCATGCCCTCACTGTTTAATTACTTGTGTGTAAATCCTGTGGATTAAAGTTGTGTGTTTCTGTCTCTCAGCGGGGTTTATAATTAGAAAGCTTCGTCTGGGCTCGATGGTGCAACCTAGCTTATGCTGTTTTGATGGATCCTTTTTTGTTTTAATCTAATCCACTAATATTAACAAAAAATCTGCTCCTTATTTATCCTTTACCAACACTTAAACGACATATTGAACATTAAGGACAGAACTGGAAAAAGGTAGATATCTCTCCTCTCAATGATTGAATAGTGGTTTGAATAGAGCAGGAAGTTGTTTCAGCTCGTTTTTAAAGAGGGCAGCATAGTACTGTGGTTGGTAGCATTATAGCCTCGAAGCAGGAAGGTAGCTGGTTAAATCTCTGTTAAGGCATTTCAGAATCAGTTTATCGGCCAGGTATTTTTAGACATACTAGGAATTTGACTGGTAAAAGTAACTCCTGAAATACAGACTCGAAGACACATACTGTACATATACAAGAAGAGTAGAGAAATATGCAAATATGATTTTTTAAAGTAAATATAGAGGTAAAAATAGGATATGTACAAGCAACAAAAAAATCAGGGTTAATTATACAAGTATGAATAGATAGTAGAACAATAGAGAGGGATCAATGACTCAACAAACATCCTAACCTCGCCCACCTGATATCTGTTCAAATCACGAGACATCTGTTTGAAAGCCAGAAGAAAGCATTTGACAATGGGCAGAACCTTTCAGAGCATATCTGGCAGGCAACTGAATGATCGTTCTGTCAGATCGTTCACATTCATTATGAGCAGGTCAGATAATGTAGTAGAAGGGCACTACTGCCACAGTGTAAGGACAAAACTCATGCTCCTTCATAAAACAAGCTTTCACAAAAAACTGTCAGAGGTGGAGGGGGAAAATCCTATCTTTAGAGAAGTTTGTAGAATTTCTATTTTTAATTTGATAAATAAATCTGATCCAGATCTGTTAAACTGCTACTGAAGTTAGCATCTATGCTAATCTCTGTTTGAGCAGTCACTTCCTGCTGCTGTCTCGCTTGTAGCTCTCACTTCTTCCTGCTCTGGTTTAGGCTGTCCTGCTGTTTTGTAGATTGGATCTTGGGAAATGGATCTGCCTGATTAAAGACACTGAATCAGATTTATCCATCATGACAGGTTACTGGAGACTTTTGGACATATGCAAAATTGGACCTTTTATGGAAATCGTGGGAATTTTGGGGAATATATTGAAATTCTGTGGAATTAACTTAGAATACATAGCTAATTTAAAGAAATGGTTTCATTTTCAAACATGAATATCAACATTTTGTTTCATCATAGGTAGACATTCATGCAAAGTAATACATTTGAAAAAAAAAAGACATTTCAACAGATTCATTTGTTAGTAGAATTTTAACAAGTTTGATTTTTTTTATTAAACAACCAATTTCATCTTCACTTTATGCCATCCACAGGCTCAAACATGCAGCCTCAGCAGTTCAATTTTCTAGAATTATCTGTGCACATGATGGAGGAATGTACAATGCATACAGGGATGTGACCTCAGTACCCCCCAGCATGCATGGTGCTGTGTGCATGAGATTAAGGAATAACAAAAATATTCTCAAATACACTTGTATGAAATCTTTTTCTTAGTCAAGATTATGCTAAAATACATTTCAGTTGTATTGGACATTTGGTGTTTTAACTGTGAAAATAGAAGTTTATATTTAGATTTATAGCAGAAATTTTAATTAGACAATTTATTAGCCCAGCTCTTCATTCCATCTCTTTTTAGTGCTTTAGTTGATCAACTGTGATTCTCGAAACTCCATCAAACACCTGCGTAGTTCGTTGATCATCTTACTTTTTTGTTTATTTTTGTTTTTTTTCCATCAACCTGTCTCTTTGTTTTTGTTTGCTCAGGCTGAGAATTTACTCCTGTCGGTTCACTTCCCTTGTTGCAAAGGTTTGGTGGCAAATGCTCGATCACAAACCACCTTTGGTTTGTTGACTCTGAAAGCTGAAAACTCTCACACTTCGCTTCCTGTTTAGCCTCTTCTATTCACACGGCAGTGGTTACCAGGGAAACAGTCATGCCAGTTTGCTGCTGTGAGTGATGGGAAACTAACAAGGATGAAAGTGATCGGTATTGGAAATTTTGGCAGAAGCGAAAATGCATTTTTGCGTTTGGTTTGAAATTTGAACTGTGAGTGTGAAGTACAGATGAAACTTAAAATGAAATTTACTCACAAGTGCATACAGGATCAGTCATTCAATCTTGTGTTGACAGGCTTAAAGAGGGATTAAATGTTTGCTATGAATCACATATGAGTAACATTTACCCATAATTTTTTGTTTCGGACAGACTTTAGCCGTGTCCTGTTGCTGTTGTCCATCTCTGCAGCACAACTATAGCCCTTCTGTTCTGGTACTACAAGGGTGCTAATGGATGTATTGCACCCTCATTTCAAAGTTTCGCACCCTCTAGGTCTATAACAGCAACACCGTGCACTGCTCTCTTTATCTCTTCAAGTGTTCACTAATTATCCCAGCTATTGTCATATTGTTTCTGTAATTTTAACCGCTGAAGGTTTTGTTTGAATTCTTAATCTAAGTTGCAGTGAAATAACTCTTGAGAGCCAAATGTGCTGTACTGTTGATTTATTTTGGTCTAACCTTGCAGTGCAGATGGATTAATTTGATTCAGTGTGTGTTATCAGGGTGATCCATCTTGCCAAGCTCCAATCTACAGCAGGAAGTGACTACTTGTGTAGAGATTAGCATAGATGCTAACAGCTCCGTTAGCAGTTTTATCCAATCTGGACCATATTTCTTAATTAAATGAAAAACAAATAACACTACAAACTCTTCTAAAGAAAGGATATTTGCACTCCACTTCCAACAACGGAGAACATTTGTCCCATAAAATGGCTCATGCTCTAATCCTTTGCACCACAAAAGTAGTTTTTAGCATAAATCATGCTACACGATCTGTCTGTCCTGTAATGTGATTGACAGGACGCTGGTCCAGTCACCTGCTGGATATTCATTTGAAAAGTTCTGCCTACATTGTCTGAGCTCTTGCACAGATGGACGAGTGGAAAATAATGAACAGCCCATCTGGTGGATCAGGTTGATTTGGGCCATGAAGCTGTTGAAAACACATCAGTTAATAATGGAAACAGTTAAGTCAGTTTCAAAGGGAGAAATGAATGTGGCATCTACTACCAAGCACATTTATAAGAATATAAGGTTTATTAATGCAGCATCACCATATATGATATATTTTAAGGAAACATTCTGAAGCCAACACTTATGTGAATTAAAAAAAACAGCAAACCAAATTTCTATTGTCTGTTTTTATTTTTTTGTCTTTGAATTGCAGTCAGATGTGGGGTTTTGGATCTGTTCCCCATGGTTTAAAATGTTGTGTCTTGTCCTCTGCAGGTATTTTGCACTAAGCTCACAGCAGCTGGAATCCCTCAGGACGTCATTACAGGGATCTTCTCCAACATCTCCTCCATCTACTGCTTCCATGATAAGTTCCTGCTCCCTGAGCTCAAAACGAGGATAACTGGAGAATGGTGAGAAACAAACACTCAGCAGCTCATCAGCCACAGAAGCATCAGTGTGACGTTATTCCAAAAATGACTTTTGGACCCTTTGACTGCAGCATAAGAGGGAATCATTGTCCAGTTTCTATTGGTGTCAAAACAATAGGTTGCTTGTTTTGCATTTTAATGTATTTTGGGTAACCACCTGTCATGAAATTGTTTCCTCACATACTTTACAAATGATTTGGTGGGGACTAAGTCAGGGAAGAGGACAGGAAAGACTCAGAAAACCCCAAAACAAACTAGCATTGACAATCTGCTTTCAATGTTCCAAATTTACAGGGTGTTTTAAGAAGCTTTTGTAGATGCCAGAGAAGAGGTTGGTGTTGAGATGTTTATTTTTTTCCAAAACATAAAACTCATCCTTAAGTGCCCCACTTCAAGGACTGTTAGGGACATTAGATATCAACATGCAAGACATGTTGGTTCAGAAAATGGACGGGAATCAAAAACTGATTTCGGTTGAGAATAAACAACAACTTCTTGCAAAGAATTGCCAAGAATTCCTCTGATTCTGTTAGCTCAGCTTTATCAGTTCCTTCCACTTTGTTCTGCATGTCTTGCAAATCAAGGACATCACATTCTCGAAAGAGGCAGTCAGCACAAAATGACAAATTGTTCAAAAATAACAGCAACTTGCAGACAGATTTATCCATCAACACAGCATTGAAAACCAGATGTGACAGGTGTTACACCTGAAAACCCAAGAGGACCAACATCTACCCACACAGCAAATCCACAGGAACTGATAAGGGAATGATTATCAATACAATTTTATCAATTCCCAAACTACAACATTAGCCAAACTCCAGAGAAATGTTCATGAAATTAGTTTTAATTTTTGAAGTCTTTGTTTTTCCTACTGATGGGTGCTATGAGTAGTTCTCTTTCATATTTTTGAACCAACCTGGTTTGTTTATACATAAGTTCAGCTTTGTACATTTGTGGGAGGAAGACTGTTAAGTAAACTGAAGCAAACCTTTTTAGTCAACTATGCTTATCTGTGTGAAAGAAACAGAGACCAATTTTCTTAGCAAACTGTCAAGAGGCTCCTCCTAAATTGAAACTTTTGTAGACAAATTTGTACTCATGGAAAAAAACAGCATGAAAAAGATCTGTCTAACATACTTACTTCATGTCCTGATGAAAAAAAAACCCGGTCTACCTCTATTTTTGGAAGAAAATCAAACTTCAGAAGAAGGATATATGAAGAATATCTATTGTATTTGATTTTGGGACTGAATTACAAAAACTGACCAGAATTTTTGTATAATATTTCTATTACATGCTCTTAAACAAAAGCAGAACAAAATGTTGGAAAGAACTGGCTTTCTGTTAATTTCAGCATACGCAATAAACATGAAATGTTACAAAACTGCCATTTAATATGTTGTTTAACCAAAATGTTGCTGTGCTGTAACAAATAAACCTTTAATGCTGATGTAAAGCTCAGTCCCCACAGAAGGTCTTGTTTACTCATCGATGGAATTTCTGTCTTTTTATGTTGTGTTCCTCTGCAGGGACTCAAACCCTCGTATTGGAGACATCCTCCAGAAACTGGCTCCATTTATGAAGATGTACGGAGAATATGTGAAGAACTTTGACCGAGCCATGGACTTGGTCAACACCTGGACACAGAGGTCGTCACAGTTCAAGAGTGTTGTCCAGAATATACAGGTACATACGGGAATGTCAATTACTGCAAACTCTGGGTTGTAAGTGGTGTTGGTAGAGAAAATGCAGTCTCTACATTCTATAAGGTCCACGTCGTGCTCTTTTAGCGCTGTCTGTTTCTGCCGTGTAAAGTTTGAAATTTACAGTTTGCACTTTACTCGGCATCACAGTAGCTGAGCTGGTAGTCTATAGCCCAGTTTTGAAGGGCAGACTGCATATCGTACTGCCCACCTCTGCTGGTCATTTGTTGTTGTTTGTTGTGGATTTTTTCAATTGAACCAGCATTCTGCAAGTTTTAGTCACTGGGCAGTAAGGCACTGTTTCCCTCAGAGAACCATTTTGACTTAATGAGAGAGAAAAGCTGTAAAGTGACATCCACCCTCACCTGCCCCACTATCGTAGCAACCTGCAACACACAATGAATGGAGGAACATTTCAATAGCACCAGGTCTTAAGCAGTGTGAAATGATGACTTCTGCTGTGGCAGGCATAAGAGCATGTGAGTCAACACCCTGTGGCAATACACTGATGAGCTATGACATTGTGACCACTAGCTACCCTGACTGGTCTGCGGTTGTACAGCCCCATGAACAACAAACTGTGATGCTCTGTGTTCTGACACCTCTCTATCAGAACCAGTATTAGCTTCTTCAGCAACTTGAGCAACAGTAGCTTGTCTGTTCAGCACATGCATCAGAGACCCTTGGCACCCCATGGCCATTTTGTCTGTTCACCACTCTTCCTTCCTCGGGCCACTTTTGATTGATACTGACCACTGCAGAACAGGAACAGCCTACAAGAGCTGCAGTTTTGAAGATGCTCTGACCCCAGACATCTAGCCATCACAATCTAGCCCTTGTCAAACTCACTCAAATCCTTACACTTTAAATTTTTCCTGCTTCTAACTTCAACTTTGTGGACAAAATGTTCACTTGCTGCCTCATATATCCCACCGACAAACAGATGCCACAATGAAGAGCTATTCAGCGTTACTCACTTTACTTGTTATTACTGTTTTGCGTATATTGTCACACACTTCTTGCCGATACATGTGTCAATACAGATATTACAGAACAGATGCCGTTGGTACACAGGTGGTAGTTGAAAAATACACCATTCCTAGTATTACCCATGGCGTAGATTTAAATATGGCTGAAGCTAATTTACAGGAAGCAGCACCCATTCCAAATTTGAAATCGCTTTGGAGATCTCTGAAGACCTGAAAATTCCTTTTTTCTTCAATTGTAGGATCATTTAAACCTTGTCCCTGTGGTTTTGTTTTTCCAAAGCAGATTGAATAAAGTCAGGAAGTGTTCACTAATTACCCATGTTGTGATATGGATTACATTGTAAGGTTGCTGGAAATACCCAGCCCCAGTCAACACTACACACTTAACAGTTTGAACAGTTTCATAATACACTGATAAAGAAATGTGAGTCACTAGTGCATCTAGTTCGCATGCATTGGCTACATCAGATAAACTTTTATGGAAACCAATTTTTACCTTCGGTCCTCACATTAAAAGAAAAAATCTTTGTTTTTGTCTCTGCACCAACAGAAACAGGATGTGTGTGGGAACCTGACGTTGCAGCATCACATGCTGGAGCCGGTCCAGAGGATTCCTCGCTATGAGCTGTTGCTTAAAGATTACCTGAAGAAGCTACCTGAGGACGCTCTGGACAGAAAAGATGCAGAGAGTGAGACTTTAACCCGCCTTTTTTTATGACACGCTGTATTTTCAGTCATGACTTATTTACTCGACAGGTTTCAGAGAAATCTGCCAGTTACAGTTCTCTGACTTCCTGTCGACCTGTTTTACTTCTGCTTCCTCTGTGCCTCTGAACTCTCACCTGTCTCTGCTTTTAACATTGAGGTGCCGTCAGTTTTGTTCTCTGCTGCGTACAGATTGAACGGATTGATGCACATGTAAAAGTCCCCTCTTTTTAGCAATTTTCTGCAGAATTTCTTGCAGATCTTACAAGTGTTTAAAGAAAATGTAAGAGATAGTTGTTTTCTAGTAAAGTAGGGACTATCCAGAATGATAGGTAATACAAAGACTTCTTACTGCATCCATTGTACAAGCATCTGCCACTATTTAGCTGATGGAAGCATAACCACTACAAAGGAAAAAGAAAGCATGCAAGAGTATAAAAACTAAACTAAACAGCACAGACAGTGCAACCCCACCATGGTAGCCCACATGTTGCTGTTATACCTCAAAGCAATAGTTCAGCAATGAAGTAACCCTCATAATCTGATTCTTTGACCTCCCCCTAACACTCTGAATCATGTTTATATCATTATTATTTTGACAGTTACTAAGAGAACACATCATTCCCCATGGCAGATACCCACATCAGCCCCAAAGTCTAATAATTTTAAAGTCGGGTCATTACAACATCTCCTGAAAACTTCAGCAAAATCCATCTGGTAGTTTTTGTGTAATCTTCATAACAAACAAACCGAAGAATGGACAAATGCAGGCAAAACTTCTTTGCAGATAAAAAGCAGACATTCCTGCTTTAATTAATAAGGACAAAGTAAGACAACATTGTGGAACAGCCTTAATACTTATAAAACAGCAGGAGAAAGAGATTCATTTATCCAGTCTTTGGGTAGAAGTGAAATTAGAGCAGTTGCTAACCTAAATTCTGCCTCACAAGCACTAGTTTGTGCTTTGCAGCGGTGTGTTTCCAAAAGTAAAACCATGCCAGAGGTTAGCTAAAAATTCACTTTATCATGCTCTGCTTGGACACATCTGACTTTATAAACGTACCCTTCATGGCTTTGGCTCCCTGCTGCCCCACTTTTACTTGGCACAGTTAAAACCTTATTTTGGAGCTTGGTGATGGGATTTGGTTCACATGATACTTCGGCGCCAGGATGCTCGTTAGCCTCCTGGATTTGTCAAGCCTTGAACAAAGTGCTCAAAGATACAAAGAAGAGGACATGCGCCACCATTGATAGAGAGTGATCTGAACATGAGGCTGTTTTGACACAGATTTTTTTTTTCATCTCAAACTTACAAATATATATATATATATATATAAAAAACAATCAAACAATTTAGTAAAGTGAGACAGACATTCTCCTCATCTGCACAAAACTACCTAGTAAAGTGCTCCTAAACTTTTTAGTGAGTCCTGCTGATTAAAACATTAATCCAGTGTTAAAATCCGTTAGCCAACTGATGAAGCAAACATGCTGTTGTGGTATGATGTCCAATTTTGCAGGGCAAATTGAGGATATATAGGAGTATTTATCTTGATGTTAAAAATGTTGTGTCGAGAAACCATATCCCTTTTTGGTTAGAAACTTGAATAAATACTGACATGTGAAAGTTTGTTTTTGCAGCAATTAAAATATAAAAATATATATTTTTAGAAATATCTGTTTAAGAACACATGCTAAGATTAAGGGAATAGATCAGGTTAGTGCATCTTAATTGGTTGGCATAAGCTTAACATACCAGAACAACCAGAAGGTTTTTTGGTTCCAACTTCCCAGCAAAATATTGACAAGTATTAATTAGAGCTGGGCAATTCATCAATTTTTATGTAAAATTATAATTACAGCCTTTCACAATGATGAAAACTGAGTAAACTGGCATCACAAAAACATTTAGCCATATAAATTGTTGAACTTTTTAAGATTTTCTATGATTTATAATAGCATTACTTCAGAAAAATGTATTTTTATGAGAATATTTATATGTATTGCCCCTTTTATTTAAATGATGGTGTCAAAAGCATGTATGCTCAATGATGACATGTATCAATAAAGGGTTTAAGTATCAGTAAAATTGATCAATCCTGATCTGTACTACTAAGAGACTTTATCGAGGTCCCAAATCTGCTTTCATTTTATAAGCTTGAAATGAAAAAAAAGACTGTCAGCTTGTATCTGGACTCTGCCGGAACAAATGTCCAAGAAAATGTCATGTTGGGAACTTGGTAAGGTTGGCGGCAAACTGTCTGTCTGTCTTGGCAGTGTTGCATATAATGGGGGCAGAGGCAGGAGGGGGGTATACTGACCTTTAAAATCCAGGGAGCTTCGGAGAAAAAGTGGAAGGAATTGTCAAAGGGGGCAAGAGAGAGTATGGGAGGACTCTGCAAATGGGCCCCAGGCTGAAATCGTACACAAGCTAGCTGAAGCATATATGGGACGTGCCTGGTTACTACCACTCAACCAAACCAGCACCTCCTGACTCGTTATTTCACATAATATCTTCACTATTTCTTAAAAGAGAACATTCAGAATCAGAGATACTGTTTTAGACTGCAGAGGGACATTTGAACTGTACAGTTGCTCTTATACACAAACAGCAGTAGTAGATATAGTCTGAGCTAATATTTACTTCATGTACAAGTAGAAATACTATTGCATGACAGCTTTTCCTTGCATTGACTATTAAGAGACAGTTTTGTGTCTGTGATTCCAAATACCATCTTTATTAGAAAAAAATGATCAAGTACATCCTTCCATCTTTAAAAGAGACATATCATGCTTGTTTCTCCTTTTCACTATGCCAGACTAGGATGCCTGTAAAGCATTTCTGCCCTCAGTACAAGTCATTTAGTTCCTTCATTGCCCCACAATAGCGTTCTCAAAATCCTCATTTTAGGCCATTATCAAGCTCTCGTTGAAACGCTCGGTTTCCAGGCTGACCTCCAGTTACCTCACAACGTCTCAGCCCTTTGTGCTCTGATTGGTCAGTTCTATCGGGGGTAGAGCCAGCTTGTCCTTCTTCTTCTACTGTATTTTCAGGCAGGCTCAAAGCAGCGACTGCGCATTGAGTCCCCCTACAGGCCAGAGCTGGTAATGAGTGAGTGTGAGCTAGGGAGCTATATACCCCTGCTGGTGGATGTGTTCCTCGGTGACGGTTTTGTGGCTAACGGACATCACAGAGGAGGAAGTGTTTTATCAGATTACTCCAATAAAAAGAAATGTACCTTGTGTCGTCACGACGATTTAAATCTGGCGGTCATCTCGCAATGACCTATTTTCAGAGGCATCAAATCGTTCTAGGATATCAGAAAAAATACAATATCTCATTTTTTGAAAATTAAGGGGGTTTAAGGTCTTGTTTTCAAATTTATTATATTATATGTAAGTATTAAATCATGCATCAGCATGATATGTCTCCTTTAAAGGAAATTGTTAAATGGCTACTTTGAATGCTTGATTGGGGAATTTTTTTTATCAAACTCAGAGAATAAGATTTTATTTTGTGCCACCAATAAATGATCATCTCTGTTTGTTTTTAGACGAGGAGCATATTTACTGTCCAATTGATTTTATTAAAAGTATCAGAGAATGTTGGTCGTGGCAAAAAAAGAGGTGATTTGATTTTGGTGGTGATCAAAATACAGAAGCTGAACTTGGATTTTTTCTCAGGATTTGTTGACAGTGTGGAATAGGGTAGTTTTTCATATTTTTGCTAATAACTCCTAAAATGTTAAAGAGATTTTGATGACATTATTCAGGGCCATGGGCATGGCACAAGGGAGAAGTGAGTAGATTTGATGTGATCTGAATTCGGATGTGGATCCAGGGCATGGATGGGAGCACTTCTGGTTTCATTTAGTGTGTTACATAAAGTCTCACTTCATTTAGTCAGGGATAATATGTATTGTATGGCTTTATGTTGTTTATTTACAAAGACATAACATCAAAATTCTGCTTAAAACAGCCAATCTTTAGCTAAGAGAGCAGGACCAGCTTTATTGATGTCCCTGTTGTGATCAGCACTGTTTTATTGTAAATGGTGTATTCAATCTTTTGTAGGAATAATGGCTGGGTGATGCAGAGCTAATGTTTCTTGGTACATGCTCCAGTTTTTTTGGTAAAAATTCATTTTTAACCATCTTAATTTTAGCCTTTCCTGTACATAGTGCTTGCCCTCATTATGTAGCCTCACATACACATTTGCAGAGACAGATTCCACACCTCACTTCAGCCCGTGGCTTTATAACCACATATTAAATTTTACATGATGATAATGCTCTCCCACATCCTCATGCCTACTTCCTGGAGAATGCAACCACACCACACTTTTTTGTTTTTGAGCTTTTTTTCCTCTTCTTCTCTCCAGCTGACATGCAGTTTATCACAGTTGTTTTGGCCTCATTTCCTGCGGCTGTGTCGCTTCTGTTTATGTAGGCCATGATTAAGATGGCTGACTCAGGTGCTCCAAGGCATTAGTACGAGGCTCTGGATTGACTAAGAGCCAGCCTGATGGAGTTAGTGTGTTAAATGATGAGATGGGGCATTTTTGGTACATGTTTGGCATACAGTTTGTGTTTCAGTCCTTACAATTCTCTTTTTTTTTGGAGGATTGGGGATCATTGGAAAGCATGTTATTTGACTTTCTTGATGCAGTGTCATCCTGGAAGATTAGATACAACAAAGTGAAGTCATTTAGAAATATTTAAATCAGGGATGGTTTTAAATAGGGTACGTCAGGTTTAAGCTCACTGTCAGGAGTCCGTTTTGTTAGAAGAATAAAGAATGTAAATGTAAAAATATTACATATTCACAAACCAACAAAATTATCAAATGAACAATTTTCTTCTGTTCTTGATACTCCAAACTTTACATAACTTATATAAATGAAAAGTAGATAGTGATGCTTAATTTGATAAGCTTAATTCAGAATTCAAGGCCATATAAGGTATTTTTAAAGCCTTAAAGGTCTCGTCCTGCAAAATGCAATTTTGTTTTCTTTTAATGTTTGTAATGTTTTGCCTTTTATTATTGTATTGTTTTTGTAGCTGTAGTATTTGTAAAGTGACCTTGCGTGTCTCAAAATGCACCCATAGATACAATTTTTTATTATCATTAATATATGTTTTTTAACCATGAACCTGTCCCATCAAATGGTTCTGTACAGCATCTTCATATCACAAAAAGATAGGCTGCAATATAATCTGATACAGTAATAATAAATCACAATACCATTTGATGATTCATGATGAGATTCAATGGGTATGACTGAGTATGTAATGATATTTTACAATATCAATAGATACAATCCAGTAAGTTAAGATATAGGGCTCTAATTTCGTAGTCCAGGCGCACCTGCCTGCGCTGGCCTTCGCCGCGCGGACAGGGTGTGACCTGCGCACTTTGCAAGTTTCCTGCAGTGCCAAGAGAGGCGCACTCATGGCGCAAAGGGGCGCAGAGGTTGTGTGTCCACGCCCACGTCTCTGCCTCTCCGCGCAAATGTAAGAGTAGGAGGAGAATAGACGTGAGTGGGATGAACACAGCCGATCGCTGTCTTCACCAATCAAATGAGCGCCTCCCGCTTTTTTTTTTTAAATGCGCTGTGGCTGAGGCGCAGCGTCTGATTGGTCTGAATTATCCCCGCCACCGCGGAAACAGTGTGCTGGAAAGACCCGGCAGTGGAGACGCTGTCCCTTCAGCAGGAGAATGGACAGTTCTGTACTCCGTCTTTTTAGATCACATTAAAAATAAAGACTAAAAAAGAGGAATATGGGAAATCACGGGTAAATCCTGAGTGACGTACATTTAATTTATCTCCTTTTTCTTCGTCTTTTTCTCCCTCTTTTCTTTGAATTTAATGAAATGAGAGAAGCCAGATATATACTCAGTATCAGATGTTAAAGCTGTTTATTGTTGACTTGTAAGATGTGCATCAAACTTCCAGCTGCCGTCAGGTTAAGTTTCCATTATGACAAACGGCTTTAATCCGACATCAGATGTGACGGGACAATTAATATAGATACAAATGTATATGCTGGTTCAGACGGTTACATGAAATAGTGATTGCTGTGATTGCTTATTGCATTAAAATGTGCCTGACACTCTGAAAACCTGCCCCTGAGGCTTTGTTGACTTGTGGGCACATGTGCGCTTGTCACCAAATTACAGCTGCGCAGGGTGCGCTTCGCCCTGCTACGAGGTTAGACCAGGTTGGAGCTGGCATGCTTTCAGCGCACTTTCTGCACTGTTTTTGGCACAAAATTGTCACTGCGCCAACATGAATCTGCCGACACCTCCCCCTGGTGCGCCGTCACACCCATCTCTGCGCAGTCGGTCTACCAAATTGTCAAATTGGCAGTGCACGGCGGTGCGCCGGACGAAATTAACACTGCGCAGGGTGCGCCAGGCTTGCGCCCCCTGCGCTGCGCTACGAAATTAGGGCCCATAATATTATGGGGAACATACTATTTGTAATATTAGAACCAGACTGAAGGCTAGCTTTATCTAAATATGATTTTTATGCTGACATGTCATTCTGTTATTCCTTCTTTCAGAGGCACTGGAGCTGATCTCTACAGCAGCTAACCACTCAAATGCAGCGATCAGGAAAATGGTAAGACTTCTTTCTTTTTTTTTACGCTTCTTTACTCATCTTAAACTTTAAAAAAACAAAAACAAAATCTAAACAAAATGATGCATATTATGTACATTAAACAACTCCTCATGTCCATCAAATAATTGAAAACATGAATTAACTTGCGCATGTACATCAACACAACAAACCAGTTATCCCCACCATGCGGTCCTGGTTAGCCCCCAAACCAGAACAGCACGGTGGTGCTGGTTGGATCCTCGTGTCAATCAGGGCCTCTCTTTTCTCTCTGCATGCATGAGCTCTCTCCGGACACTCTGGCTCCCTCCCACAGACCAAAAACATGCTTGTTAGGTTATTTATGATTCTAAATTGCCCTTAGGTGTTAGTGTGAAGGTTGTGCATTGCTCTATGTGGCCCTGTGATTGACTGGCGTCAGGTTCGGGGTGTACCCTGCCTCTCACCCAATGTCAGCTAGGAGAGGTTGCAGCATCCAGCGACCTCGAATCTCTGCAAGCACCTGGGTGCACAAGCCGATTCTTCATTTACACATCCAAGAAAACAAACAAAAAAAACCACAGTAATAACAAATAGATAAACACTTTAGAAGAAATGTATAGTTATACATACACTCATTAAATAAAAAAATAAAAAACACCTGCTGTGAATACACAAATATTGTAAGCTCTCATTGAGGTGCACCTCATTTTATATGCCTGTATGTTCAATTTCAGCTAAGTTATATGATTCATTCCTGTCTATGAAGTAATGCACCTTTTTAGATTGATATAAACGCTGCTCAAGCTTAAGTACCATAAACAAATTCATAGATATTTATTTCCGTCTCTCTTTCTCTCTCTCTTTCTCTTTCAGTATGATCATACATATATTAATGTAAACTTGTGTATTTATACACATCAATCTCACATCTATATGCACACACATCAAGCCTCTCCTTGACCTAAAACTCCTATTAGTATTTTTACACTTTGTAAAGCTTCTGCTGTTTTATTGTGAGGATCAGCGAGTGTATTACCCAATAAAAGTGTTGCTCATGCTGTTCTGTCTGTCAGCAGCATTGCAAGAGTTTGTCTGGGGGAGTTGACGTGTTGAATTAGTGCAGACAGGATGTTGCCGTTTCCTGCCTCGACTTTCACAGCTTCAGGAAGCCTGACTGACTCTTTTCAACACTCATCCTCTACATCTCTGCCCTGTGTCTGGCTGACCGTACTCACATTTCGCACAACCTTGAAACAAGTTTTGCAGACAAATGTGCTCTGAGTCAATACAGACATATGATATCTACTGTCTGCCTCACTGGAAAACCCATGAATGAAATTAGAGGCCAAGCTGATAATAAAACAACCCCCTCTGGTGGAGTTTGACTCTTGTGTCTTTTCATCTCATCTGAGTCTGCTTTTCTCATCTTGCTGTTGCCTGTTTGCTTCCAGGAGAAAATGCACAAGCTGCTGGAGGTTTACGAGAGGCTCGGAGGAGAGGAAGACATCGTAAACCCGGCCAATGAGCTCATAAAGGAAGGACATATCAAGAAGATGTCGGCAAAAAATGGAACAGCACAAGACCGATACCTCTACTTGGTGAGCACTGAGGTGTTAAATTACAGATCAATCCATTGGAGACCTAGCAATTCATGTTTGTCTCCTTATGGCAGGGGTGTCCAAACTATGGCCCGGGGGCCAAATGCGTCCCGCTTGAAACAGCTGAATGAAGAACATTTTGGTTACAACAGAAAATACAATGTATCGTGCACATTTTCTGCCACATGTACTTTGTCACAAGGTCTCAATTACAAGCATATGGAAATATTCATCTTCAAGCACCAACAATCTTGCAGTTTACTCTTGTTTTGTGTCTGACAGTGAAGATAAGTCATCAGTGCCCATCTCTGCTGCTAATCCAGTGATAGCCCAGGGTAACAAGGGCCCCTTGACAGCTGATAACCCCCCAAACCCTAAAACTTTAGCTTGAATACTTTAAAAGTGAGGAGCAGCAAGTGGCCCGGTTGTCCATGTATTCCTCTTTATGCAGCCTGTGATGTAAAAAGTTTGGACACCCATGCCTTATGGAATCATGGATCTCTAAAGTTTACTCCCAAAACATTAGTTTGTTGAATCTTAAACCGAAAGTATCAGGCTAAAACCTTGAATACCATGCTTAATGAAGGAGATTCTTGCCTTTATGGTGAGGAATTGTTTGTTAAACTGTCTCAATCACTAAAAAAAGTTCTGTATGGTCAAAAAGGCTGCCAACACAACCAGCACATTAATACATTGAAAACTGTGAGTCTTTAGGGATGATTTAAAAGTGATTTAGTCAGAGCATTTTTGTATTTAAGGGGAGAGAGTTCCAGAGGGTGGGGGCAACAATGATGAAAGCTCTGTCCACACAGGACGGTGCAGGGTTCTGATGGGTGGGGTGAGGAGGTTTGCTTCAGATGACCTTAAATTATGCGCAGGAGTGTGACAGTGAGTGGGAGGAGGCTCAGTGGCTGAGGACTTGGTGAGGAGGAGGAGGATCTGGAATTGTATGCTGTATGGGAAAGGGAGGAGATTTTGAAAGGTTGGAGGGGTTGATACAGTATGATCACAGAATCGGATGTGGGTGGGGAGACAGGTGACAGAGTTTTGGATGTAATAAAGTACTATTGCAGGAGTTGACTGATATTGTTTTTATTAATCTACGTGTGTGTGTGCATGTGTATATAAATATGCAGTAGGGGTGTAACGAAATGGTCAACTCACGAAACGATACGAAATATGAAACAGGGCTCACGATATGAAATAAAGATTATAGAAAATCCCCAACAGTAGGAAGTTGTGCAAAAATCTCATTTTCTTTATTTTCTTCCTAATGCAGACATACAAAAAAATATTGCTGCATCAGTACAAAATAAATGGTCTTTGAAAACAAACAAAATTGTAGTTTTTTTCCCCTTATTTAGACTACAGTGCAAATACAAACATAAAATCTAAATAACATGCTTTGTTGTTGTAACAATCAGGATAAGTACACTCTTGAATGAAAAGGAAAACAAATAGCAGTCCTCAGAGCTGCAGTTTAGACCTATAAATGTCTGAACTGTGAACTATAATATTTAGCCTATAACAGTGCATATACTTCTGATCTTCAAGTATGGATCAAATTCTGTCAACTCAACAGTAGATGCAAAAGTCAAATATTGTTTTTTTATGCAGACTTACACATACAGTTGCTGCCTGTCTCCAGTTCAAAGTAGTTGGTAGTTGGTAGTTGGTAGTTGTATTCACAGCAGTTTACTGCGGACTGTAGTAGCATATTTTGCACACGGTTGTTGTTTTGTCTGCAATCTTCTCACCGTTCTCTCGTCTTTTACACGGGATGCCAAAATAGCTCCACACAACCGATTTATTTGACGAAGGAGCGTCAGCTAATTCCTCCACCTTGTCTTCCTCCATTCTGATGTGTTTTGCTACGGTAGGCGAGGAGGGTAAAAAATCACCAGTGCCCCTTCACGTTTTTTTTACTTCGTGCTTTTATTTCGTGCATCTTTGAATTTTATTTCGGCATATTTTATTTCGCTAAATTTCGTGGCACGAAATTTCGTTACATTCTGAATGTACATACTTAATACAGTATATGCTGTATGCACTGGGCTGGATGACAGTGTTTTTGTGGGAATTGCATATTACTTGTTGAGTAGATTATTTTAAAAGCATTTTTGAAATAAGCATGGACTTAGATTTTAAATGGTTCAACAGACAAAGAAATTTTGTCAAAGTCTGTCACGAGTGCTTAAGAGACTGCTACATAAAGATTTCTTTTCAGTTCTCATAACAATGATTGTAGCCTTGATCTTGTTTAGACCATATTCTTGCAAAGAAAACTTTATCTGTGTATATTTCTAAGAATGTCAGCTGATCATTACTAAAATACTACTAATCAAAAACAATCAACTTTTAATTGAACTTTCTTTCAGTTTATTAAATCTGGAGGTGCTGATTTTACTGAAAGCATGTTGGTATCAGTTCATCAATCTTTATTTGTATAGCACCAAATCACAACAAAATGTATCTCAAGGTGTTTTACAAAAGTGTAGTTCAATGCTACACTTTTCTTTTCTGATGCAGAACTATATAACAGATAAATGAGGAATAATGACCCACGTTAATGACTCAAAGGTAATGATGTCCACAACAAAGCACCATCTACTACACAACAAACAAAAGTATTAATAAAGATATTTTCATTTTGACTTTTCTTCTCATCCCTCAAACTTTGTCTTGAAATTACTTAAATTCACAAGCTTCATTTTTTCTGGGTCTTGGGAGGCCAAAGTTAAATATCCTCCAGATGAAGAATATTCATCCTAATAAAGATTTTCCTCTATTTTCTGTTCCTGATCTAGTTCAACAACATGGTGCTATACTGTGTGCCTAAACTCAGACTGATGGGACAGAAGTTCAGTGTCAGAGAGAGGATCGACATCGCCGGCATGGAGGTGCGCATACACTTCTCTTCTTCTCAGTGGGTGTTTACACTCATGCTCCTTTGTTTGTTCTGCTCGGCAAACAGTTAATATGCTCTTGTCCCTGGCCTTAGGTGCAGGAAAATGTGAAGCAGAACCTTCCTCATTCGTTTGCCATCATCGGCAAGCAGCGTTCACTGGAGCTGCAGGCAAGGTAAGACATTTTATTAACTTAAGGAATAAAAACAGTTTAAACTAATTCTTCTTTGCTCCTGTTGTTCAGAGGTAAGCTTATTTCTGTTTGGGCACCGAAGTGTTTGATGAATACAAAAATGGAGCAACATGTTAAAAGGAGGACTCGAGCTGTTTTATCATGCTTTTTTATTTAAATTTTACTTATTTTTTGGTAACAGAAAATAAAAAAAAATATATTTGTTTTTCTTTTCATTCACAAAATACTGATTTAAAGGTGACATGTTTAGCAGAACCTATTGTTGATATTTCAAGTAACATTTTTATGGATAAGTTTAAACACTCACTAATAGTGGTGGTAAGAGAGACAGATATTTTGCCACAAACCAACGTTGCCCTTTTTTCTTGTCTGCATGTTTAAAATGATAATTTCCAAGAAGCTGGATCCACCAAATTCCCTGTCTGCAATCTGGCAGATTTGTGTTGAAAAACTTAAAAAAATGATCCTCTTTATAAGTAACCTTTAATTAAAAAGAATAATATTCAAAATTAGCCTGTATAAAACTGTAGAACACCTCATTAAGAATTTAAAATTGGATTTATGAAGTTTTCCTACCAGAAACGGTTGTTTTTCTCCCTCTTTGTGATACATTGAACACATCATCATCATGACAGTTCATCTAAATTCAACAAGAAATCTTTTTTTCTGAGCTGCCCTTGAATATATCGCATTGTGAACATAAGTAAGGCTGTTAAATTAGAAAATCTAATAACAATTTTATGGGGAGTTTTTTCACAAGCAGCACTCTTTATTAGGTTTTTTTCTAAACTGACATTCAAAAGGTATGGTATTTTGGTTTAATGAATGCACAATGCTGATGTGCTTGGACCTAATAAATTAGTGAGCATGAATAAGTGCAAACATTTTTAGATATTAATGTTTAGAAAAAAGCTGAACAGGGTCTGTTTGAATCTCGATTCTTGCCCGCGATAGGTTAGAAAGTTGTTTTTTTTCCAAAGTCACTGAATTTGCATTTTCCCACATAATAAAGTATTGAGAAAGTAAATTAAAAGCTAAACCATCATCTGCTGTACAGTTCTAGTAATAACACATAGTTGTGCAAATTAACTTTTGGTTGAGAAACACTTTTTTAAACCTCTTTTTAAGACAACCTTAATCAAACTTTATTTGTATAGAACTTTTCATACAGGACTTTGTAATCCAAAGTGCTTTACATGCGAAAAAGATAAAATAAAATAACAATAAGTGGAATGAAAAGCAGAAAATTGCCTAATTGCATAAAATAAAAACATAAGACCCCCACAACCCACAAACCACATTCAATATACACACTCACTTACTGAAACGCACAAAGACATAAAAAGGAAATTCTGACAGAAAACAGAATTAGAGGACTGAGGAAACGCTATCTTGAATTAAAAATGAGGAAACACAGGAGCTAAAACTAAAATATTTCTTAAAAATACTTGAAAATACTAGAGGGTAAGATAAATAAATGTGTAAATACATAAATAAATAAAATAATATAACAGTATAGAATAAAAGTTGGATAAATAATATGGTAAAATGAGAAAGTGTCAGAAAGTTCTGGCACAACTTCGCCAACTTCCAAGGTGCTTGGAGAGAAAGAATCTTGAAGAGGTCAAAAAAGCTCCAGCAGCACTTGTAGTTAAGGAAACAACTTTATTTGACCAACGCGTTTCGGCTTGTGGCCTTCATCAAAATGAGAAAGTGTGACATCAGGTGCATAATAAAATCAGCTAAAATAGGATAATAAAAGGAAAAGCATTTCACAAAGAATAAAATTCCAAATAAAAACAACAAAATACAAGGGTTAAAATAAGTTAAAATATAACGTAAAATAATAATAAATACAATCAGCTAAACGCCAGATTAAAAAGGTAGATTTTGAGTTTCCTTTTAAAAATATGAACAGTAGGGTGCAGAGCATCACAGTAGTCAACTCTGCATGTGATAAAGCATGGATAAGAGTCTCTGCATTGGCCTGAGAGAGAAACTGGCACACTCTGGAGATGTTCTTTAAATGATAAAATGATAAAACCTTAATCATTGCTGTCATTAATGCAGCTTTTCTGTTTTACAGGACAGCTGAGGAGAAAGAAGACTGGATACAGGTGAGGCCCACTCAACAGCCCCCCTCTCTAGATGGACAGTTACTGTCTCTGCTATGAGCCCCCGCGTGTGGTAGCTCAGCTTTATTAGAGAATTGAATTAGCAAAGATTTCCTCCCCACACTCATTTAGAGAGTTTGGGAATTAAATTCTCTAATAAAGCTCGTCATTATTGCTCGTTTAGCCCATTACAGCAGAGAAAAGCTGATTAAATAATTTTGCAGGGTTGAAAGGGGGTGGGATGGGGTGTGAGAGGTATTATGTTTGTTTTGGTACACTGCACGTATGCGGGGCGGGCTGGAGTACAAAGATAGAGGGTTTAAAAGAAAAGAAGAGGAGCGTCTTAGAAGATTTTGTTAAGAGAATTTTGGCTTTAAATCTGACTTCATCGTGTCTAATTTAAGCATTTTAATCCCCAAAATAAATGAGCTTAGACACTTAACAGGAAGCTAAAAGATTGAATGCATCCTGGAAAATGAAATGTCACTGAGTCAAATCGATAATCCATCTCTTCCTTCTTCGTCATCCCTCTTTTATCTCTAATGCCCTTCTTGTCTTTATTTTTCTTCTCTGACTTTTAGGTGATCCTGGCAACAATTGAACGACACAAACAGAACAGTGAAACATTCAATAAAGCTTTCAACAGCTCCTTCTCCCGGGAAGATGACCACGTCCCTGAGTCACCGGTCAGTCCTGCTCCTCCTTCATCCCCCACTTCATTGATCATAGAATTAGAAAGTCAGCCATCCATCGCAATGAATCATGGGAGACTTGTGGTAGACCAAACACTTCTGTCATAGTCTGCTCTTTGTCTGCCTGAACAGCTCTCCATCTATGGATGTAGTAGCATCAGATACATAAAGAAGCTCTTTCTTTCCATCTCTGACAGTAACAACACGTAGCGTCTGCGTGTCTCGACTCCCAGAACCCTCTCATGACCTAATAGGGAAAGCCCTGTGTTAAAGTGTATACAAAACTCTTATGGATCTGCTTTGACCCACTTTGGGCTGGCTGGAGCTGGAACTGCTCTCAAACTGGAGGGTTAGATCTAGACTGACATCTAGTGGTGGAGCTGTCTTACTGCAGGAGAATCTGCTGATGCTCATTATATTGTATTTCCTCTTCAGGGCCCCTGGTGCAACACTTCCATCGACTCAGACGGTGAACGACTGCACGAGAGGGTAAGTTACTGATTTTTATGTATAACTCATCAGCAAAGTCGTGCTGGCTTGCAAAGTGTTTTATTAAACAAATAAATCATTTAAATGCAACATTTACAAGATACATAGACTGACATTACAGGCTGTTCTTCTATGTAGATTTGAATGTAAGGGGCATCTTAAGTAGAGCTGTATTCTTATTTACAGGCCAATATTTACCCTACTTTCCTCTAACCTGGCAAACAAAGTCAGAGGTGTGCAACTTTGGTTACCATGAGGGAAAATTACATTATTCTCTGATTCAAAGGGCCAACTTTTTACTAATAAAAAAACTATCAAAAAGATAATCAGAAATACCAGTAATAAAAAACAATAAATACCTACCCTTTTTCAGAATTAATATTCACATTTGTAAGTTAAAAACTAACAGTAATGCTAAATTTAATGAGCCATGAGAATGTACTTTCTAAATACAATAAAAAAGTATAGACAGGTTTTTTTTGTATTGTTGAAATATTTTCGCGAAAGAGTCCCACTGAGATAAAAAAAAAAGTCTTTAATAAAAATCCTGGCTAGTTACAGTGATGAAAATCTTGGCTATATTTCTTTATTTAACCCTTGAAAGCCCAAGACCATTGATTATAGCCAGAAAATTCAAATTTTTTGGAGCTGAAATGTTTGTTTCACTTGCTGCTAAAATACTAAAAATATTAAAATGTTCATAAATTCAACATATAGATTTTTCGTATCTCATTTAATACGTTAGGTGTTTTTGGCAACTGATAATCCATTCGAGGACATTTTTATCTTTTATCTGGTTGTATTCAGATGTTTTTTGTAATTTGTTGATCATACTTAGTAGATAGAGGTATTATAAAAGTATGTATCAAATATGATACAATTGGCTTTATAGGGTTAAATTAACTTACCATACTTTTCCTCTCAGTTACATTGATGCTGGTTTATGAAAGACATTTGAAGCACATAATATCTAATTATTTGTTGTGAGGAAAAGATAAAACTAGTTTCTTAAATCTAGGATAAAGATCAGTTTGCACGTCACCTACATGATGTGTTGATGGCATATCACACTAAAACTCCTCATGGCAGCTTCTGTCTTCTTTATGAGAGCATTTTTTGGGAAATTGAAATTGACCAGAGGGATACATTAAACAAACCCATTGTGCAGTGTGGGGTGTTGGGGTGAAGTTATGGCTATGTCATTTTTGGATGTCCAATTTCAGTCCAAAGAAGGGTTGTTTTGTAACACCAGGTGACGTATTTTTTGGACATCTACTGATTGTCATGGCGTCATACCATCATATCTTCGTATAGACATCTTTTATGTCATATTTTGGACGTTTTAGTTTAATGGCAGAATTATGTCTCTTCTATCATATGTTGGACCTTTGTAACTTCGGATTGACGTCTTTTTTCGACGTCTACCGACATGTATAGTCTGAAGGTAGTCGTTACTGGACATCTATTAGACATTGTTTTTACAACTTTTCCCAAGGCTGGGGGCCATGTTTCCAACCAGCTAATTTTCCAGATGTTTGGAAATGCATTTTACCTTTTGTATGTCTCCTTATAACCTCCTGCTGAGAAAAAATATCCTTTTCTGATAACGCCATTTTATTGTCTAACTGGAGATGAATACAATAGCCTACAACTCCTGTTCCAACTCAATACTGAGCCAAACTAACAGAAAATATGTGGTATGAAACATGTCCTCCACCGTGTGGAAACATGGTACTACAGTTAAACACATACATATAAACCCCAATTCAATACCCCCATTTCAATGTTTATTCAAATATAACCAAACACAGTTATTTGCAATAAAGTGTTCTTCAGCAGCTGGCAGGTGGTTGTCCAGGGATTAAGAATCCTCCACCATGTCTCTGTGGCGCATGTTTGAGGTGCTCAGACATTTTTACCCTGATGCACTCCATCAAAAACATGATCAGTAAAACTGTTACAGTCAAGAAAATCTTGAAAATATGCTTCAATCAGAGGCAGCAATAAACAAGTGAGTCTTTAACTGTGATTTTAAAGAACCAACAGTTTCATTGGACCTGCAGTTTTCTGTAAGTTTGATCCAAATCGACAAAGCTGAAACTACAACGGCAGATATTTTTTGTTATTCAGATTTTAGTTCATTATCGTGTTCTTGTAGTTTTTTGTTACTTTGTTTGAACATATGCAATGGTAATAGCAACATTCCTTATTCACCAATTTGTGCAATTCCTACTGAAAATTTGTTGTCACATGTTTAGTTACTTTTCCTGCACCTGCATTTGTATGTATTTCAGGTAGTCAGTGAGAATAATACTTTTTTGTGTTATTCAAGCAGGTGTCAAATGTTGAATTTCTTTTGCAGCATTGTATCAGGGTTAACCCTTTTAGTATCTTGACAACCTCAATACAAATCGCTGGCTGTTATCATTTTTCAGTGTTTAGGGGACATAAGTTTACAGAAGGGACCTTTGCTGATGCTGCAGAAGTTATAGAACAGAACATTTAACAGCAAGAAACCAGAAAAAGCAGTGACTCTCTTTACAGCCTACTTTCATTGGAATTAAAACATTTTTTAGGACCAAGGCTTGAAAGATCTTTTTTTTGAACATATACCTCTGCTATAGTGGCCTTTTAAAATTGATAAAATACTGATCTTTTTAAGTAGTTGTACTTCTTTACAGATGTTCTTGTAGTAATTTTCATGGTAACTATTGTTCCATTGGACCCCTGATGAGTGATTCGCTAAAGTAACGTACAGTAGCTATCTACCTCTCTTCTCCTAAAAAGGAAAGACAGACTCTCTCATGTTAATGCTCAAATAAAATAAGTACATCTCACTCTTTGTCCCATGACACCTCCACCAAAACAATCTGACAGCTATAGATACAGTTGTCTTTTAAAAAAAGGATCATGTGTCTGTGTTGGAGCCTTTCTTTCTGTCTCTCATTGTTATTAGAAAGGTGAAATGGAAGATAGGCAGACAGAGCAAACAGAGCAAAGCCGGCCGAGCCCTCAGACATTCCTTTGGTTCATCTGTGCTGAAACTGAACAGGCCGCAGACCTCGACATATGACTGTGTTTTTGTGTGTGTATTTTCCAGAAAAGTTCCAGGAAAAAGGACAAAGAGAAGCAAATGTGTAAAGGCTGCAATGAGACTTTCAACTTCACCAAGCGCAAACACCACTGCAAGTCCTGTGGAGCGGTGAGTGCAGATGGGAAATGTGGAAACTCTGTGGAAGGGGACAAGTGGAACATTTACTTCGGACAATTAACTGTGAGCAACCTTGCAGCCTTTCATCGTGGTCTCTCTCTCTCCGTGTCCTTCTGCAGGCCATCTGTGCAAAGTGTTCGAAGACCTTGGACAACAAAACGAGCCGAGTGTGTCCGGAGTGTTTCGAGGCCAGCCTCAGCCTGGAGAATCTGGGCGTCAGTGAACAGAGGAAGAAAGCTGAGGTGAGACGGACAAAAACAGCAACACCTGAAAATCTGAGCGTGCATTGTGGTTTACTCCTCTGCATGATTCACACCAGTCTGATTAGGAGTAGGCAAACCCCAATTCCAATGAATTTAGGGCATAGTATAAAACATAAATAAAAACCGATTTCCCAACCATGTATTTTTCAGAGCATTTCTCAACTTTCCCAGTCTTTTGTTGCCCCTGTCCCAGCTTTTTTAGAGGGGTCAAATACAAAATGAGTGAAGATGCTATCAGGAGTTTCTAAGTAATTACAAAAAGTCTCACTTTTAGATATATGCCTGATCAAAATACACACTTTAAGATGAGTTTTATAGCATCAAAATAGGTTATCTATAAATGCTATTCCTTAGCCTTCTGGTCGGGTTGGACAGGGCTGGACTGGCCTGGATACTCAACTTCAGGAACAAGACAATTAAAACTAGAGCAAATTTATATTATTCAGACACGTCTTAGAGCACCGGGCTGTAAGTAGCGATATATAGCCGGCTACAAAACTACGATAATAAGTTTTCCAAAAATTGCTTGTTGTCACACATCAAAAACTACCGCTACGTAACTAGAAAGAGATACATTACCTCGTCGCTTTGCATCCTGTAAGTTGTTGAAAAAAGAAGTTGTAAAGCAATGCAGAGTTCTGAGGAAGGTCCACGCTGCATGCTTTGATTAGCATCACAACAATGGCACGTTTTGGCTTTGGTCTTTTGGTCTATTGGTGCGTTCCAGTTGTAGTCAGCAGTAGGAATTTCCGAGTTCCGAGTAGGAAACTGCAGCTGGAACGTCCCCACTCTGGAGCTAACAACAGCTAACAATAGCCTGGTAGATCGGCATGTTTTTTTCCGACTTCAACTGGAACACCGATAAGTCGGAGATGATGTCACTCCCAGTTCCGAGGTTACTGGAACGCAGCATTACAACAGTCGCCGCACGAGCACACGGGTAGCAGAGTCCTAATGTCGCCAGTAATAGATTCTCCTCATAGCACCTTTAAAAAAACAATGAAATTTATCAGTGTGAACTTTAAATACCCTTTTAGTGTCGTCAGTTGAATATAGGACATAAATTATGATTTACAAATCATTATGTTCTGTTTTTATTTACATTTTACGCAACATCCCAACAGAATTGGGGTTTGTATTTTGTTTTTATTCCGCAACTAGCACTCAACCGTGGACAATATAAGCAGTGCGATTTCTGTAACATGAAACACCACGTGGACCATTTAATATAGTATCTGGGAAAGAGCCCATAGACAGTGTTTGGGGAGGGAAGAATGTAAAACATACTCTCGTCAAAACATTTCAGAAGTAGAGTGGTAATATGATTCTCTGCATAGTCTACAGAGAAGATTAGTGTTATTTGTTTTTCACTTAACACAGAAATGGGCTCCAGATCTGATAAAACTTCTACGGAAGCAGTGAGCATCTCCTCTGAAGTGAAGAGTCATTTCCTGCTGTTGCTTCACTCATATCTCTTACCTCTTCCTGCTCCAAAGACCGCTGACTGAGCTGTGACGCAGTCGTTGTAGATTGGAGATGGCTATGTCTGATTACAGACCTAAATCAGGAAGCTCCAGCTGCACTGCACGGTTATGGTCTCTTAATTAAAAATGGGTCATAAACTTTCCTGTTTGCCCTTAGTATCTAGGTGTGCGCTCTTCTTGCTGTCATAAACGTGTAACTATAGCCAATATACAGCCAGAAATTCTCATATTGCCTTCGTATAGTGAAGTCTGTTGCTTGGTCCATCACCTCTGTGTCCTTCTTTTACCATCTTGCAAGTTTTCTAAAAATAAAAAATAAGAGTGCATACATAAAAACAGCGTATCAAAGGAAAAAATATTTTTGCAGTCATGAAGATATAGAAATAAAAATAAATGTCTTATAAAGTGTGCTGTGTTTGACATTACTGATCCACTCTCATGCTCAAAATGAGGAATTTTTCAAGCCAAACAATTTCAGATTGTCCCAAAATAATTAAAAGTCCAACTAACCAGTTTAAAGTCAAGGATCCAGGACCGCATTTTTTGATAAAAATATTAAAAGACTTCCTTGAACTAATTTGTAAATCTGGCGCAGTCTGTTTAGTCACCTGAGTCCATTTATTCAGCTAACCACACAGTTGCTTAATAAAATCATGTTTGCCTAATGTTATGATTTAATTGCGGTTTAAAGGAGATGTGATAATACAAAAGTGAGGCCGCCATGTTTCTGTTGCTGCTTGCACATTTTGGTCCATCTGAAGAGCTACAATGAGGTTTCATCATCATAACACTTTTCTGCATACTGCAACAATAATGGCTTAGCATTAGTGCCAGATGTATGATCACACACTATGTTTTTGTGCTTCAGAGCAGCAATATGTTAACCTGACAAGCCAGCTGGACAGCTCCATGTATCTGCCACAGAAATATTTCACTCGTCCATCTGGGTAGGAGCCCTTTAAATTTGTTTTCAGGGGCAGAACGTCCAAAAAAAAAAAAAAAACACAAGCTTGTGATTGGACAATTGTTTGGCTCGTCACATTCATCTCAGACCAATCGACATCAAGCAGGCTTGCTAGCAACAGTTAATGACTGTTAGCCGTTAGACGCTAACAGCTAACAACAGTTAATGACAGTTAGCCGCTAGCCGCTAACAACTAGCAGCCTTATACCATTGTCTTACACTAAATTGTACCACACAGATGATTCATTTAACACTTATATGTGACATGAACCTCGTCAAAGACAATCCCTACAAGTAAACTTATGAGGAGGGCAGATTTTGCCAAGTTTCACTGAGTAGCCATGAGGACAATAGGTTAATCGGCATGTCCGTTCTCAACTTTCGGTTCTCAACTTCCTCCCCTGATTGGACCGTTAAGAATTCAGCCGAGTGAATTCGTTGGACAACGGAGGCTTGCAAGACGGACCTGCAGGATTTCAGAATCAGGATGTCTGTCTGCTCTGCAAGGCCAGCAAATATGTCACTTAAGAGGCATGTTCACAAACACACCTTTGTCATTATGGCACCTGTTTCCTACAACAATGCCTCACAGCATCACACATCAAATATGGGCCACAACGGGGATCTGTATAAGAACCCTTCGTCTTCTAGAGGAGTGCAGTTTACTAGTTTAAAGACAGGGTCCATGTACAGCTTAACTGTTTGGACAGAACTCATCATCTTTGGGTTGCGTTTTAACCAGTGTTTGTTTGTCAGTTTGCAAGATAACTCAAAAGGAACTCACACAAAAAAGGTAAAAGGAAGAAGTGTTACTCATGTTGGTAGCGATCTTAATCTGGTGGCTGATCCAAGAGTTTCTTAATGTGTCGTATCAGGTAGTTCTCTATATTTTTTTTAACTCTACAAGATGTTGGAAATATTTCTGCTCTTGAAGCACTTCAAGTTTAACAACTATGGTCCTACAACAGATGAATCTAGAAACAGTCAACACAAAACTACATCTAACAAAAAGAGCAAACAATTCGAATAAACTGTGCCTGCACACCTCTCCTATTTTCCTCAAAGTAGATGTTTCAGGTTCAGATCAGACCTGTGAATCCTTCCCCTCATGTCATTCCCTAAACTCTCTCAATCCAGTTTCAAGTCCTGTCCACTGTCCTCTTCTCTACTAACCAAATAAAGGTGAAATAAACAGGATCAAATATGTATAGATACATCACATAAAGATAAAATATAACATGTTTTTTTTCTCTGAGAGAGATTTTCCTGAGGCTAACACAAGTGTTTACATATTTGCTTTGTTCTGATCCACTTTTTCAGAGCTAGATTCAAAATACTGAGGTGTGAACCGTCCGTGACATGGTGGGGAACTAAGTTCCACTGTTCTCTGGCTCCCACTAAAAATGCTTATTGTTGGAAAGCAAAAAGAAAATGCTTTGTTGCAGTGAGCGCTCTTACCACATGGGGGGGCTGTAGGTCAGACATGATTAAGACAATAGGCGGCAAGAGCCCGGACACCTGCACATGGACAAATCTTTCTGTGACCTACTTTCCAATGATGCTGTTTTAAACATTTGAATATCATTGGAAACTGGCAAAATGATTTACAGGGAAAAGATTAAAGTATGTCTTTATTTGAAATTCACTTCTCAGAGAGCGCTTTCTATGAATTAATGAGCACTGCTCTGCCATATAAGGCTCAATCAAACAGTTGTGTGTTTCCAAGCCCTACACTGCATCTCCTTACACCTGTATATTACAGTAATTTGCCCCTGAACATGTGTATTATTCCATTTTTTCAGAGACAGACATCTCTAACTGGAGACAACTGCCTGCTGTGTGGCCACCTTCAAGTTCAGGAGAAAGGGAAGAGCTGGACCAAGATGTGGGTGGCTGTCACCAAGGCTGAGCCACTGGTGCTGTACATGCAGAGCAATGGGCAGGTAAGAGCTCAGCACACACACATGCTTTACAGTGCTGTTGCAGAGCTGAGCATTATGGGGGTTCTTGAAATCAATGATGATATGGAGCGGTGCAGGGATGATGCATTTTTGAGAGAGGCAATATATCCATTAATTGGAATTACTTTCTGCGTTAGTTTTAAAAATAAAAATTTTTAGATTATTTTTTTGACTTGCTTTTACTCTTATTGTGAGTTGTTGCAATGTTTGGAAAAACAGAAACTGAAAATGTAGTTATCATTTTGGTAGGCCTTGTCAGGTTTTGTACAAGGACTTTTATTGGCTTTGTATTTTTTTAAATGAGGTTAAACACTGATCAGATATTTCAATGTTAATGTGCTGTTAAAATAGCTCAGAATTTGGTGGTCATGTAGACAAACCTGCCTACGTTCAAACTATATAATCAACATTTAAGAAAAAATGCCAACATGCAACTTAACTATTAGAGGGAGATTCTTTTTAGTTTCAGAATGTATTTTTATAACATAAAAGCAAAGCTATATTTTGATATTTTTGTGTCACTTTGAGGTTTTTTCCTTGAGGGGGGAAAAAATTATCAAAATCGTCAGTCTCTTTGCTCCAAACACACTAAAAGCCTTTTGGGATTTTTCACTGTGTTCTGGATCACTGATGATAAAAAGCTCTAGAAAAAGAAACTACAAACTACTACAATTAGCCAGCTTTTCATGCTTAGTTGTGAGTGAAAAACTATTGTGAGGCTGCTATGAAACTCCAACAAGGGGGTTCAACTTAGAAGCAACAGCAATATTTCCAGTGAACAAGATCCTGCTGTAGGAACTCATGAGGTTATCAAATTAAATAAATGAACTCCAAGTTTATCAAATAGTTAGAAAATAAAGGAATAAATGATCAAGTTGTATTTAATTTTTGATATTTAGTATTGTATTTAGAAAACGTAATGAAATTCTGCAATCTTTGTCCACACCGAATATGTGTTTGTACAAGATCCTGATCATTTATCGGAAAATCTAAAATGCATTTTGTTAATCACATTTGCTCTATTGGTGAATAGGCTCTACATAAACAACATTACAATACCCAGTAAAGCAGTTTTGAATCACTTCCCTTTAATTTAGAATTTTACACATAAATTACTCCACGTAGACGTTTTTCTGCCGATCCCCTGGCTTTACACGTCCGGTCCTCCTTCTTCTTTTGTGTACTGTACTTCCTTATTTCAAACACATGCTCTACACAGTGTGCTGCTGCTGCCGTACGCACATCAGTGAGAATGTGTGAGTCATATCCGTCTGATCCTGCTGTGCTGGACTCTCTGTGCTCTGTGTAACTGGGCCAGAAGGATTTGTTTGTCCTGGGTCTGACCTCAGGTGGAGCTGCTTCTTCTGTCTGTCTGTCCGTCTGTCTGTGACGCTGCTCTGTTATGTGACTCGGACATGTTTGTCCTAGGAGTGCAAAATATATCGTAATGTTTTTAACAGAATGGTGATAAACAGTTTACAGCTTCTTGAAACTTTTCTGTGAAGAAATATGAAATGGTTGTCAAAAAGCCAGAGCTTAAACTTTTTCAATGAATCTAGAAAATCTCACACAATTTTGATACTTGTTAAAACCACTTAGACAAAAAGTGAAGTCCTAAACACACAATTTTGGGCTTTTTGAAAGTTTTTAATCATCAAAACTTGTAGACAAACTATCTAAACATTCCAGAAATATTGGCAAAATTAATTTAAGAGTGGCAAATAAAGACAAGTATAAAGAAAACAGACAGGTAACACTCTGATGTTAAGACAAAGATTTCACAGCAGAAATTCAACAGTGACATCAAAGAGAAAGGAGCCCAATGTGAGAGAGAAATTAAGGAAGTCCGAGTTGTTTTACTTTCTCTGCTGGAGGGCTGTATAACCGCTAACAGTGGAACACTTCTTCATATACATATACGTACACTCAACAAAAATATAAACGCAACACTTTTGTTTTTGCTCCCATTTTTCATGAGATGGACTCCAAGATCTTAAATTCATTCCAGATAAACAATATTACCATTTCTTTCAAATGTTGTTCACAAATCTGTCTAAATGTTTGATAGTGAGCACTTCTGCATTGCTGAGATAATCCATCCCACCTCACAGGTGTGCCACATCAAGATGCTCATCGGACACCATGATTAGTGCACAGGTGTGCCTTAGACTGTCCACAATAAAAGGCCACTCTGAAATGTGCAGTTTTGTCTCACAGCAAAATGCCACAGATGTTGCAAGCATTGAGGGAGCGTGCAATTGGCATGCTGACAGCAGGAATGTCAACCAGATCTGTTGCTCGTGCATTGAATGTTCATTTCTCCACCATAAGCCGTCTCCAAAGGCGTTTCAGAGAATATGGCAGTACATCCAACCGTCCTCACAACAACATTCCACAGGCCACAGTTGACAATCTGATAAACTCTATGTGAAGATGTGTTGCACTGCATGAGGCAAATGGTGGTCACACCAGATACTGACTGGTTCTGAGTCCCCAGACCCCCAATAAAGCAAAAAAACTGCACATTTCAGGGTGGCCTTTTATTGTGGACAGTCTAAGGCACACCTGTGCACTAATCATGGTGTCTGATGAGCATCTTGATGTGGCACACCTGTGAGTTGGGATGGATTATCTCAGCAAAGCAGAAGTGCTCACTATCACACATTTAGACAGATTTGTGAACAATGTTTGAGAGAAATGGTAATATTGTTTATCTGGAATGAATTTTAGATCTTTAAGTCCATCTCATGAAAAATGGGAGCAAAAACAAAAGTGTTGCGTTTATATTTTTGTTGAGTATATATATACAGAAATTTCAGATTCAACAAAAAGAAGAACATTGTAGCTTTGTTTTGGCTAACATACATATTTTTGAATCAATAGTTTAAAAAGAGTTAAAACTATTTCAAATGCACTTCGTAATTCTTCAACCAAAAGTTTCACAAAACATCTACAGACAATTGTACTCATTTCTTGCAAAGAAAGAAACAAAAATCAAAGACTGTTATGGACATTTCATATTGCAGAATTCCAATCTGATTTAAAAACAAATAAAGACACTTCTTCAGCACATTAAAAAAAATATTCAATAGTTAAATAGTTATGAAGCGAGTTTTTCACATTTTATCTTATTTAAAAGTATTTACTGTAGAGTGGTGTTGGGATGACATAATTTTGTAGGTTATCATGAAAGCTAGCATCAGATAGGACTTGACTGCTAGCCCATAAATGCTAGTGGGATTTTTCACTTTGTTTTGGATCATTACTGGTAAAAAGCTCCATAGAGAACAAAAAATTATAAAGCTTACATAGTCTGCACTTCATGATAATCTAAAAAAATTTACTACTATTCTTAATTTTTTTATGCTCAAGTTATATTAATAAGCTAGTTTATGTAACAATAAGCAACAGTGGTGTATGAATTATTGAAAATTAAAAAACACGATGAGAATTGCTTGCTGTCAGGTCATTTTTGTAGTCCTTGTTAGCAGTTAGTCAACAACTATTGTTTTACAAACAACAGTTTCAGATTCAAAAGCAGGCAACGTATATGTGACACCAGTTTTCTAAATCTAAAGCACATTCACTTTGGAGTGGTCAGGAAACAGGAAGTGCTAAATGCTAACTCACTTTCACATTTTTGAACTTTCTGCTTCACTCTAATGCCTCAGACAAGAGTGTCAAAGAAATAAATGGCTTATTTGCAGCAAATCAGACCATTACTTCTTGCAAATAATGCAACATAAACCTGCAATCAAATGTTTATGTCAGTATGTTTCAGGTTTTTTCTGTTTGCATTGGGTTTTGGCTATGTGACCTAATTGACCTGTGGCTACATAAAGTGAGGAGGAGGGCTGGCCATTACCCCATCCTGTGGGGTTCAAAAAGGCCTTCATTTGACCAGAATTTTTTAGGTCAAAGCTTTAGAGACACAAGGAGTTGTTAGGTGCATGAAATGCTTTAAAACCACTAGAAGTTAACACAAGACATTTCTCTAACTACTGAAAATGTTGTTGCTGAAATAGTCACAGCAGTCTTCATGCTCTCACTATGTTCTTTCATGTTAGTCAGAACATAGAGGAGAGATGCACTGGTTTGCTTCCTGCGTGTCTAATGCAAAACTTTATGCTGATTCATGTTTGAAAAAAAAGTATCATAAAAAAATTTAAAAACTCGCACTCACACTTTAAAATGTACAAGAACATTGGCAAAATATCATTAAAATAGGTTCACAAAATTTGTATAGTGTTAGATTTGTTTTCAAACAATCTTTTCTCCATTATTTAAATGATTGTGGTATCAAAAAATATAGAAATATGATGATCTTCAGTCATATTTATTAGCATAAGAGTGAGTCCCGTCTCAATTATTCAAATATGTGGTTAACCTTTTTGTAAAATTTAGATAGAGTGCATGTGTATGCTTGCAAGTTTTCAGGACTTCTTTGTTTTGTGCCATTGAAAAGATATCAACATCCCTGAATCTGGCTGTAGTGACACAAAAAACACATTTATAAAACAAAATCAATGGCGTGATCATTTTCCACAAGGACAAAACATTCAAATACATTTTATAGTGTTCGATAATAAAATAATATCATTTTAACTCATATATGGTTTAAAAATATGGATATATCTAAAATAAAAACCTTCAATATATTGCAGCTCAAGGTCCTTTGCACTGACTAAACAAAACCATGATGAATTTCTAACATTTCCTTGAAATCTTGGCTCTGAAAGTAGAATTAAATCTACTCAGTAGTATCCCTCAGAGCTGCCTTTTTACCACTTGTTTACATGTTTTCTCAAAATGAAAAAAGATCCTCATAGCAGTCATGTCTGTAAAGCTTTCATGTTCTGATTCATCGAGGATGGAGCAGAAGGAAAGACAACCCGATAAAACCTCTCCCAGTGTCATCTCCAAGACTAATATCCCAGTCCTGCTGCCATTCCAAAGATTAGGATTAAAAGGGAGTTGGATGAGCATTTTCTGATTATGCAGAGGAAAGTGGGGGAAGGGGGGAGGAGGGTGAGTTTTCTATATATACTGGCTGAAAAGATGAGCTGTGGCTGCTCAGCCATAAAACACTGAAGAGTTGCATGATGAATTACAAAATCTTGGTTCACACATACAAGCAATCTCAGTTATAAATGACTGCAATTCACTTGTTTACATTTTCCTGTATTCATACTAAAATGTGTTCACATGGTCACCTATTAGCTGCACAACAATATCAGTCACTATAGCTTTACATTTTACACAGCATATAGAAAACACAGTCGGCACATTAATCAGGCCGCAAGTTTTTTTCACACAAATAATGGCCCCTCACATTTCTCATCATCTACAGTGCCCCGCTATCAGTTGTTGAAATAGTAACCATGCACAGGGTTGCTAGTGATGCATGAAGACAAGCAGGAAGAAAGCAGACAGTTTAAGTGGCAGTAAGCAATGCTTGGTCACTATAATCAGCGGGAAGATTCAGAGAAGCACTTTGGTCCACCTGAAGAGTGCCTTAATTTTAGTTAAAAAGGTGACCAAATGAAACTTTTGGAGCCATAAAGTTATGTTTAGAATACAACATATATTAGCCGATCTATAGGAGTCCTGTAGCGACTATAACATTGTATCTTTCTGATTTTGTGTTGATTCAGATTGAGATCAGTATACTCAGGCAAAACATTTTAGCATCACTTTAACTGTCATTGCTTCACGTTTATTTAAAATGTGAAACCCAAACTGCTCAGATGCTTTCATTTATTAAAAATGTGTTTAAAATCAATATTGGACCAAGTATGAGTCTTACAAATTTAATGAATTTGTTAATTTGTGGTAAAAAAAAAAATCTATGGAATTGAGTACTTTATAATGGTTCATTGTCAAAGCAGCCGTTGTTATCAGACTTTTCTGGTTTTATGTTCCACAGCATTTGTTTTTATGCTTTTAAAGAACCCACAGTTTACCTTGACACAGGTTCACATATTTGATTTTGAAGACTGCTAAATGTTGTTTACAATCAATAATGGTGATATAAACACTGTAGTTTTCACATACTGAGAACCCCTGACACTCCGAGAGCTCCTGCCTCTTTCAGGCCCCCTACCCACATAAGCCCAGCCTGCTCTGATTGGTTGATCCTGATATGCTCTATAGTAAATGATCAGTGCTGTTCTGCTCCGTTGCCATGTTTGCAGCAGCTCTGCATTCGTTCTTCTGTTAATACTTGGCACAAGGACTGATAGCTTGAGCCAAAGGGCTCAGACTGCTGACAAAACAGTGGGATGATGTGACACTGGTAGGTCTGTATTGGGGGAGGGATCAGCCTTTTTAGGCAGCTGCTGGCATTGTAAAGAGGGCTGATTGAGAAAACCTGATGTAGCAGACTTTTTGTCTTGTGCATATAAGTACTCTATCATGCACAGGAGTGCTGTGTAAGGGCATGTAAAATTGAAAAAAGGTAAAAAGACTTTTAAAAGACATAGTAGAGTCAATATGTTTACACATGACTGGCTATTTAAAGCATGTTTTTGGGCCTGTCTGTTGAAGGCTCTCGGCAGCAGATGATTTTGAGCGTTAGAGAATCATGCTTAATTCTCACAGAGAAAAATATTCACATTTTAACACAAATCAGGCTGCCCTTATCTACCTCCTCACTTACTTTTTAATCTTTTCTCTGTAGGAGTCCAAGGGTGCGCGAGTGGTGCCTCTCCCTGGTTTCGAGGTGACTGCGGTCCCCCCATCATCAGGCGACAAATCAGAGCTGAAACATGCACTGCGGCTCAGTCACACCCAGCAAACGTTGCTCCTAAGTGCCCAGGATGCAGAAAATCAGGCCAAGTGGTTGGACGCTCTCTCCAGAGCGGCCTGCGCCGAGTTGCCCACAGAGGCATCGAACAGCCTGACTGAACACAGGAAGAGCCAGTAGTGGCCATGTTGGCGTCGCGGACACTCCTTCCCTTCCTTCTCCCTCTCTCTCCTGTGTATAGAGCACACATTACTTGAATTCACTTTACCTTGGCACTTTTTTGTTTTGTTTTGTTGCTTTCCCCCCCTCCAAAGGACCACTCAATCCTTCCTACACCTCTTCAATCATCTTCAACTCCATCTTTCTGTCTTTCTCAAACTCAAAAACAGAAGGACTTGACAATTACGCCGCCGTTGTTTTGTCTGTGATAAGGAGGATTTTATTACCCTCAGTGTTTCAGCAGCTGGAGAGGGCTTAATGTTTTATTTGTAACATAGAAAAAGAAGTTTTTTTTTTTAAAAATATGAAGTTTCTTGTACATTATGAGACCTTGTTGTGAAGCATTAAATCTTATGTGTCCGTTTTCCCATTTGTGTGAACGTGAGTGTGTGTGTGTGTGTGTGTGTGTGTGTTTGAGTGTGAGTTCCCTCCTGTATTAATTATTGAATGTTAGTGTAAGAAAAATAACCCGTGCCGTCTCTCTGTTCTCCTCACCCCTGCTGGGAACACAGTGGCAGTTCAGAGGGTATTGTACAGTATGTATACTATAGTGCGATGTAAGGAAAAAAAGAGACATTTAACTTAAGAAGACACAGAGATGTGTACGCTTGTGGCTGGCCACCTGATGCTCCCACTGTCAGCTCGTCTTTATCAGTAATAACTCCCTTTCGTTTTCGTCTTTGGACTCTGAGACTGATCCAGCACATTTCCTATCTGGGATCACATGGCATCAACTCTGACCCCAAGTTTAAGTGCTCAGCATCTCCACTTGTAAACAGGCTGCATAAATCCCCTCCATGTTATTCTCTCTATTTCTGCATTGCAACAGCTTCCCTTCCCGTGGTGATGTGATGGAAACCAAGTACTGTACTGTAAAACTGTTTATTCTGCCTTGCCCCCTGTGCCCTGCTCCTATCAGCACCAGCCTTTAAGCAAACGTAGCAAAAAATTATAATTGTCATTGGATCTCTTTGTGCATGTAAACTCTTTCATATTTATGTACCTTGCTATGAAATCTTGCCCCCCCCGCCCCTCTTTTTTATGCTCCAGGAGTCATTCTTGTTGTACTGTAAGTGAGCAGAGTCAGCAGTGAGTGTTTTTCTAACTCAAAAAAATACATGGATTGTGCACAGTGGAAAAGCAGTAGAGCATATCATCAATAAATCATGTTGTGATTCATACATTACCCTGCTGTTAAACAGGAAGTTTATGTGGTGTCTCCTTTATTTTCCTTCATGAAACATAAACAGCAGGTAGCCTATGCTTTTACACACGTGCTTTTTGTTGCCTTGGTATTCTGCATGAAACAGCATATGAGATAATGTCACAGTTCTTTTTTGCTCTAATACGTTGATGGGATGGAAGAGGATTAAATATCATGTTGCACAGTTGTATGTGTACAACTAGGTCCCTGTTCTGTCTGCAGTCCATTGAATGAGTCAAGTGAGGTGACAGCCAGGGACATAAACGGCTGGTCCACGAGAAAACTATTATGGCTAGATTTGAGGCTCCATACTCAGGAACCCCATATGGACACACATACAAGATAATGTGAGCACACATAATCAGGAGTATTATAACATGACCAAATATGATAGGCAGGACTGGCTCATTACCAGTGAAGGTATGGACAGAAAATCTTAAGTTAACTGAAATATATTCAAGGACATTTTAGATATCTTATTCAAGATGGCTACTGTAGTAATTTTATTTTAACATAGTCTACAGGGTAAGAACTCTTAAGATTTTAGATTTAAGATTAAAATTGAATTGGCCTGAAAGAAAACAGATTTATGTAAGAAAAAAACAATAAATGTTTTGTGCTTAAAATGCTTAGAAAGTAGGTTGTGAGTGGTCAGAATCACCTTCGAACTTTATGTTGACTTAAGTAGCCATTCTCATATGAGTCATTCTATAACAATGGGGGCTTTCCTGTCCCTGCATTATTCACTAGGAAAAATCACTCAAAAGTTTTACACAATGACTCAAAATATACATTGTCACTTAAGTGTGTTATTGACATTAAAACATACATAAGACAGTTTTAATGCATTTTTTTAATTTATCTTGAAGAGTATGGTTAATGCCATAAATACAACGAGACCCTCGGGTAAGGAGCTGTAGTTAAGTGACATATTTCAAATTCAAATTAGTGTTTTTCTCCTTTTTGAAAGATAATAATACAAAGTAAGTGTTATATAAGTACGAAATAAAGTGTTAATTATTTAGTATAATACTTAAAACAAGGACATATAAGTAAATATTTTTAAAAAGTTTACAAAAACAGCTGTCCCTTGATTTCATGTCACTGGTGTTACTATTTGTTAAAAAACTTTATTTTGAAAAACTGCTGCATTCCTGCAATCATCCTTCTGGGTCAAGAGGTCATCGGAGGTGTGTACACTTTGAAGAGCACATGGCAAGTCAGCACCTTCCCTTCATTTGTTAATAACTTTATGAATTAAATAGTAATTTCATGCGCAGCTACCTTCGTGTGTCATTGGTGCAACAGAGTTTATAGACAGGGGAAAGGGAATTTGATTAGATTAATTGATCAAATTGAAAGATTAGCTGATATATTTAGAAGAAGTGTTTTTTCACCTACAGTGTCCATCATCTTAGTTAAGGTCATCTAGCCTGGAAACATGTCACTGGTGTTACTGTTCTGGTTAAAACATCTGTTGTGTCATTTCCTTCATATTGTGTCACTGGTGTCCCTGCAAGCACTCGTCCTCGGGGCCCGCATTGGGCCCTATTGGGCTGGCATCTGGGCCCCCTGAGGGCAGCCTGCACTGGGCCGGAGAGGGCTTGCTCATCGGCAAACTGTGGGCCCCTAAGTGCTGGCCCAGCAGGGGCAGCCCTCATCATGCCCTAAGGGAGCCTGCACTGGCCCTGTATGGGCCCACTGAGGGCTGGCTAGAGGGCACACAGCAGGCAGCCCTAACTAAGCCCTTGGGAAGCCCTAACTGCCCTCACTAGGCCCACACTGATTTTTCAGTTAAATCCCCATTTTATTTTACAACAATATAATAGTTTCACACATAAATGTATTTCATCTACTAGTGTATATTCATAAATCTAAAATGGATGCGGTCATTGATGTTTGCATTGTAAAAAATGTACAATAGTCAAAAAGATTCAAATACATTCATTTATTAAAAAAAGCACATTACAGTAAATTAAAAATGCTCTTCCCTGAACATTACAGCCTTAATGATTCAAGACAACAAATGAAGAGACCAGGGCTGGGCTAAATGTT